>JAWPHD010000294.1:142500-518368 GCA_037043455.1 Cyrtodaria siliqua
ATTAGTAGTAGTAGCAACAGCAGTAGTAGCCATAGTAGTAGTAGCATCAGTAGTAGCAGTACAGTAGTGGTAGTAGCAGCAGTTCAGTGGTAGTAGCAGCATTTGCAGTAGCAGTAGTAGTAGCATCAGCAGTAGTAGTAGTAGCAGCAACAGTAGCAGTACAGTAGCGGAGGAGAAGCAGCAGTAGCAGCCATAGTAGTAATAGTAGTAGTATCAGCAGCAGTACTAGGAGCAGTAGTAGTAATAACAACAGCAGCAATAGTAGCCATAGTTTTAGTAGTAGCAGTAGCAGTAGCAGTAGTAGCAGTAGAGTAGTGGAGAAGCAGTAGTAGCCATAGTAGCAGCAGCAGTTCTGTAGTGGAGGAGCAGCATTTGCAGTAGTAGCAACAGCAGTAGTATTGCTGCTGCTACTGCTTCTGCTGATACTACTACTGCTGCTGCTACTAATGCCCCCCAGGATTAGTAGTAGTAGTAGCATCAGTAACAGTAGTAGGAGCAGTAGCAGCAGCACTAGTGGTAGCAGTAGTACTAGTAGTAGCAGTAGTAGTAGTAGCAGTAATAGTAGTAGCAGTAGCAGTAGTAGTAACAACAGCAGCAGTAGTAGTAGCCATAGTAGTAGCAGCATCAGCAGAAGTACTAGGAGCAGTAGTAGTAGTAGTAACAACAGCAGTAGTAGCAGTACAGTAGTGCAGGATCAGCAGTAGTAGCCATAGTAGTAGTAGTAGCAGCAGCAGTAGCAGTTTAGTAGTGGAGGAGCAGCATTTGCAGTAGTAGTAGCAAGTAGTAATACCTGTGTTTCTGGTTACCCGACCGTCCCTATTTTTGGGCGCCGACCCTACAGTTTTTTATCCAAAAAAAAAAAAGTACGAAACGGTAATGTACGAAAATATTGAGTACGAAACATGCGCCAAAACCCGTTTTGGCTATTCGTTGGCAATTGTTGACAGACAGCCATGGGACAGAGCAGAAGTTATGGAAAACATTAATCATGACATGCTGCCAGCAGATTTGTTCTTCCAATACCACCCAGCCTCAGGAAAATTATAAAATTCAATCGTATGTAAACTCGTAATGGCAGAAAATAAGTGTTTTCAATTTATTTTATTCAAAACAAACAAGTTAAGAAGATATCATGAGGTTGTTTACCTTCTCTCCTTGCAAAATCACTATAAATTAACTACTTGACAAAGCTAAAGATACCTTTAATATCGTCCAAACCACATGGGCAAAAAAAAAAAAAAAAAAAAAAAAATTTACCGACCTACCTACCCTAATTTTTTCAGCTGAGTAACCAGAAACACAGGTGTTTTTTTTCCTGGCCTAATGGTACTAATACTAGTATTGCTATTACTACTGCTTCTACTACTCCTAATGTTGCTACTACTACTGCAACTACTACTACTGATACTATTAATGCAGATGCTGCTGCCAATGCTACTACTACTATTATTGCTACTGCCTCTAATGCTACTACTGCTATTATTACTGCTACTACTACTGGTACTGCTGCTACTACTATTGCTACTGCCTCTAATCTGCTACAACTACTACTGCTCCTACTACTGGTACTGCTGCTGCTTCTACTACTGCAAATGATACTAATACTAGTATTGCTATTACTGCTGCTACTACTGCTGCTACTATAGCTACTAATACTACAACTGCATTACTACTCGTACTGCAACCTTTTATGGTAATGGCAGCCACCTTGGGTGTTGCATTGGGCTCATTTTAACAATTTTACGTAACCATTCGCTTTATTAAGGCGATGTTGTTTGAAGCAAATTGTTGACAGACAGACAAAATGGATAGAGGACGGATGAATGTCATCACTTTATAGCCGACTTGAGCCTTTGGCTCAGGTGAGCTCAAAATAATGAAACAAAGGTAACATTTTGCACATTTCACGAAACTGAAGCACATTATGAGGGTATTCAATTATATTTGGAGCGACACCAATCTCTCTTCAGATCCCCTCCAGCCCCTGTAACGTTCCTAAATGTATGGTATTTTACCTTGATCCATATAAGTTACAGTGAGAACAAGATTCCATCTATAAACAGCACCTTGGTTAGCGCTCCCCACCCAACTCTGCAGTTCTACTGCACATTTTTATCTAGATTTAAATGGAAAGTGGGCCTGGAATGTTCATTCCTGTTGGTGTCATATAAACTTTTTTTGTGTTGGCGCACCGTAAAACTCCAGTTCATAGTGCAATTACGTTATTCTTGAACAAAAACAAGTCGGAGTTTTAATGTTTCAATTTCTGAATTTATTGGTCAACATTAATAACATATTATACTAAACCAAACTTATAACTCAATATGCATTTTTGTTTTCAAATTATTTCTATACAATATACCTTGTTTAAAAGGTTTTACTTCCAAGGTTGGGAATGAAAGGTAACTTTCAGAAAATATGGTATAACAAGAAACAATGCATTTATTTTAGCCATCACTCATTAGAGTGTGCCTGGCTCACTAACAATTTCACTACACAACTGTTTATTAAAACTTCATTCAGGCGTTCAGGTAATAATGTATATCTGCTGATTACAAGTAAAAGTCAAGATTTTATGGGTTCTTAAAATACCCGCGACTGTACATGCGTAAAATGAATTATGAGTTGGTAACTCTAAATCGACGCTCCAGTTTGGGGTTTGGTCTGGTAAAATGAATTATGAGTTGGTAACTCTAAATCGACACTCCAGTTTTGGGGTTTGGTCTGGTAAAATGAATTATGAGTTGGTAACTCTAAATCGACACTCCAGTTTGGGGTTTGGTCTGGTAAAATGAATTATGAGTTGGTAACTCTAAATCGACGCTCCAGTTTTGGGGTTTGGTCTGGTAAAATGAATTATGAGTTGGTAACTCAAAATCGACACTCCAGTTTGGGGTTTGGTCTGGTAAAATAAATTATGAGTTGGTAACTCTAAATCGACGCTCTAGTTTTGGGGTTTGGTCTGGTAAAATGAATTATGAGTTGGTAACTCTAAATCGACACTCCAGTTTGGGGTTTGGTCTGGTAAAATAAATTATGAGTTGGTAACTCTAAATCGACGCTCCAGTTTTGGGGTTTGGTCTGGTAAAATGAATTATGAGTTGGTAACTCTAAATCGACACTCCAGTTTTGGGGTTTGGTCTGGTAAAATAAATTATGAGTTGGTAACTCTAAATCGACGCTCCAGTTTTGGGGTTTGGTCTGGTAAAATGAATTATGAGTTGGTAACTCTAAATCGACACTCCAGTTTGGGGTTTGGTCTGGTAAAATGAATTATGAGTTGGTAACTCTAAATCGACACTCCAGTTTGGGGTTTGGTCTGGTAAAATGAATTATGAGTTGGTAACTCTAAATCGACACTCCAGTTTGGGGTTTGGTCTGGTAAAATGAATTATGAGTTGGTAACTCTAAATCGACACTCCAGTTTTGGGGTTTGGTCTGGTAAAATGAATTATGAGTTGGTAACTCTAAATCGACACTCCAGTTTGGGGTTTGGTCTGGTAAAATGAATTATGAGTTGGTAACTCTAAATCGACGCTCCAGTTTTGGGGTTTGGTCTGGTAAAATAAATTATGAGATGGTAACTCTAAATCGACACTCCAGTTTTGGGGTTTGGTCTGGTAAAATAAATTATGAGTTGGTAACTCTAAATCGACACTCCAGTTTGGGGTTTGGTCTGGTAAAATGAATTATGAGTTGGTAACTCTAAATCGACACTCCAGTTTGGGGTTTGGTCTGGTAAAATGAATTATGAGTTGGTAACTCTAAATCGACGCTCCAGTTTTAGGGTTTGGCCTGGCTGGTTAAGGCCGTTTATATCTCAAAATATGTAAGTTATATATATACCTCATCGTCAGTAGGTTTAGAAACGGTGTACACATCTTGTAAAATTTGGCTGTTGTTGGTGGGATAGCTACTTTAAGTAATGTTTAGGACTGATTTCCATTAATGAATAAAGAACCAGTAAAAAAGAAGAAATTAAGAAACTTAAGATGAAATATTTGGTGATACGAATCAGAAAGTGATTTAAATAAATAGAGAATATTATGTCAGTGCCTCTTACTATCAAGTTTATTAGACGAGGCTTAGAAAACGAAGAAATCTTCGTTTTCGTGCCGTGCCGAGCCATTCTTCGTTTTCGTGCCGAGCCTAATAAACTTGATAGTAAAAGGCACTGACACAATATTCTATTTATCATGCAGATTATCCACATTTTTTGTATGAATTACTATTATTATCTATTTCGCAGAACGTTACGCTTATCGAGGACGTCGCCATGTTGTTGTGTTTTGTTTGTTTTATGACGTCAGGCAACGTTACGTGCATGACGTCAGATAACATTACGTACAATAAACGCAGAGGGATTCCGCATTGATTTGGTCAGTGCCTAATAAAGCAAAATATATTAGGTCACCCCTTTATTAGGCAGAAAAGTGCATATCTGCATGATAAATTCAAGTATATCCCCAGCCTACAATGAATCGAAAAACTCACAAAGCAAGTATATTTGTTTCCATATCATTTTGAAATAAATGTCCATCACATTTAGTTATGTAAGCAAAAACGATCATATTGGTTATAACTGGTTTAGTATATTAAATCACAGACTCTATATAGTAATAACAATCACATAAACATGAATAAATATAATTTACACATTTACAATGTACGTGTGTAGCCATCACACATGGACAATTTAACTAATAATTAACCCTGATAATTAATCTTGTGCAGATTTCAAAATAGGGGCCTTAAATTCAATCTGGATCATCAAGAGTGTTAGAGTTACCTTTCTTTACTAACATTCTGTCATGCATATTGAAATAGTTATAAGGCCGCTGTTTTAAAAATGGGTATATAGTCTTGATACAAAATACAACATGGAAGCACAACTATACTTAGTAGCTCAGGCACATTAAAATACAACATTCTGTTTTGTTTATGGCATTAGTCACCTGAGAGCCGGGGTCTTTTGCTATTTCATTTAATTTGTGCCATTAATTCATGCCTGGCTCTCTTGTGAATTTTTAGTCATAAACGAAACCAATGGTTAGACAACTATTTGATATTTTAAAAATAACAGCTTCAACGTGAATTTAAATCATTATCGTAAGTCAACAACAAATTCTTTATAAAGTTTTTTTGTGAGCGAGACAATTCTTATTGAGGTGGCAGTCATTCAGAGTTCTTATTTCATGATCGACTTGATGGAGGTACGATTGGGAATCGCTCAGCCACAACTTCAAACATCCGCTTGAACGCCTCTGGTTCCTGTGCTCCAGAAAACATCTTTTGACCATTGAAGTAAAATGTTGGTACCCCTAGAAATACAGAGGAGGATTTAATTTGCATGATAACAGAGCTGTCGGAGAACAGCGCAGCTTGGATATTCGCTTTTTCAGAGAACAACAAATTATACACCTGATATATAGTCAGAGAAAGTGGAATCTCTCTTCATACAAGCAATCTATATACAGTGACGATATGTGCAACTAGGCTTGGTACTGCTCATCACTGCCAAGTTTCGTTGAAATCCAGCCATGCGTTCAGGAGAACTAGCCTGTACAAAGTTAGTGTATTCAAACCTTTAAAGGACCATAACTCTGCCAAAAATCATTCAACCGGAACAAGGCGATGATAGGCGCAACTAGGCTTAGTACTCATCATCCCCTCCAAAATTTGTTGAAATCTGGCCAGGAGTTCAGAAGACTAGTCTAGATAAAGTCAAAACCTTTAAATGGCTACAACTCCGCAAAAAGCATTCAACCGGAACACGGCAATGACATGCACAGCTAGGCCTGGTACTGATTATCCCTGCAAAGTTCCACTGAAATAAAGCCAGGGGTTCACGAGAACTAGTCCTGATGTTACTAATCTGATATCTGTTTTTTGAACTTCTCCAAGCTTTCATTAATATCAACAATCTGGCCAGGTTTGGTAAAGATCAAATACAAAATGAAAATGCTAGAGTGTTCACAAGTGTGACTAGAAGGTCACAGCCTACATGTCGAGCCCTATTGTGAATTAGTCCAGATTTATTAATTCACCAACACCAATGTCAATCCCAAGAGATATTTTATCTTTACATACTTATAATATTTAAATTATGTCGTTAACAAAATGGGGAAGCATGTCGCAGCGGAGACCGGATGTGATCTGTATTTTGTTCAAAGTAGGTAACAGCAATCCTAAACTTTGATTGATTGAATTGGATTTTATAGTCGCACCAACAGCTAAGGTCATATGACGACTTTCCAGCTTCTACTGGTGGAGGAAGACCCCAGGTGCCCCTCCGGGCAATTTTCGTACACGGGCGGGCACCTGGGTAGAACCACCGACGTTCCGCAAGCCAGCTGGATAGCCTAAACTTTGAACATGATGTTAGATGTATATAAGGAACATTCTGGTGAAGTCTGGTGAAAACCCTGGTGAAAATCATGCAAGAAATTAACAAGATACGGATGTCGTAGCGGAGACCGGATGTGACCTATATTTCATAGAAAGTGACCCAAAATTGTGTAAATGATGTTGGATCTATATAAGGAACATTCTGGTGGAGTTTAGTGAAAGTAACGAACATGAAAATCGGGCACACAGACTAACGAACGAACGGACACGCATACACCGGGACGACATTGTGATCGTGAAGTCGAGATCTGTAAACGGGGCTCTACAAAATGAAGGTGCTAGAGTGGTCACAAGGCAGAATATGGCATGTGTCAATAAATCAAGGGTCACAACACTGTTTTATTAATCCAATCTGGCTAGTTGCTTTCATTAATATCAACAATCTGGCCAAGTCTGTTAAAGATCAAATACAAAATGAAGGTGCTAGTGTTCAATAGGCTGAAAACGGCATTTTTCAAAAATTAATTCCTGGTCCGATATACATGTAGCTGGTTTTCGAGCTTTGATTAATATCAACAATCTGCCAAGATTGGTAAAGATCAAATACAAAATGAAGGTGCTCAAAAGGTCACATGGCAGAATATGGCATTTTTTAGCAAAACAACGGCCATAACTCTGGTGTAACAATGCAATCTGACTGGTGTTTGAACTTGTTGGAGCTTTAATATTAAGACACTGACAACGTTTGGTAAAGATCCGATTAATAACGAAGGCCCTATCGTGTTCACAAGGCAGAACTTAACAGACGGATGTACAACGAATGGAAAACTCGCTATCCCATAAGCGCCAGTTGAGCTAAAAAGATGAAAGAAATAATTTAATACTAATAGTACACCTGACCCAACCCCAATTCCAGTTGAGTTTCTTCACAACTAAAAATGTTTTCTTTTTTGCATTTAAAACTTTCACAAATATTGACCTTGGCTGGTTATATACCTGAGATGCCTTTTTCTGCCCAACTGATTGCCTGGTCAAACACTTTCTGCCTATTGTTTTTGTCTGCAACATATTGTTTTACTGCTGAGCAGTCCAGTCCACATTCCTCAGCCACCTCTAACACTGCCTCCTCCTGCAGTGCACTGCCATCAGTGAAGCATTTCTGAAATTAAACAAGAAAGCCAAATAGAAGAGGAAAACAAGAGGGCCAACATGTCCTGAATTGCTCACCTGATGCACATGATTTCACAGAGACTCTGACCTTTAAACTACTGACCCCAACCTCTCACAAAAGGCAAGGTATCTATCAAGTTTAATAAAAGTGGTCGTTATCAAATGGAGAAATTATGTTTGTTTTGAGTGTGGTATTGAAACAGTGGTTATTTGTAAAAAAACTTGTCCATTGGTTGTTGAGCGGACCTTATCTAGAGCGTTTCATTGTATCCAGAAATCGTCCACATACCAAACATTTTGTAATGTCCAAAAGGGCGTGTGTGCACTCGGGTTTTTGTTAAATTTATTGTACAAAATATTGAATTGAATTGAACTTTATAGTCGCACCAACAGCTAAGGTCATATGGCGACTTTCCAGCTTCCACTGGTGGAGGAAGACCCCAGGTGCCCCTCCGGGCAATTTTCGTGCACGGGCGGGCACCTGGGTAGAACCACCGACGTTCCGTAAGCCAGCTGGATAGCTTCCTCACATGAAAACAACACAAATGCTTTTCCCGTGCAAAACAACTGTGTATTGACCGATTTTTTGCCATTGGCAGGTAAAGATACATAGAGGATCTTAAATGAGTTCCCATTTCATATAAGATTTATGAAACGAGTTATGAATTATTTTAATTTTAACGAGCCTATGGCGAGTTTAAATTAAAAATAATTCATAACTCGTTTCATAAATCTTATATGGAATGGGAACGAGTTTAAGATCCTTTTTATCACATAACATTGCAATTAAATTAGTAAAAAATAATTCAGATGTACAAAGAACCGCCACGACGACAGACACACTTTAGCGCCAAAACGTCATAAAATATGTGACGTCGTAACGTCGCGTCTCACACATAACGTTGCTTATAAAAGAGTTTGTGTTTTACCTCTTTACAAAATAGCAGTTTACGCCAACTTTTTAACAAACCAACAACAATTTTGTATAACGTGCATTATTTTTTATAAGCTTTCACAAATAATAAGTTTTATGACTCAGATCTGTGTGAATTTGTAATAAATAAAATAGTTTCAGTTAATAAACTTGCGTAGTGTTACAGGTTTAACTCAACCAATCAAAATTGTTCCAGGTTGTATTACACGTGTGTCATACAATAATAGAATATTAAATGGGTGTTCGACACTGCTAACAATTGAATGGAATGTTGTTTAACGGCTCATCAACACAGTATAGGTTATTTAGAGCCGCCCCAGAGAGAGGGGAAGGATACATAGGAATCCGGGAACCGTGCCCTACTCTTATTATCGAATAGATTCCTATGGTTCTTTAACGTGCTCGGAGGATAGACCGATACACGGGACGCCCGGTTTACGCCCCATCCGACGGACGAGGCTAAGGGAATAAGGGAAAGTCTCTTGCCCAAGAACACACCGACGAAACACAGTGGCATCACGGAACAAGGGACATTATGTGATAAATGTATATATGTATAGGTAAAGGTTTGAACACTGTACTATAAATATAAAAGAAAATATTTGAATTTTAAAAGTGCACACTTTCTTTTGCAACCGAGTATAGTTATGGTTGGCAATCATAAATTGTAGACTGTAGATAGGTATGGTTGGCAACCATAGAATGTAGATAGTTATTGTTGGCAAGCATAAAGTGTAGAAAGTAGATAGTTATGGTTGGAAACCAAACAGGTTAGACTGTCGATGGATTGCTACCATAAGGGGTAGACAGTAGATAGTTATGGTTGGCAACAAGCTGATACTTACCTATAGGAACATAATTTCAGTTAAAATGTCACTGTAACACGCTCATTTGCATGAAAATATGAAGATTTTATTCCATGCATATTCACATTCAAAATGAGGACACTAATCTTTTCAGACTATTTTTTTTGAAAATTGTGAATGAAATAATTTTAAAATGTCATGTCTGTTACAAAATATGTGACTTTCAAAAATGGAACATTGTTACAGAGCTTAAGAGTGTCCTCTTTCGATTATAAAAGTTAAGACTTATAAAGTTCTGTAGAAACAAATATATTCTAATTTTTGAAGTGCCATTTTATGCAAATGAGACTCTAGGATGAGTTTCAAATTTAATTTTATAGCTTCTATATGTTTCTTAAGACGGAAACATGTACACCATACATGTTTCCATCATAAGAAACATACAGAAGCTACTATGAAGTCACTATGGGTCATTTAACCAACGTATGGAAATATGATGTTGGTGAAATGACCCATGATGTTGGTGAAATTACCCATAGTGACTGCATTGTATGGAAATATTATGTTGGTGAAATTACCCATAATGGAAATATTATGTTGGTGAAATTACCCATAGTGACTGCATTGTATGGAAATATTATGTTGGTGAAATTACCCATAGTGACTGCATTGTATGGAAATATTATGTTGGTGAAATTACCCATAGTGACTGCATTGTATGGAAATATTATGTTGGTGAAATTACCCATAGTGACTGCATTGTATGGAAATATTATGTTGGTGAAATTACCCATAGTGACTGCATTGTATGGAAATATTATGTTGGTGAAATTACCCATAGTGACTGCATTGTATGGAAATATTATGTTGGTGAAATTACCCATAGTGCTGCGTCACTGTCAGATTGGGTACAAGGTGGTCCTGTGTAGAAATAAATCTATTGAATTGCATGGGACATAGCAAGTATATCAGATTGTGATGAGATGTTGAGAAAGAAAGATGCCTCTTAATTAGCAACACAAACATTATATACATTAAATACATAAAATCCAAGCTACCTTGAACAATTTTTCAGATACCAGATCCTGTTTGTCGCCGCCATCTACTTCTTTTGCGTAGTCCAATAATGTATGTCCCAACAATGTGTTGGCAAAGCTTTTCCTGTCTGGATTGAACACTAGACCGAGAGAAGCTGCTGTTTCCCTAACATGCTGAACTCTACAAATAATATATATATACATAGGAATTATTGTAGTACGGAAATTAATACTTGCAAATTCTACAAGCTTCCAGTACATCCAACTCTGAATTGAATTGAATTGGGTTTTAAGGCGCACCAACACATGAAAGGTTATATGGCGCCTAACAGGCCAGAACATGTCAGGCTCATCCTATATGTACATCAAGATAAAATATGGAAAATGGGCCTAGAACCTTCTCACCCATCCAACTCTGAAAGTAACCAACTGTGCATGCCGAAAAGCTCATTTTTACACATCCTGTTACTAAGATGCCCACTTTGGCTCATTTTATTTCATTTCAAGTTTACCGAGTTCTGAATGTTTAAGTTGTCTAAGGCCAAAAAAAAAAAATTTGTTTCCGGTGGGTCGACCGACCCTATTTTTAAGGGGACCCCGAAACTTTTTATGCAAAAACTATTTGTTCTGAACAATGATTTATCACATAGCTTACATCATGGTCAAGTGAAACATAACACCATTCTATATTTTCTTTAATCCACTGGGCACTGGTGGTATAACTATGCAAATTATTACCAAATTACACAGCAATAGTGGAAAATGTTTAGGTAAGCCATAATTTATGATTTGCCTGGAATGTCATATGATACATTCAGAGTTTAATGTTTTGCTTTCACGTAAACAATGCGATGCTAATTAATTATTAAGCTTATTAGTAAAATGCATGTTAAACAATGGTCTTCTGGTTTATTATCCTATTATTTGTAACAGGAATGCGTAATTTAACTGGGGCGGTCTTATATCGAGGTAAACTGACAACATCGCAGAGAAACTTTCAGTCATGTATCATCAACTTGTATGAGGCTTATGAGATAGAATCTCACAATATCTTACTAAACACAACAGGTGAATGACCTTATGGCTAGATCAGCAGTCCTATGAAGTTTCATAAAAATCCGTCGAGTAGTTTCAGAGGAGTAGTCGCTACAAGGTTTTACTATACTAGTATAACTCTATGTAAACAAAGATGGCCACTGGCAGCCAAAACTAACGTTGAATCAAAGTAATTTTTTACAAGGACCAACATCATGTCATGCTGATTATTTTATAAAAAGTCCCATATCAATATCACTTATAGTTTTCAAGAAGTAGTCGCTACAAATTTGTTTTTAAAAATCTATTTTAGTGGCGGCCATATTGAGGAGTAGTCGATATATAACTCTAAGTAAACAAAGATGGCCACTGGTAGCCACGTTTAATGACATATCAAAATGAATTTCGACAAGGACCAACATCATGTCATGCTGATCATTTTAGAAAAAGTCTCATATCAATATCACTTATAGTTTTAAAGCAGTAGGTACTACAAACCTTTTTTTTTAATCTATTTTTTAGCCGTCGTTCAATTTCCGTCCAACCTGAAATTTTGCTAGGGTCAACTACCGTAGACATCAACAGTGAAGTTTCATGAAAATCAGTCAAGTAGTTTCAGAGGAGTAGTCGCTACAAGTTTTTATTATATAACTCTATGTAAACAAAGATGGCCGCTGCAGCCTTGTTTAATGTTGAATCAAAATGATTTTCGATAAGGACCACATCATTCATGCTGATCATCTTAGAAAAAATCCCATATCAATATCGCTTATAGTTTTCAAGAAGTCGCTACAAAATTGTTTTTTAAATATCTTTTTTAGCTTTGTATTTCAAAATACAAGTTTGTAGCGACTGCTTTTTGAAAATTATAAGTGATATTGATATGGGACTTTTTCTAAAATGATTAGCATGACATGATGTTGGTCCTTGTCGAAAATCGTTTCGATTCGACGTTAAACATGGCTGCCAGCGGCCATTTTTGTTTACATAGAGTTATATAGTAAAAACTTGTAGCGACTACTCCTCTGAAACTACTGGACGGCTTTTCATGAAACTTCACCGGAATGTTGCTCTTGATGTCTTATTGATCCTAGCAAAATTTCAGGTCGGCCGGAAATTCAAGATGGCCGCCACGGCTAAAAATAAATTTGTAGCGACTACTTCCTGAAATCAAAATCAATCAGTAGAGCTTCAAGGTCATTGACCTCTTGTTTACAAAATAACTCTATGCAAACAAAGATGGCCACTGGCAGCGATGTTTAACGTTGAATCAAAATAATTTTCGATAAGGACCAACCTAATGTTCAGCTGATCATTTAAGAAAAAGTCCCATATCAATATCACTTGTACTTTTCAGGAAGTAGTCGCTACAAACTTGTTTTTTAAAAATCTATTTTTAGCCATGGTGGCCATCTTGAACTTCCAGCCAGTCTGAAATTTTGCTATGGTCAACTAGACATCAACAGCAACATTCCTGTTTCATGAAAATCCATCCAGTAGTTTCAGAGGAGTAGTCGCTACAAGTTCTGATCATATAACTATTATGTAAACAAAGATTGGGCGGCTTGTTTCATGTAGAATCAAAATATTTTTTGACAAGGACCAACATCATGTCATGCTGATCATTTTAGAAAAAATCCCATATCAATACCACTTATTGTTTTCAAGAAGTAGTCGCTACAAACTTGTTTTTTGAAAATCTATTTTTAGCCATGGTGGCCATCTTCAATTTCTGGCCGACCTGAAGTTTTGCTAGGATCAATTAGACATCAAGAGCAACATTTGTGTGAAGTTTCATGAAAATCTGTCAAGTAGTTTCAGAGGAGTAGTCGCTACAAGTTTTCATTATATAACTCTAAGTCTTATGTAAACAAAGATGGCCACTGGCAGCCATGTCTAACGTCGAATCAAAATAATTTTCGACAAGGATCAACAACATGATTGTCATACTGATCATTTTAGGAAAAGATGCATATCAATATCACTTATAGTTTCGAAGAAGTAGTCGCTACAAACTTCTTTTTTGAAAAATTATTTTTAGCCGTGGCGGCCATCTTGAATTTCCGGCCGACCTGAAATTTTGCTAGGATCAATCATGAAAATCCGTTGAGTAGTTTCAGAGGAGTAGTCGCTAAAACTCTATGTAAACAAAGATGGCCGCTGGCAGCCATGTTTAATATTGAATCAAAATGATTTTCGATAATGACCAACCCAATGTTATGCTGATCATTTAAGAAAAATGTCCCATATCAATATCACTTATAGTTTTCAAGAAGTAGTCGCTACAAACTTGTATTTTGAAAATCTATTTTTAGCCATGGTGGCCATCTTGAATTTTTCGGTCGACCTGAAATTTTGCTAGGATCCATTAGACATCAAGAGCAACATTCCTGTTAAGTTTCATGACAATCCGTCAAGTATGTCATGGCTGCCATGTTTAACGTCGCATCAAAATAATTTTCGACAAGGACCAACATCATGTCATGCTGATCATTTTAGAAAAAGTCCCATATCAATATCACTTAGAGTTTTCAAGAAGTAGTCGCTACAAACTTATTTTTAGATTTGGCAGCCATCTTGGATTTAATATCAACATGAATTTTTGCTAGGATCAACTAGACTTCATGGGCAACATTTCTGTAAAGTTTTATGAAAATCCATTCCGTAGTTTCAGACGAGTACTGTAGTCGCTACAAAAAAAAGTTTACGGACAGACAGACGGACGGACGGACAATGGACACCGCACCACGGCATAAGCTCTGCTGATCTCTGATCAGTAGAGCTAAAAAAACGTCAAGTATTTGCAGCCATGTTAAAGTTGAATCAAAATAGTTTCAAAGGACCAAAGGACCACAATCATCATGTTATGCTGATCATCTTTAAAAAAATCCCATATCAATATCGCTTATAGTTTTCAAGAAGTAGTCGCTACAAACTTGTTTTTTAAAAACTTATTTTTAGCTTTGGTGGCCATCTTGGAATTCACATCAACATGATTTTAGCTAGGTTCAACTAGATATCAAGAGAACCATTCCTGTGAAGTTTCATGAAAATCCGTCAAGTAGTTTCAGAGGAGTAGTCGCTAGTATTTACTATATAACTCTATGTAAACAAAGATGGCCACTGGCAGCCATGTTTCACGTCAAACTGATTTTCGACAAGGACCAATATCATGTCATGCTGGATTTGTTATTTTTTTTTTTTTATAATTTTGTCTCAAATGAAACATGATGATGGGATTACACTGTAAACATTTGTTTCCTCCTATGTTATAGTTGGTCCTGGAGCAAATACACTAATAATGCAAGTACGGACCGGTGTCATCTTTTCATACTTTTACACATTAATTGGTACAATAGTCATCTAATAAAGAGATACACAGCATATCAAATGATTTATTATTTAAAACTCGGACGTCTTCTCTGGGGTTCGGGTTGGAGGGGGTGGGTGGTGGGTAACAGGGGGTCAATTATTTAAAACTTATTTCTCAAATGAACATTTTGATGAAGTGATTACATTATATATACTGTGGGGCTGTGTGTGGGATGTGGGGTGGTGATTTTACCTCGGCCGCATCGTCAAATTCGTTCTAGATAAAAATCTATTTTTAGCTTTTGTGGCCATCTTGAATTTCACATTAACTCGAATTATTGCTAGGATAATCATGGGCAACATTTCCGTAAAGTTCCATGAAAATCCATCCAGTAGTTTTGGAGGAAAAAAGGTTTACGGACAGACGGACAATGGACACCGCACTACAGCATAAGCTCTGCTGATCTTTGATCAGATCAGTCGAAAAGATCAATTGAGCTAAAAAGCAAAAAATAAATAAAAATGCCTACCAACCTACCCTATTGTTTTAGAGCATGCAATAGGAAACACACCTGTTTTTTGTTGTTAGCCTAAATGCATATATAAATTTCTTAGGTTTCCAGTCAATTATATAATGACCTTGACCTTTGCCCTCTGGAAAACAACATCTGATAGGGGCTGTTGCTTGACCAATTTACACTATTTGTATAAAGTTTCATTCAAGATTGTAGGTCAAATAGTTCATGAATAACAGCAGTGAAAGAATTTTTCATGATCAGGTGACAGTGACCATGACATTTTAACTACTAATCATAAATCAATAAGGGTCATTGGTATAAAATGGATACTATTTGTATACAGTTTTAAGATTGTAGGTATAAGAGTAAATAAATTACAGCATTGAAGGTGTTTTCACATTGGGATAATGAGACCTTATCCTCTGACCTACTAACACCAAAATTAATGGGAGTCATTGCTTTAATGCGGGTCCAATTTCTGTAAAGTTTCAAGATTGTAGGTCTAATAGTTACAAATGACAGTGGAGAAATGTTTTTCAAGTTATAACATAGAATGCATACTGTCACATGAGGTCATAGTGATCTTGACCTTTAACCTAATAACCTCAAACATAATAACCTCTTACCAAGGACAATGCACATATGAAGTTACACGTGAGTGTTATACTTTCAAAATTATCATTCAGAATGTGTATTTCCATATGAGGTCATGGTCTTGACCTTTGACTGACAGACCCCAAAGACAGTAGGGTTACACCTCTTACCAACGGCAATGTACCAATGAAGGTTCATGAGTGTGGGTGTTGTGGTTTCAAAGTTATTGTGTGGTATGCATATTATCTCAGGCCTTGAACTTTGAATAATGTCCTTATAAGATCTCAAAAAGGGCAATGTTCCTGTTATAATTTTGAAGTTATCACATGGAATGTGTATTTCCATTAAAGGTCATGGTGACCTTGACATTTGAGCTACTGACCCTAATAACAATAGGGTTCATTCTCTCACCAAGGGCAATGTACATGTCATGTTTCAGGAGTGTGAGTGTTATGTTTTTGAAGTTATAACACATATCTCCATATACGGTCATGGCGACAATGACCTCGACCTACTGACCCTTAAAATAATAGGGTTCCTCCTGTCACCAAGGGATATATACCTATGAAGTTTCAAGAGTGTGCGTGTTATAGTTTCGAAGTTATAGTCCAGAATGCGTAATTGTTTACGAGTGAACATACGGACGGACAATCCCATACCATAATAAATCCTGTTTTTCAAAAGAAATGGGCCTAGAACCTTCTTACCTGCCTCTGACCAGATACTGTGACCCCCAAAACTGGGCCAGATTCCACCCTAGCGTCGCCATTTGAACTTGGTAGATTTTTTTTTTTAAAGACTTTCCTATATCACTCTTTATAAACTGTGACCCCCAGGGCATGGCCGGATTCGATCCAATGGTCACCATTCGAACAAACTTGGTAGAGGACTATAAGCTAATGTTACATACATCATGTAAAAACATTATAACTCGAGGCTCTAGCTCTTGTAGTGGGAGAAATTTATTTTTTATTTGTCCAGTGTTTTAATACAACTGTATGTAAAACCAAGGGTTGGGCAAAATTTGAGCTCTGGGTCACCATAACCTTATGCTACTTGCAAAATATTAAACCTCTAGCTCTTGTGACTTTACAGAATGGTCACTATTTAAACCAGCTTGGTACTCAGGTCAATATAAATCATGCAATATAATATGTTAAGCATGATATATTGCGACACAATTAGCATATATGGAAAGGAAGATTGGGATTGCATTTGAGGTCACTGGGGTCAAGGTCATAGACGCTGTTACTAAAAAGAGAAAAGTTGTTTCTGCTCAATAACTTCTGTTAGGAATGAGATATTGTGACGAACCTTGCTGTGTAGGTAGCTTATATGGAAAGGAAGTTTAGGATTGCATTTAAGGTAACTGGGGTCAAGGTCACTGTTACCTAAAATTGGTTTACACTCAATAACTTTTGTTAGGAATGAGATATTGTGACGAAACTTGCTGTGTATGTAGCTTATATGGATAGGAAGCTGAGGATTACATAAGAGGTCACTGGAGTCAAGGTCGCTGATGTCGTGACTTATTTGAATGTTATAACTGAGATGAAGTAAAGTTAATTACAAAACACGAGGATTAGAACGTTTGAGTAGCGTATAGGCTTCCTACTTTCGGTTTCAAAGTATCATCATAATTAGATATAAACAGCATACTTTATAACCCAGAAAAAATGATTTTCTGACAGCTTATATTATTAACACAACTACAGTAGAAACAGCACACACATAATAATTTTGCATGATACGGCCTAAAATGTTTCTAAAACGAAATAAACACAGAATTTGTGTTCAGACACCCTGAGATTGAAATCTCGTGAAAAACGAGAGTGAGATTTGATATTATGCCTAAATCAAGAATAGAATTGAATGTTGTTTAACGGCTCATCAACAGAGTATAGGTTATTTAGAGCCGCCCCAGAGAGAGGGGAAGGATATATAGGAATCCGGGAACCATGCTCTACTCTTATAAAAAATTATCGAATAGATTCCTATGGTTCTTTAACGTGCTCATAGGATAGACCGATACATGGAACCGCCCAGTTTACGTCCCCATCCGACGACGAGGCTAAGGGGAAGTGTCTTGCTCAAGAACACACCGACGAAACTCCACGGAGGATTGAACCCAGGGCCTCCAGTTACAAATCCGCCGCGCTACCGACTGCGCCATGCCAGCCCTCAAAATCAAGAATAGACAGAAATGCAAAGAACCAAATATATTATATAGGAGCTAGACCTTGTACCATGGGGTCAATCTGGTGGAACACAAAAGTACCCCCAACTATTAATAGGAGTGGTGAAAGACACAGGGCTGGTATGTATTGAATGTTTTCCTTTATTTCTGAAACATTTAACTTGCTTCTAATGAAAACCGCATGAAAACTGAAGGTAAGCTGGACATGCTGCACTACTTTTTGTGAAGCACAGTTTGAAGTGTACTTTGGTCATTTTGACCTCAGAATTCAAAAAGAAGGCCTTTCAGTTTGGAAAATATTTTGGGGAAAAAGCTGGCCAGCGAATCATCTAAGGCCCATTTTTGTGTTACTCTGGTCCTGACTGATACTACATTGTGTGTATTATATGACCAGCTTTGCTAGGATTTTTGGGTAGGTCTTTATTCACAAGCCTATGTAAAAATACTGACACAGCTCTAAATTCTGGTAGGTGATAAACAGCGGCGGATCCAGGATGTTTGCCTGACGTCATGTTGTAAATAAATGTCAATTGTTGATGCATGAGTTAAACTTTTTAACGTCACTTGCTTCTTCTCATGAGTTAAAAATAAGATATTTTCTTTAAAATTAACATAAAAATATGTTTTTTGAAAGTCATGTTGAATCTCTAAAAAATCTCGCCAAAATCGCCCAAAACGTTAGGGCGATTTCAAACATCCTATTTTCCCCAGGCCCTGGTTCTGGATCCGTGTAGCATAGCGTAACGAAGAAATCAGAAGCGGGCCGGGTGAGCGAGGCTACTAATTGTGGAAAAAAGGTAAAATCTCAACATTTTGGCAATGAATGGAAAATTATGAATATGTGGAACAGCCCGGGTCAACATTCAGAACGTCCGATCGCTAAACTAATTACTTACATTACTGTATGCCTTCTGCCGTACAGTTTCAGAAACATGAATAATATTAATTAGCAAAGCAATGTTCTCACCTTGGATTGCTGACATCCTTATACTGCGGTGGGATAGGAAGGCCTTCAGGTGGCATCTGGGGACGAAGTAGATATGGTTCCCAACGAACTCGGAACTCGTACTGGGAGCTCAACGCGTCCATTGCCACCTCCATCTTACGCTTCCCTATCCAACACCAGGGTCAGATAATGTCACTGACCACGTCGATATGTATCTTCGTTTTGCCTGACATTGTTATTATCAAGAAACTCCAACGGCAAAAGGCAAAATTCCCAGACGCAAATTTTACGTGAAATTTACAAACGGGTTTTCGCATGAGATTTCCACGCGGGTTAGAACAACATTTCATCGTTGCAAATAATTGTGTTGTTTAAGACACTCCATTTACAATGGAGCCACGTTTCCACATTTGCATACGCGGTGTCATGATGAAGACATTGACTGAGTTTGATAAGAAGTGACAAAAAGGAACATGTAAACCAATCTGCCTCTACTGTAGATAGCGGAATTTGCAGTGGTTGTATTCCACCCCGGCAACCACACTGGGAGCTACGAGAAATAATAATAATATAAGAGAAGGGGGCGGGCATGTGATTACATATATGCACTTTAATCGGAAGGATACGGTCGCAAATGTTTCTATAACATCTAGCTCACGCTTCTCAACTCTGTGATTCAGGCTTCATACATTTGTATGTATTCCACTTTTATGGCGAGCGATGAACCCGTTCGTTAACTCTTGTAATCACGAAAGTTAACTATGTTTAGTGTTGTCCACGTGTGCTATAGTTAGACAAGGTAATTATTGTTGACGTATGTCAATATTATGATTTGATTACCTTGTCTTTACATGCATCTGGTTGACTAACACTTGATTATTACGTTTTGTATTAAATAGGAACTTTAAATGAGTATATTTTCAAATAACTATATTAGGCTTCTAAAAGTTCTTTAATTTACGATAAATTACAAGTTGTATTTAAGTCCACGTTTGTCAACTTTTCGCCGTGTAACTATACTTTGTAAATACAGCTTGCACGTTTAAATCTTCTCACGTTTCATGTTTTCCCGTGCTTCACGTGGTTATATGCACATTTTCTTACATTCTACATTCTGGGCAGTCAGCTAATTCAGATTTGAGAAAGTACCTCGACCAAGGTAACGTATTAATTACATTATTTATGTATATAAATAAACGTGTGAAAATTGTGAAATTTAATGGGTATATATAACATTATCTAAACCTCTCTATGTGGCAGCCTACTACAGACCAAAAGAATCAAATGCTGACAGTAGCACAGAATTTGAAAAATCTCTGGAACTTGTAAGACCTTATAAAGGCACAAAATGGATCTTAGGGGATTTTAATTATCCAAAATTATCATGGGACTCTGAACATGTGCCTTCTATAAAATCAGGCTGTGGATTTCACCAACTCTACCAAAGCTTTACAAACATTCTGGATGATCACAACCTTATACAGATGGTAACCCAAATCACCCGACTTGACAACATTCTGGACTTATTCCTCACATCAAATGAGACACTCATAAACAAGGTAGAAATACATGCAGGCATAGCAGATCACAACATCATTCTCGCAACAGCAAACCTTAAACCCAACATAAACAGACAAAAACCAAGAGACATACCTCTTTAGCGTAAAGCAAATTGGGAAGGATTCAGACAATTTATAACAAGCTAAGGGGAACATTCTACTTAATTACGAAGCAACACCTGTTGAACTTTTATGGAACAAATTTAAAGATTCTCTTCAGTTCGGTATTTCAACATTTGTACCCACTAAGAAACTAGGGACTAAATCATCATTGCCATGGCTTACACAGGAAATTAAAAGGTTAATCAGGAAAAGAGATCACCTATTTCAAAAACGTAAACAATCAAACAGCAGAGACAGAACAAAACTAAATAAAATTAAAAACATCATCAAACACAAAATCAAAACAGCACACACAAACTACATTGAAAACATCCTAAACATACAGCAACAACAACAGGACAAAACAGAATCTTCTAAATTTTCAACCAAGAAACTTTATAGTCTCATAAAAAATGCCAGACAAGTGCACCACTAAAGGATCAACTGACACAAAACCTCAAATCTAACAACACAGATAAAGCAAACATACTCAATAGACAATTTCAGTCAGTATTCTCTCACATGTCACCCCTCAGACTAGGACAATCATGTCTAAATGCACTCAACAAAACTAAATATCCACAGATACCAGACATAACAATCAGTAAAAATGGAGTTCACAAACTACTTACAAACCTTAAAACAGACAAAGCAGCAGGACCAGATAACATTAAACCTCTCCTCCTTAAAGAACTCTCTAATGAAATTGCAGATGTTGTCCAAATTATTTTTCAGAAATCTCTTTAAAGTGGTGAACTACCTTCTGACTGGAAGGAAGCGAATGTAGATCCTTTGTACAAAAAGGGTGAAACAAGCGACCCAACAAATTACAGACCTATTTCCCTAACTTGCATTCTATGTAAGCTTCTTGAACATATTGTTGCTTCTAACCTGTCATCTCATTTCAAACAGCATAATATACTTTATGATCTTCAACACGGCTTCCGAGAAAGACGTTCCTGTGAAACCCAGCTCCTCGGACTAGTGGATGACCTCACTAGAAATCTCTCTCTCTCTAAGCAAACTGACTTAATTTTCTTGGATTTTAGTAAAGCCTTAGACAAAGTCAATCATCTAAAACTTCTCTTTAAACTTCATGAACATGGCGCCTCTCGGACCCCTTCTCTTTCTTCTTTACATAAATGATCTCCCTGAATATATAGCCCCACAAGTGAGATTATTTGCAGATGACACCGCAGTCTACATCACTATAACCCGTCTGACTGTCAAACCCTACAATCTGATCTTCTTCTTCTTCTTGAGAAATGGGAGTCCAAGTGGGACATGGAGTTCAATCCCAGTAAATGTCAAGTTCTCCATATAACCAGAAATAAAAAACTCCTAAAACACAAATATAAACTTCATGGTCAAACACTAGAAGCGCTGTCGGATGCAAAATATCTAGGCGTGGACATATCTCATGATTTATCCTGGAACACACATATTAATCGCATCACAACAACAGCAAACAGAACTTTAGGCTTTCTAAAAAGAAAGATACCCACAAAACACGAAAAAGTACGCGAACTTGCATATACCACTCTCGTTAGACCACAACTGAAATACGCTTCCACAGTCTGGTCACCATACATTCTCACTAACATAAATAAAGTAGAAAGTATACGCCGCGCAGTCAGATGGGTAAAAAACAACTATTCACCATATCACAGTGTAACAGATATGCAAACAAATATTGGCTGGAGAACACTAAAAGACAGAAGAACTGACTCAAAATTGTTATTGTTTTATAAAATATTCCATCACCAGGTTGAAATTCCAATGCCTCCTTATCTCCAACACCCTATCAGAATGACAAGACACATGCACCCGAATTCTCTCATACAAATTCATACAAATGCAAACTTCTACAACTTTTCTTTTTTTCCCCACACAGTCACACTATGGAATTCGCTTCCTCATAGTATTGCTGTCCTGCCAAACATAGATCTGTTTAGGCAGTCAGTCAGCCAGTTGAATCACCATTGAGATCCGGAAGTTGTTGTTTTTAAACTATTTTCTATTTCTTCTATTAACACTCCTTTACTTCACTTATTCACTTAGATAGTCTTATCTATCTACTTTTAATTTTTCTCACTATTCTCACCGACAAACGCACTTTTTCCTGCTTAAAATACCCGAGAGGGGAGTATAGCAGTATACACAGATAGATAGATGTTTACTAAAGAAAGTTGGTAGTTATTGTCGTTTATCTTTATCTATAGTAGGCCTATAGCTGGAAGTAAGTTTAGAGCCGGAAGGCAATCAGAGATAGCCACTATACGAACCACGGCCTATTAAATCTCTTGAGTGCGGTCGTTTCTGAGTGCGAGCGTTTCTAGATAATTAGGGCGCCTACACATTTAATCGGGATATGATATTGCTGATTTAAACGGTCTTTGGTAGTTACTAGTGTTGTTCACTACAGGTTCACTATTAGGTAAAGGTAACGGTAACGATAACTTACCAGAGTGATACTTCAAATTTGCCATAGTTCAGGATAACGTCTGTACAGGTCCCATGGTTGGTGAAAGTTTATGAGAAAGACCCATGTATGTATTTGCCCGATGTTGACAGCCTGGTCAGTAATATCACGGAATGTCCCTGCTAATATCAGGTTGTATATACTAGTCGTTGCACTGAAGTGTTGTTGTTTGGTAACACATTTGCTGTGGTCCAATACGTTGTGCAAGGTTTTGTTCTGTTCAGCAACAAGCAAAAATACCAGTACAACAATAGTATTCTTTATTTGAGTATAGTGTGCCCACCAGCTGTGTTGTATAGTTATATCCACCAGCTGTGTTGTATAGTTATATCCACCAGCTGTGTTGTATAGTTATATCCACCAGCTGTGTTGTATAGTTATATCCACCAGCGGTGTTGTATAGTTATATCCACCAGCTGTGTTGTATAGTTATATCCACCAGCTGTGTTGTATAGTTATATCCACCAGCTGTGTTGTATAGTTATATCCACCAGCTGTGTTGTATAGTTATATCCACCAGCGGTGTTGTATAGTTATATCCACCAGCGGTGTTGTATAGTTATATCCACCAGCTGTGTTGTATAGTTATATGCATCCCAAACCCATCAAGAATTTTATACTGTATATCGGGAATTTGCTGGACATCGGGATATATGACAACACTAATTATTTTCCCCATTGACAACAATGTTAAAATGTCACATACTGATGATTTGCTGCTACTTAAAATCAAGTATGGATACTGCAGAAGTGTAATTTTCATTTAGAAAAATAGTTTTCCACTTGAAAAATCACCAGAAAAGGTGGGGTAAAAACTCTCGTTTATTTATTAAAGATCAAGGGTACATCTGTTTTCATTGATAGTTGCTCACAAAGTGTATGCATAGATTCGAAATTTGAAAACAAGTAAAACTGATCAATACACTTCTTATACATACAACATCTAAATGGAATAGAACTGGGTTATTTTCCTCTATTTATAACAAAAAAGAAAGGATTACTTTTTATGGTTCTTTAACGTCCTCAAAGGATAGATCGATACACGGGACTGCCCGGTTTACGTCCCCATCCGACGGACGAGGCTAAGTGAAAGTGTCTTGCCCAAGAATACACCGACGAAACTCAGTGGCACCACGGAGGATTGAACCCGGTTACAATTGAATTGAATGTTGTTTAACGGCTCATCAACACAGTATAGGTTATTTAGAGCCGCCCCAAAGAGAGGGGAAGGATACATAGGAATCCGGGAACCTGCCCTACTCTTATTATCGAATAGATTCCTATGGATCTTTAACGTGCTCGGAGGATAGACCGATACACGGGAACGCCCGGTTTACGTCCCCATCCGACGGACGAGGCTAAGGGAACGTGTCTTGCCCAAGAACACACCGACGGAACTCAGTGGCACCACGGAGGATTGAACCCGTGTTACAAATCCGCCGCGCTACCGACTGCGCCACGCCAGCCCTCGCAGATTAATGAAACACCGACTTTCTATAATAAACGATAATAAACGATACAGATTAATGACAGCCGCACTTTGTATAATAAATGATACAGACTAATGACACACCCAATTTGTGTAATAAACGATACAGATTAATGACACCCCTAACTTTGTACTATAAATGATACAGATTAATGACACCCTCCACTTTGTATAATAAATGATACAGATTAATGACACACCAACTTTGTATAATAAATGATACAGATTAATGAACCACCCAATTTGTATAATAAATGATACAGATTAATGACACAACCACTAATAAATGATACAGATTAATGACACAACCACTAATAAATGATACAGATTAATAACACACCCACTTTGTATAATAAACGATACAGATTAATGACACACCCACTTTGTATAATAAATGATACAGATTAATGACACACCCAATTTGTATAATAAAGTATACAGATTAATGACACAACCACTTTGTATAATAAATGATACAAATTAGGAACAACCACTTTGTATAATAAATGATACAGATTAATGACACCACCACTTAATATAATAAATAATACAGATTAATGACACCCCAATTTGTATAATAAATGATACAGATGAATGACACACCCACTTTGTATAATAAATGATACAGATTATAAACACCCACTTTGTATAATAAATGATACAGATTAATGACACACCCACTTTGTGTAATAAATGATACAGATTATGAAACACCCACTTTGTATAATGAATGATACAGATTATGAAACACCCACTTTGTATAATAAATGATACAGATTAATGACACACCCACTTTGTGAAATAAATGATACAGATTATGAAACACCCACTTTGTATAATAAATGATACAGATTAATGACACACCCACTTTTTGAAATAAATGATACAGATTATGAAACACTCACTTTGTATAATAAATGATACAGATTAATAACACACCCACTTTGTATAATAAATGATACAGATTAATGACACACCAACTTTGTATAATTAATGATACAGATTAATGACACCCCCACTTTGTATAATAAATGATACTGATTAATGACACACCCACTTTGTATAATACATGTTACAGACTAATGACACACCGACTTTGTATAATAAATGATACAGATGAATGACACACCCACTTTGTATAATAAATGATACAGATTATAAACACCCACTTTGTATAATAAATGATACAGATTAATGACACACCCACTTTGTATAATACATGTTACAGATAAATGACACACCCACTTTGTATAATAAATGATACAGATTAATGACACACCCACTTTGTGTAATAAATGATACAGATTATGAAACACCCACTTTGTATAATAAATGATACAGATTAATGACACACCCACTTTGTATAATGAATGATACAGATTATGAAACACCCACTTTGTATAATAAATGATACAGATTAATGACACACCCACTTTGTGAAATAAATGATACAGATTATGAAACACCCACTTTGTATAATAAATGATACAGATTAATGACACACCCACTTTGTGAAATAAATGATACAGATTATGAAACACCCACTTTGTATAATAAATGATACAGATTAATGACACACCCACTTTTTGAAATAAATGATACAGATTATGAAACACTCACTTTGTATAATAAATGATACAGATTAATAACACACCCACTTTGTATAATAAATGATACAGATGAATGACACACCCACTTTGTATAATAAATGATACAGATTAATGACACCCCCCCACTTTGTATAATAAATGATACAGATTAATGACACAACCACTTTGTATAATAAATGATACAGATTAATGACACAACCACTTTGTATAATAAATGATACAGATTAATGACACACCCACTTTGTATAATAAATGATACAGATTAATGACACCCCCACTTTGTATAATAAATGATACAGATTAATGGCACACCCCACTTTGTATAATAAATGATACAGATTATTGACACACCCACTTTGTATAATAAATGATACAGATTAATGACACAACCACTTTGTATAATAAATTATACAGATTAATGACACACCCACTTTGTATAATAAATTATACAGATTAATGACACAACCACTTTGTATAATAAATGATACAGATTAATGACACACCCAATTTGTATAATAAATGATACATATTAATGACACACCCACTTTGTATAATAAATGATACGGATTAATGACATAACCACTTTGTATAATAAATGATACAGATTAATGACACACCCACTTTGTATAATAAATAATAAAGATTAATGACACAACCACTTTGTATAATAAATGATACAGATTAATGACACACCCACTTTGTATAATAAATGATACAGCTTAATGACACAACCACTTTGTATAATAAATGATACAGATTAATGACACACCCACTTTGTATAATAAATGATACAAAATAATGACACACCCACTTTGTATAATAAATGATACAGATTATGAACACCCACTTTGTATAATAAATGATACAGATTAATGACACCCCCACTTTGTATAATAAATGATACAGATTAATGACACCCCCACTTTGTATAATAAATGATACAGATTATGAAACACCCACTTTGTATAATAAACGATACAGATTAATGAACACACTCCACTTTGTATAATAAATGATACTGATTATGAACACCCACTTTGTATACTAAATTATACAGATTAATGACACAACCACTTTGTATACTAAATGATACAGATTAATGACACAACCACTTTGTATAATAAATGATACAGATTATGAACACCCACTTTGTATACTAAATTATACAGATTAATGACACCCCCACTTTGTATAATAAATGATACAGATTAATGACACCCCCACTTTGTATAATAAATGATACAGATTATGAAACACCCACTTTGTATAATAAACGATACAGATTAATGAACACACTCCACTTTGTATAATAAATGATACTGATTAATGACACACTCCAATTGCTATATAAAACGTCAAACACATTAAAGAATAATCACTTAACAGAAAAAAACACTGTATGCAGTAGTCTCTTGTCAACCGTTTGAGGGGCGGGGTGGGGTACAGGAAAGTGTGTACCACAGTGCTAGGCAGTATACCAGTGTATAGCGATGTTAGTCTATGTATATATTAGGAAACATAGACCATAATCAAACATTATCAAACAGACATAATAATAAACTTGAATAATTAGCAACTCAACCTTTCCATCTAACTCCTCTTTCAAATATGCATTGATTTGCTGAGAATACATTCACAATATTCATAATGAATAACACACTGGGACTCTACTCATTTATCTTGATTTTCAAAACAAGACATTTTATAAAAAGCTGTTTATCACTTTTGGCTATTTACCTTAAAATCAAGGGATTGACATTGCGAAACGTTCCGTCGAAATCCTGTTTTGCTCAAAGTCCCTTTTCCGCCATCAAAAGGCGCATTTTACAACAGATGTATGTATACCGTTTCTAAACCTAGTGACGACGAGGTATATATTTTGAGAATCCATACTCCAAAATATAAATGGCTTTAACTCATTTAACCGAGGCCAAACCCCAAAACTGAAGTGCTGTTACCAACTCAGGATCCTTTGTATTTTAAAAACCCGTGAATAATATATACTTTTAATCGGCAAACAAGTATCTACATTATTATATAACCTGAACACATGGACAGTTTTGAGTGTAATGGTGCTGTTATTTGGCGGCTTTGCTCCTTTTAAGTTTTAAAGGGAGTAGATCAGGCTTTGCGGTTAAGTTTATTTAAAAAAAAAAAAAAGCTATTTAATTACCAATTTAAAACGTGAAATGATTCAAAGATATATATGGAACATTAATATTTTTTTTTTAATAAAGTGCAATAATTAATAATTATAAATTAAAATACATTGTGTTAGGCCTACAGAAATTCCAAAGTTATAAATAGCCGTCGCGCGGAGTCTACACATGACGCTCGCTTTGTACTACATTTCAAGATATATTTTACCGCCCAGATTAAAATAACTATCCCCGGCGCGTAACTATTATTAGGAAATACCTTTTTCTGGCTGTTTTGTATATGATCAGTGCTATTTCTTTTGTTGGTTTATGGCTCATTTAGTTTATTTTTATCAATTAAATATATAACTAATGTATTTCAACAATTCTAAAACAAATACCAATCCTGATGTACTTCCTTTAAGCAAAAAAAAACACTATTAATAGGTGGAAAGATAAATACATTTGTGTGAATGAAACGTGTATGTATAAACTTTTCATAATATGTGGCTTTAACTCTTAATCCGCTACATATATATAATGGACCGTTCTTTCTCCCATTTCTGCTCATGTGAGATAGACATTTTCTTGCATACCGGACAAGGATATCCGTCATTTTACCGGGGCTAGATATTTCCATCTCATTCGGCAGAGCCTCGGTTCCGATAAAAACACATACCTCGGGCTGGAATTCCCTATTTTCACCGGATACCCATGATAGATTCTTATAATTTTACATGACTTGTGACTTACGACGTCATGACGTTACGTCGACGTCGCCTTATTCTGGCGTTAAACCAGCAAAGCCATTGATTTTGTACCGGTTATAAACACAAATATGGGAGAAAAATAATCCATCATGAGGGATCCATGTGAGATAGGAAAATCTCAACATCGGGATCAGAATTGTAACCAGGCACTCGGCAGAGCCTCGTCCCTGGTTGCAATTCTAACCCCTCGGGTGAGATTTCTCTATCTCACATGGATACTCATGATGGATTCTTATATTCTTTGAATTAAGACCATTCCATTTATGTGACAAAGGGGTGTTTTGGGCAAAATGACTGATCAGCACTGAGATGAATGTCACAGTATCCTATATTATTTGTTATTAGGAATGTGTAGGAAATAAATTCACATATATTTATTGATATTTTGTTGTATAAATGAATTACATATTGATATTGGGTTGTAGAATTTAACGAGATTTTCGGTAAATTTCATTTAAATAAATGCCATATTACGACATTTAGTAGTGCACCTGTTTCTTCCTGCCAAACAAGCTTCAAATTTGTTGCACGTGTTTTGCTCCCATATTTTTTCCCGCTAACCGTAACTATATAGTTGCATTATAGAATAGTGTTTGTCACATTACTAGCACGTTTGTTTCAACCTTTACATACTGAGGCAGGTAACTTGTCGCATCAACAGAACATCTGCGAGAAATCCATATATATTTCATTAATAAGTCAATAAACGTTTCTATGGCGACATATTTATTGTACAAGGAAGCGGTTGTCTTGGTAGCGATAACGACAGATTGGCAGAGCCAATATTTACGTTAGCAGTTATTTATTTGCGGACATTCTGTGTAGCTAAGCACAAACGAACACTAGGATATTGCGTGTGATGTTCATATAAGAGGTAAGTTAATAACATTTTACAGAACTACCATCAAGAATAATGTAGATCTACCAACAGAAACATGTCGGTTCTTAACGTAAGTCCGTGAGGTAAAGAGTAACATAGTAAACACTAAACAATTATCGGTTTCACGTGAGTCCGTCTGGTATAGCTGACTTAACGTGATCTCGACTGGTAGAGTGTAATATCGTAAACAATGGTCGGTTCTTAACGCAAGTCCGTCTGATAGTGTAACATACTAAACAATTAATGGTCGATTCTTAACGTCAGTCCGGTAGTGTAGCATAGTAAACAATGGTCGATTCTTAAAACAATGTAAACAATGGTTGATTCTTAACCGTGTAACCGTGATCCCGTCTGGTAGAGTCTGACATGGTAAACAATGGTCGATTCTTAACGTGAGTCCGTCTGGTGGAGTGTAACAAGGTAAATACTGGTCGATTCTTAACCGTGATCCCGTCTGGTAGAGTGTAACATAGTAAACAATGATCGGTTCTTAACGTGAGTCCGTCTGGTAGAGTGTAAAATGGTAAAGAATGGTCGGTTCTTAACGTGAGTCCGTCTGGTGTAGTGTAACATGGTAAACAATGGTCGGTTCTTAACGTGAGTCCGTCTGGTATAGTGCAACATGGTAAACAATGAGTCCGTCTGGTATAGTGTAACATAGTAAACAATGGTCGGTTATTAACCGTGATCCCATCTGGTAGAGTGTAACGTGGTAAACAATGGTCGGTTCTTAATGTGAGTCCATCTGGTAGAGGTAACATGGTAAACAATGGTCGATTCTTGACCGTGATCCCGTCTGGTAGAGTGTAACACAGTAAAAAATGATCGGTTCTTAACGTGAGTCCGTCTGGTAGAGTGTAACATGGCAAACAATGGTCGATTCTTAACCGTGATGCCGTCTGGCAGAGTGTAACAGTAAACAATGGTCGGTTCTTAACGTGAGTCCGTCTGGTATAGTGTAACAAGGTAAACAATGGTCGATTCTTAACGTGAGTCAGTCTGGTAGAGTGTAACATGGTAAACAATGGTCGATTCTTAACCGTGATCTCGTCTGGTAGAGAGTAACACAGTAAAAAATGGTCAGTTCTTAACCGCGATCCTGTCTGGTAGAGTGTAACATAGTAAACAATGATCGGTTCTTAACGTGAGTCCGTCTGGTATAGTGTAACATGGTAAACAATGTTCGGTTCTTAACGTGAGTCCGTCTGGTGTAGTGTAACATGGTAAACAATGGTCGGTTCTTAACGTGAGTCCATCTGGTATAGTGTAACATGGTAAACAATGGTCGATTCTTAACCGTGATCCCGTCTGGTAGAGTGTAACATGGTAAACAATGGTCGGTTCTTAACTGGTAAACAATGGTCGGTTATTGACGTCTGTCCGTCTGGTAAAGTGTAACATGGTAAACAATGGTCGATTCTTAACCGTGATCCCGTCTGGTGTAGTGTAACATGGTAAACAATGGTCGGCTTTTAACGCGAGTCCGTCTGGTAGAGTGTAACATAGTAAACAACAGTCGGTTCTCGACGTGAGTCCGTCTGGTATAGTGTAACTTGGTAAACCATGGTCGGTTCTTAACGTGAGTCCGTCTGGTATAGTGTAACAAGGTAAACAATGGTCGGTTCTTAACGTGAGTCCGTCTGGTATAGTGTAACATGGCAAACAATGGTCGATTTTTAACCGCGATCCCGTCTGGTGTAGTGTAACATGGTAAACAATGGTCGGTTCTTAACGTGAGTCCGTCTGGTATAGTGTAACATGGTAAACAATGGTCGATTCTTAAGCGCGATGCCGTCTGGTGTAGTGTAACATGTTAAACAATGGTCGGTTCTTAACGTGAGTCCGTCTGGTATAGTGTACCCTGGTAAACAATGGTCGGTTCTTAACGCGAGTCCGTCTGGTAGAGTGTAACATGGTAAACAATGGTCGATTCTTAACCGTGATCTCGTCTGGTAGAGAGTAACACAGTAAAAAATGGTCGGTTCTTAACGTGAGTCCGTCTGGTATAATGTACCCTGGTAAACAATGGTCGATTCTTAACGTGAGTCAGTCTGGTAGAGTGTAACATGGTAAACAATGGTCGATTCTTAACCGTGATCTCGTCTGGTAGAGAGTAACACAGTAAAAAATGGTCGGTTCTTAACGTGAGTCCGTCTGGTATAATGTACCCTGGTAAACAATGGTCGATTCTTAACGTGAGTCCGTCTGGTATAGTGTAACATGGTAAACAATGGTCGATTCTTAAGCGCGATGCCGTCTGGTGTAGTGTAACATGGTAAACAATGGTCGGTTCTTAACGTGAGTCCCTCTGGTATAGTGTACCCTGGTAAACAATGGTCGGTTCTTAACGCGAGTCCGTCTGGTAGAGTGTAACATGGTAAACAATGGTCGATTCTTAACCGTGATCTCATCTGGTAGAGAGTAACACAGTAAAAAATGGTCGGTTCTTAACGTGAGTCCGTCTGGTATAGTGTACCCTGGTAAACAATGGTCGATTCTTAACGTGAGTCAGTCTGGTAGAGTGTAACATGGTAAACAATGGTCGAATTTTAACCGCGATCCCGTCTGGTATAGTGTAACATGGTAAACAATGGTCGGTTCTTAACGTGAGTCCGTCTGGTATAGTGTAACATGGTAAACAATGGTCGATTTTTAAGCGCGATGCCGTCTGGTGTAGTGTAACATGGTAAACAATGGTCGGTTCTTAACGTGAGTCCGTGTGGTATAGTGTAACATGGTAAACAATGGTCGGTTCTTAACGCGAGTCCGTCTGGTATAGTGTACCCTGGTAAACAATGGTCGGTTCTTAACGCGAGTCCGTCTGGTAGAGTGTAACATGGTAAACAATGGTCGGTTCTTAACGTGAGTCCATTTGGTATAGTGTATCATAGTAAACAAAGGTCGATTCTTAACCGTGATCCTGTCTGATAGAGTGTATCATAGTAAACAATGGTCGGTTCTTAACGTGAGTCCGTCTGGTATAGTGTAACATGGTAAACAATGGTCGGTTCTTAACGTGAGTCCGTCTGGTATAGTATAACATGGTCAACAATGGTCGATTATTAACGTGAGTCCGTCTGGTAGAGTGTAACATAGTAAACAATGGTCGATTCTTAATCGTGATCTCGGCTGATAGAGTGTACATCATAGACTCCAGGTGGTCATATATACTGAACCAAACAGCTAACGCACCAGTAGACAATACCTTTAATATATCAATAATAACAATCAATAAATCAAAACAAATTTCATTCTGAACGAGGCAAATATCTTGTCAATAATGACTGTAAATTTAAAAAAAGTTATTCAAATCACCTGTCTCCAATGGTACCAGTCGGCATATAATAAGTTCATACATTAAAGGTATTGTCTACTGGTGCGTTAGCTGTTTGGTTCAGTATATTTACATAGAGTCATATAGAAAAATCTTTAAAAACTCTTCTCTGAAACGACAAGAGCCAGAGGTCTAATATTTTGCATGTAGCAAAGAGTTATATAGAAAATTCTATAAAATATTCTTTTCCGAAACTATAAGAGCTAGAGATCTAAAACTTTGCATGTGGCATGAGCTTATAGTGATCTACCAATGTTGTTCAAATGGTGACCCTTTGGACAAATTTGGCACGGTCGCGGGTGTCACAGTTTTACATAGAGTTATATGAAAGCCTATTAGCATCTTCCTCTCTTTAACTACAACAACTAGAGGTTAATACGTTGCATTTTGCATTGTAGAACCGTAAATTTCACAGAAACGAATTATTCACACGTGTGAGGAATTCGTGCGAATTCTTTACACTTTTGTTACAAACACGGCCGTAAATATCACTAATCGAAAATGTGACATATACATTTGACTTTTTATTACTTTTTCGCACGAACGTATTTTTCACAGCAAGCTGACAGGATACAGTTTATCGCTTATATCATACAATTGGTATGTTAACAGTCTAGCGGCCACATTTTTCAAGCAATCTTGACCAACCATGGACAAAACATATATGACCAAAAGATCTCGGCCAATTTCGATTATGGACCAGATCGTACAAGTATGACCAGAGTTATGGCCCATGATTTAGCAAAAATGCCATATTCTACCTTGTTAACACACTAGAGTCAGATATTGACCAATCTGAATCATATTAAGACAGAATGTGAATGTTTATATGCAAGCCAAGTTCGAGTTTCGGTCATATCGGCCTAGTAACACCATTAGAGTTATTTCCCTTGATTTAGCAAGAAACTGTATTTGATCTTGTTAACGCTCTAGAGGCTTTATTTCAAGACCAATCTTAATAATATTTGGACAGAATGTGTATGACTATAAGATCTCGGTCAAGATCGAGTATGGGCTAGAAACGCCAGAGTTTTTATTGCACTCGATTTAGCAAAAATGTCATATTGCATTTGGTCAAGTTAAACTTTTGCTTAGATAGGATCATTAAAAACAGAGTTATGCGCCCCTGATTTAGCAATTATTGTTCTATTGGTTTTCCGAGCAATAACTCATATAATACAGCACATGGAAGTACCAAATTTGGTTTGTGGATACATATTGGGATGCTGAGATGCTGGGTGCCAAAACTGGGTCACTGTGATCTTGACCTTCAAGGTCAGAAATAGAAAAATCTATTAAGGATCATAACCCATAGAATATACTACAGCACCTAGAGGTACCAATCTTGGTACGTTGATTCATTTTAGGACGACAGAGTGCAACGTACCATTATTGGATCACTGTGACCTTGACCTTCAATGTTTATTTAGAAATAGCTTGTCGGGCCTATAACTACTAAGGTACCAAACTTGTTGAGCTTTTGAGTTCAGGTGAGCGATTTAGAGCCATCATGACCCTTTTGTTTTCTTTTCTATTTTTTCTAACATTTGCGTCATGCCCGCTTGCGGTCAGCTTGACATAGTCGTCACAATGGCAGTTCGGTGTATGTGCGTTAGTCCGTCTGTCCGATTTTGTCCGGGCTGTAGCTTCCGTTTGCACTGAGGGATTTTCAAATAAGCTGACACAAATGTTCGTGATTTTTTGGATTTTTCGTGTAACCTTTCCACAGGATTAGGAGGGTACATGTGACGTTTTCGTCTAAACAATCATTTATTGCATTTTGTTCGTGCTGTTTTAACATGTGAAAAACACGTTTTTGCTCTACTAGGGGTAGAGATGCCCAACGTAATTTCACAAATTTGTGACATATTCGTGCGATTTTTGTGAAATATCCGCACGTATTCTTCACATGTTATTCTTCACATGTGTGAAGAATTCGTACAAATTCCTCACACGTGTATAGAATTCGTTTCTGTGAAATTTACGGTTCAACAGAGCATAATATTATTGTAGTATTAGCACAACAATGTCCGTGCAAATGCATATAATAGCTTTACATTTCATATGCAGAAATCTTCATTGTGATTTATGTGGGTGGGGTAAATCACGTGTTAAAATATATATAAATTGTTATTAAAAGGCATTAAAATAATACGATTTTATTTTGCAATTTGCAATGATTACTTTGAATTCATGTCAGTAGTGTTATTTTTACTGGTCCTTTGGGATGAACGAGCCCAATGTATGTGGCTTGGAAGTAGAATACCGCTTAAGCCGGTGCTAGGGGTGACGTGAGAGGTGTTGCTTTTTACATTACCTCTCATGAACAGATTCAATAAAACCGAGTCTGCTACTTTATTCGCTTGGTTGTGTTTGTTGCTTCAAAAGGATCGCCCTTGTCAGTATTTATTTATGTGTAATACATAATCTAAATGTTTAATGAAAATAAAAAAAGGTTGTAAATTACTGATTCTTTTAAGTTTTCTCAAAAAAACCCGACTAAACTAAATTAATAAATAATGGGTGGGGTACATTGACCTATAGTGATTTTAAACAGAATTCAACGCCAAACAGAGCTTATTTACTGTGTTTAACTGAAATCACTTGTAAATTTAATTGTATCTTTTAAAATAACTTCAATAATTATTCACACAAACATGACATGCACAAATAAACATCCAAAATATTTAGATGAAATCGCTACAATGGTAGCATATTAATATTCAATGTTTTATATAAACTATCTGTTCCAGATTGCTATCATGAAACAATGTTATCTACATACATTGTTCTTTTCAAAAAGCGATGTTTGAATTTGTCCCCTGAGTTGGTAACAAGATCGAAAATGCTGTGTCCTGGCTCAAGGCATCTATCTCAGATAATTCACAACACTTCTCTATCATTTTGTGGAATCGTTTGATGCAGTCTTGATCATCTTCGACGTTTGATTTATTGTACATGCAACCGAATGGAATCATAAATATCCCTGTTGCTATTTGGAAAACTGTTAAAAATTATGATATTTTTTATGGTAAAGATTCATATTTCACTTTATTATTACTTATGTTTCCCCAAATATAATTTATTAACAGCAGTTTAAGAATACAGCGATCTAAGAAGTTAGTTCCTTACGCCTGAAGCCTTGTTGACTTTACTGTCGGGCAGCCATTTTACCATTGCGTAAAACCTTGTTTGGTAAATATTGTTTTGTTCTGACACTGCTCTGACACTGGGCCAAACCAAACGTAGCACTACCCATTATTTGCTCGTCAAGCAAGAGTTTCAGGTGACTACTACCATTTTTCCTTTAACAAAAGTCGCTGCTGTGGATCGAACCCACGAAGTTCCAACTGCATTGCCGATGTTCTACCACCAGACAAAATGCACTTCGGCCGGTCCTGCTTAAATTTGATCGCTTAAATACCCGATTTCACCATGAGCTGGTGAACATACAATTACACATAAAGCGACGCCTTCAAAGCGGCATGCGATTTAATGTATCGTCTGTAGCTTTATAGTCTAACTGATTTTAATCTTATTGATTTAATATGTCTTATCGATGCAGGCATAGTGGAACATACACAGACACCAACAATGTGCAGCATAGACAATACTGTGTTGACGTAACCCACTTCTATAAAAATCACACGTGAACGTATGAAGTAGACAAAACAACATGGGCTGCGCATCTTCGCGTGCAACCGAAATGAAACAGCATACATTTAATAATGCACAGCCTGGAAAACCTGCCGGTAAGACATATTCTAGAGGTGAGCCAGACGGTCAAGAAACATTTAGAGATATCCGTAAGTTTTCCTTTTATGCTCTATTTATTATTTCATTCCTACGGACTAACAATCACAGGCATTCGTTACGATAATACCGAGAACGAAGGATAAAGAGAAGAAGAGACAGTGTTGTAGTATACGTATATAGTTAATTCAAGGTCAGAATCTAAATACACGCTTGTTTTTCTGGACTCTCTCTCGTTTATGTAAGTGCTCTCCTGTCCTTACAAGGCGCGTTTTACACATAATTATAATCACATATTGCTATTTTAAAAAGCTGATTGTTTGAGAAAAATAAAAACAGCCAAATGGGTCAATGACTAGGTCAACCAATACAAGTAGATATAAAAGTCGAACAGGAAATGTAGCATTCAACGACCACGGTCCATCAAAAACACACAGAGAAAAAACAATAATCGCAAAGATGAATAAAAGGCAAGATATGACATCACAAACACAAAAGGGTTAGCAATAGGGCTACCGCATTGGAACGGTCAGTGGGAAAAAGGCCGCTTGGGGTTAAACCAGGTTCGAGGGTGCACCAAGCCTCAATCACCATATTTTCATACCAATAAAACGGGACAGTATAAATAATGATATCCCGCCATATATTCTCTAACGAACAAGGCAGCATTAATAGGCAATACACGTATAACATATTAATGATCATGTATTTACGAATATAAAAAAAAGAAAACTTACAAAGTCACAAAGCACGTACTCAGTGACTTGTCGGAAGCTAGAGCATCAAGAGAACTAACAGTTAAGGATAAGACAAACACGATGTAAGACAACCCTAAATCGTAGATGCAGTTTATGTGGCACGTGATAATTACGCGTAAAGCTTCATTTTAGATAACTAAACTGGAATTTGGTAGCATTGTTACCAATGTTATAGGTAGTACGATTACACAGAATGGGCACATACACTTTACATAACAGTTCAGTTCAGTTGTGAGTTTTCAATTGTATGAATGCATGTCTGTTACATGGTTGCTTCAATGCTTTTCAGGAATCGCACATGATATTCAAGTCACCAAGAAGTACCGGCAATGCCAAGTTACACAGAGTACATACATTTCCGGATCCACAGCTTCACTAGATCGGAGTTCAATATGAACAGTGTTTACTAAAAAGTAAATACAATATTCAACAATGTGTATACTATTTATTTTCCTGATGCAACCAAAACACTTAATCCGGACATGCATTTCGCATTTATCCGGATTATTAAAATGGACACACACACCAATCTTATTTTGAAGCAGACGTTCGCCAAATAACGGAACAGTTACCAAATAACGGAACAGTTACACTACAAAACCGTTTATCAAAACACTCTGCAGGTGTTCAGGTCATTTAATAAAATCTGTATTTGCCGATTAACAGTATAGGTGTATTCACGTATTCTTAAATGCCCGTGACTGGATATGTGTAAAATGAATTATGAGTTGGTAACTCTTAATTGAGGTTCCAGTTTGGGGATTTTATATTGTGTTTATAGAGTTTGGATTCTTAAAATATATAAGTTATATATAGATAGCGGATGGAGTGAATAACATATTTTATTTCATCTCGAAGTGAGAATGCTTTATATTTTCACGAATGCGAAGCATGAGTGAAAATATAAAAGTTTTCTCACTTCGAGATGAAATAAAATGTTATTCACGACAAAATAACAAAATTTCTTTTTATTTTATGATTTTACAAACAATTATTTAAGCAATTTCAGTAACTAAACAGTTTTACACACGCTGCTTTCCTAGTCACGATGACGTAACGAAACGTTACATGACGTCACCTTTTTTGAAACCATTAACGTCACAGAAAGAAAGTAATTACACAGTATAACTGTAGGAATATCTTGTGTTACTGTACATGCATTTGTGTTGGTTGCACATTAAAAAAAGTAGTCCCGGCAGCTACTGTGGAAATAAAACTCTATATTCCACAGTGTCGAATAACATTTTTATTTCACTGATAAAACACATTATTTCATTGCTTATCATAAAATAAATATATAGAGGATATTTGTTGTGTTGGAGTGAATAACATATTTTATAATATTTCATCGAGAAGTGAGAAAACTTTATATTTTCACGAATGCGAAGCACATGAGTGAAAATATAAAAGTTTTCTCACTTCGAGATGAAATAAATAGAGGATATTTGTTGTTTTGGAGTGAATAACATATTTTATTTCATCTCGAAGTGAGAAAACTTTTATATTTTCACTCATGCTTCGCATTCGTGAAAATATAAAGTTTTCTCACTTCTCGACTCACGACAAAGTGTACTCACGACAAAACAACAAATTTTCTTTTTATTTTACGATTTTACAAACAATTTTTTAAGGACATTTCAGTAACTAAGCCGCTTTACACATGTTTCGCGCGACTACAAAAAAAAAAGTCATAAGATATTTTATTTATACCCAAATAGAACAATTTGTTTAATATATTATATATTGGCAATCACTTCCTTTTAACTTAAAAATCAATTTCAAATCATTGTTTGAATAGAATGTACAATTCGCAGTGTTTTTCTCTCGGCATGTTTACATTTGCGTAGGAATATCTTGTGAACCATTTTACTGTGCATCTGTGTTTGTTGTACATTCAAAAGTAGTCCTGGCAGCTACAGTGGAATATAACTCTATATTCCACAGTGTGGAATAACACTTTTATTTCACTGATAAAATACAGTATTTCATTGCATATCATAAAATAAAATATGTTATTCACGACAAAACAACACATTTTCTTTTTATTTTATGATTTACAAACAATTATTTAAGCAATTTCAGTATCTTAAACCGTTTTACACACGCTTTTTTCCAAGTCACGATGACGTAACGAAACGTTACATGACGTCATCTTTTTTAAAACAATTAACGTCACAGATAAAAGGTAATTAAAAAAACAGTGGATTTAACAGTATAACAGTAGGAATATCTTGTGATCCGTGTTACTGTGCATGCATTTGTGTTGGTTGAACATTCAAAAAATAGTCCCGGCAGCTACTGTGGAAATAAAACTCTATATTCCACAGTGTGGAATAACACTTTTATTTCACTGATAAATCACATTATTTCATTGCTTATCATAAAATAAATATATTTATCACATAACGTCCCTTGTTAGCAGTGTCGAACACCCATTTAATATTCTATTGTATGACACAAGCGTAATACAACCTGGAACGATTTTGATTGGTTGAGTTAAACCTGTAACACTACGCAAGTTTATTAACTGAAACTATTTTATTTATTACAAATTCACCCAGATCTGAGTCATAAACTTATTATTTGTAACAGCTTATAAAAATAATGCACGTTATACAAAACATTGTTGTTGTTACACTGCTATTTTGTAAAGAGGTAAAACACGAACTCTTTTATACGCAACGTTATGTGTGAGACGCGACGTTACGACGTCACATATTTTATGACGTTTTGGCGCTAAAGTGTGTCGGACGTAGTGGCGGTTCTATGTCCATCTGAATTAAGTTTTTCTAATTTGATTGCAATGTTATGTGATAAAAAGGATCTTAAACTCGTTCCAATTCCATATACGATTTATGAAACTCGTTATGAATTATTTTTAATTTTAACTCGCCAAAAGGCTCATTAAAATTATAATCGTTAAAATTAAAATAATTCATAACTCGTTTCATAAATCTTATATGAAATGGGAACTCGTTTAAGATCCTCTATATATACCTCGTCGTCAGTAGGTTTAAAAACGGTACACATTTGTTGTAAAATGTGGCTGTTGTTGGCGGGATAGCTACTTTAAATAAGCAAGTATAACTGAAATTGTTCCGGGTCAACGACGAAAATGTGTTGATGTTTTTGTAAACCATGAACTATCCGAACATTTAATATTTAAATGTAAAATAAATGCTCCTGTTGTTTAGTTTGTGTGCGTTTTAAGCTGATTATTTTGCGTTGTAATCATTAAAAGATGTTTATATAAAAACAATATATTTTCGGAAACATTATGGGCCTGCAAGCTGATTTGTTTGTTATTGCAGTATTTTACTCACTATAAATTCTAAAATAAATAAACAACGACTAAATTTCATAGTTAAGTTCCAATCCAATTGTACAACTCAAGTTCATACCAACATTCAGCAAAATATTCATTTTGGAAATGTTGAACCAGTAAATTGAAATCTCTACTGTACTGTTATTGACAATACCTAAAATATACCAAAACCAAAGTTATTTTCTAAAGAAATAAAAATGTTTGTGATATTAAAAGATAACGGTAAAAAAATTTAAGTTTTTTTTACTGATAGATCCTGATATTAAATATTCATCAATTATCATAAAGTATACTATATACTGGGTGATAGATACCTTTCAGTTCTACATGCGCGTTTGCGAAACAACTGCAGCAATTTAAACGCTGATCTCTTTCTTAATCATTTGAGGGATAATCCCAATTGTATGTGTGGTCATGGTTTTGAAGATGTTGAGCATTATTTGTTTAGATGTGTAAATTTTAGAAATGAAAGACGGCAATTATTTTTAGACACTCGTATATTTCATCCTTTAAGAACTCACAAACTTTTATACGGCATCGACCAACTAAAATACGAGGAAAATCATATTCTATTTACTCAAGTTCAAAACTATATTAAAAACACTAAACGATTCCAAAATCCTTAACTTTGTATCAATATAGCGTTGTAATTTGTCTATATCTACTGTCGCTATATTTCTATCAGCCTGAACGGGGATATTGTGGTGTTATTTCGGTGGAGATTGCGTGGGGGTAGAATGGCACGGCAGAGTTTACTTTTTTGGATTTTTTTATTATTTTTTTCTTCGTTTTTCCTTATCAAATTTATATTTAAATATATTGTTACAATTTCAAACCGATAATCATATACACTTTTTCAGCCACAATGGAGAGAACTGTACTAATGTTGTAATAACTTGTAGTTCAATCCATTTGCATATGTTTCTATGAATATTGTGGTGTTGAATTGATGTATTGTAACATATCTGCAATAAAATATTATTAAACTAAAGTAATAAAAGGTTATTATACAGTGAACCGTGCAATATGAATTTGCATTGTTCAAGTCATATTGTGTTGAAAACCTGTATTGGACGAGAAGTATTCTAAACATACAGACGAGTACAACCTGTATTGGACGAGAAGTATCCAATACATACTGCCGAGTACAACCTGTACTGGACGAGACGTAAGCAAATGAATTAATTGTTTGTCACGTGACTACTAGTGTATTGAAACGCAGAACTTTGCATACGGGGCGCCCAATGGAACAGCCTGTAAACATAGCAACCTGATTACCTTGACCTCCGAGATAAACAATAGCGCAAATAATGGGTTTATTGTTGTGTTAGAATCGAAATAATAAATACGTACCTGTGATAACGCATTCGTGATTTAATTACTACGCATCCGAAATCCTAACTGTATTTTATTCACCGATAAAACACAGGTACATATTTATTATTTCTTAAATAGACTCTAGAGTAAGAGTGATATTGTGCGCACCGTAGTACCTGGTTTAAACCTCTAGCGGACTGTTTGTCACTGACCGTTCCAAGGTGGTACCCTTATTGTAAACCCCCTGACCATTCCAAGGTGTGGTACCCTTATTGTAACCCCACTGACCATTCCAAGGTGATACCCTTATTGTAAACCCCCTGATCGTTCCAAGGTGGTACCCTTATTGTAAACCCCCTGACCGTTCCAAGGTGGTACCCTTATTGTAACCCCACTGACCGTTCCAAGGTGATACCCTTATTGTAAACCCCCTGATCGTTCCAAGGTGGTACCCTTATTGTAACCCCACTGACCGTTCCAAGGTGGTATCTTATTGTAAAACCCCTGATCGTTCCAAGGTGATACCCTTATTGTAACCCCACTGACCGTTCCAAGGTGGTACCCTTATTGTAAAACCCCTGACAGTTCCAAGGTGGTACCCTTATTGTAACCCCACTGACCGTTCCAAGGTGATACCCTTATTGTAACGCCCCTGACCGTTCCAATGCGGAACCCTTATTGTAAACCCTGACCGTTCCAAGGTGGTGCCCTTATTGTTACCCCACTGACCGTTCCAAGGTGGTACCATTATTGTAAACCCTTTTGTTTTTGTGGTGGCGCATCACTTTGTTGTTATTTATCCTTGTAATTGATGTTTGTTTTGAATGCGTGTTTTTGGTTGACTGTGTTCTGTAAATGCTACCTTTCATGTTTGACCTTTATACATACTTTTATATATCTTCGTATAGTATTAGTTTGTCTTTTAATACCATCATATTTGTGATTTCCTAAAAACATGACATTTAGCCTTGACAATGACACCTCCACAGCATAATATTATACAAACATATGTTTAGATTTGTTTATTTCCTAAAACATTTCCTAAAACATTTCCTAAAGAGGATATGAGAGAATCAATACTATCTTGATTTAAGGTTTCGTCAACTTGAAAAAAAAGTCAAAGAAGATAGTAAAACAGTTACCAATGCCACTCGCCTGGAGAAAGATGTCTGAACAATGATACTTTGGTAATAACTAGCTATATAAAGCGTTAACATATAAAGCATCTTTTAGGCTACTCAGTAGATTCAAACAAGAAATATCTTTAAAAAAAGATAGTCGGCGCGTTTGGGGAAGCACAATGTATAAGTGATTGATGGTCACGAAGTGAAATGATTTTAATAGCGAAATGTAAGGTAGAGAGTACCTTTAGAGCAAGGTGGTATTCCAATAAAAGTTGACAAGGCAGTGCCAATATTGGGAATTTGAACAAAACAAGTTAGTACCTTCCATTACGGAAGGCCATTGTTAAAATATCCAAAGGGCCATAACCCTGAAAACAAGAGGCCCAAGAAGCCCTGACTCGATCTACTGGCAATGTGTACTCTGTTAGATGATGATACATGCAAAATAGCAAAGCTCTAACTTTGTGGTTTTAAAAAAGAAGATTTTTAAATGTATTTCCTAATATTTCTATGTAAACCTTTTGACCCCCGGTGAGGGGCTTATTCTGACCCAAGGGTCACCATTTGTACAACTTGGTAAAGGACCACTATATGAACGAATCTTGAACTGAAACACTTCTTAGTAAGTGAGAAATGGAGAAAATGTATGACAAAAAAATGATACGAGACAAACTAGACTATATGTTGCCATTTATTGCCGTGTGTATATATATATATATGTATTGTGTTGTACCTGTGTACTCATGGACCTAAAAGCCTTTATGTGTTGAATACAAATATATGATGCTAAATGCAAAATATCAAAGTTGTAGCCCTTGTTGTTTTCAGAGAAGAAGATCCGGGCACCTTGAAAAATCACGTGACTAGAAAATCACGGCGATATGTAATATTTAATAGGGTTTCATTACCAGTTACCATGTAAAATTAACGCACTTTGCAAAAAGACAGAATAATTTATTTGCAATTTCAGTATTTCTATTCCTTTTTTCATCTTTTCCGGTCACGACTGAATTACAGCGTAGCACATCACCTAACGATATACCATTTATCAACAACTACACTCTATAGACAAATATACTAGTCTCCTTTGATCTTGTCAGACAAATTTAGCGAATCATCATTCAGTTTAATAAACATTGTAGGCTTTCATAATTTCTGTATCGCTTTCAACTCGAGTTTTCATAGGCTTACACAGACGAGGCCAAAAGCCAGCTTAAACGGCTGGCGCCGAAAAACAACATCTGTTCCTTCCCTCTTTCATAAAAGAGCTATAATTAAGTCCCATCGACATTTCCGATCGCAAATGACAATGTAATATGATTATCTCATGATGGCAAATAGTTCTATCAAAACATGCTTGACTCATTTCAAAACTGAATTACTAGCAACGGCATCACCTTTCTTATTAGTCTAAAACAGGACCAAAACTTCAGTAGAAATTATCGAAACTCTAGACATGTAATCGTTTGCTCATGATGGAAAATAGTCCTTAATTTGGTTAGTTTCTGTTCCAGACAGAATGACTATAGCTGGGGCCTTACTAGGTTATACGTGCAGTACATAGCTGGGGCCTTATTAGGTTATACGTGCAGTACATAGCTGGGGCCTTATTAGGTTATACGTGCAGTACATAGCTGGGGCCTTATTAGGTTATACGTGCAGTACATAGCTGGGGCCTTATTAGGTTATACGTGCAGTACATAGCTGGGGCCTTATTAGGTTATACGTGCAGTACATAGCTGGGGCCTTATTAGGTTATACGTGCAGTACATAGCTGGGGCCTTATTAGGTTATACGTACAGTACATAGCTGGGGCCTTATTAGGTTATACGTGCAGTACATAGCTGGGGCCTTATTAGGTTATACGTGCAGTACATAGCTGGGGCCTTATTAGGTTATACGTGCAGTACATAGCTGGGGCCTTATTAGGTTATACGTGCAGTACATAGCTGGGGCCTTATTAGGTTATACGTGCAGTACATAGCTGGGGCCTTATTAGGTTATACGTGCAGTACATAGCTGGGCCTTATTAGGTTATACGTGCAATACATAGCTGGGGCCTTATTAGGTTATACGTGTAGTACACATTGTCAAATAAAAAGCCTATTAAATATGATCACCTTCACGAGATGGCAAACAAACATACTGTGACAGGCTCGCATTTCACATGATTATTATAATTGTGAGATACCGTCATTGTTTTGTACAGTTGTTTCCCCTTCACCATTTTGTATGAACATTTCCACTGGGGATAAACTCTGTATCAACGCAAATGGATTCTCGACGAAAATCAGTCACGGTTGCGAAACGAAAAGTCAGTACTGCCTGTATTATGTAGTTATGCCATTGTATAAATCTGTCACGGTGTCCTGACGATTGCAATTCTAATGTCACGGTTTCTCCCTTACAGTGTCACGGATTTTCTACGACAATTACAGGGTTGATTAATGGAGGGAATCTTAGCTACCAGTAGGTTAGAGAGTGTGATGGAGATTTCTTTTGAGGAAGGATCTTCCATTTGCATAAAGGAAGTAGATTTTAGTACATCTAGGTGTAGCACATCCATTGCATCTCAGGAAGTGTCCGCCTGGGGTAATTGCATAATGGCGATCAGTAAATAATTCTCATTTCTTTTTGTAAAAAAAGGTATTTTCACTAATTTAAAATGCCATTTGTGGTTTATATCACATTGTTGATCTATTTGTTACATTTTTCAAACATTGTCATGTTAAAATTTGTGAGTTTTGAATTTGTTTTGCTCATATGGAAATGAGTGTATGAATACAATATTTTGGCATCTCACTGTTTATGTTTTTAAAGGGAGCATTCATTCATGAGACAAGTTCTTTCTTAGAAGATACATGACCCCCACTTTTCTCTGTTTTTTTGGCATATGCGTAATTTGTGATGAGAACGTGTTGTTCATTTTTAATTTGGGCTAAGATATGAATGACAACATGACATTTACATTTTAATTCATACACAACTCAATGCAAAAATCAATGGGCGTGTTACACCTCTGTGGAATATGAAAGTGATGAGTCCACCTTAAAGGGACACACGGCAATCGAGTTTAGACAAGCTTAGTCTTTTTTTGAATAAAACATACACTTGTTTAATCATTAATATTAATTATAAAAATAGTATAAGAAAAATTGTTTTTGTATATTACTAACAGTTGATTATATTTCATCAGTAATATATTCAAACCCATGTTAGAATAACGAAGAAAAGTTGAACAATCAACATTGTATTTAAATATATGCAAGTAGGTTTAAAGTCAAAATGATACTGGATTAATAAAGCAAAAGGCTAATTTTAATTCTCAACCCGGGGCTAGAGGGCATGAACGGTAGCAAGAATGTTTCACTACCGTTCATGAACAGTTTCAGTCAAACCGAGACTGCAATATGTTTTGTATTTATCGTGTTCGGCGATTTCTAAATTTCTCAATGTATGCTCTTTCTCCTTGTAACGAGTACACCAGAGAATACAAACCTGTTGTGTGTTTGTTACACTACAATAACATACATATGGAATATTAAAATAATAATAATAATAATATGTTGGGTATGACGGATATATGAATATTTAGTAGCGTCACAATAAGTATTTGACACTAGCATGAATTGATGTATGGAAAGCCGTATTGGCTTTTATTGGTGATAGCACCTATTGGTATAGGCGATATCAACAAATGGTGTTTACATTAATTTAAACATATTTTATTGCCAATATATAATCGCAAAAGGGTTGGGCTACAAGTTCTTACAACATTAGTTAATGCCCTTCCCGACAAAATAGTATACACACAAAGTTAGACAATTACATAGGTAAATATACATAACTTGCACATAATATCATGAATAGAGAAAAGGTAGTGAGAAAGAAAAAGTAGGAACTAGTGAAGAAAAAAGGAAAAAAAAGAAGAAGTATAGAGATTGTGTCAAGTTCGAAAGAAGAGAGTCAATCAGCATGAGTTGCAAAAGTAAATCTAAATCTAGGCAAACCTCTGTGTTTCTCTTATGTACATTTGCACTGCTTCGAAGAGAATTTGATTATCGTCATCCGACAAGTGTTCGCGACCAAAAAGTATTGTATTTAAATTTAATGGGTGAAATGTACGAGTTGACTGAAACAAACGAAGCCGTTGTGTACGAAATAAAATACAGTTGAAAAAAAAGTGTTCAGCGTCTTCTACTGCAGAACCACAATCGCAATTGTATGATTCTCGTAAATGGTTTAAATAAAGATCATTATTAAGGTTACTGCAATAATTTCGTATTCTGGCATGTAAAATAGCAAATACTCGTTGGCCAGTTAAGTAGTGTGTAGGAACTTTTGAGCTTGAAAAAACAAAACTTAAAAGTTTCCTCTTGAATATCGATATAGATTCTGAATTGCGTATATCTATTGGTAAGTTGTTCCAGAGATTAAGAGATGAAGGTACAAACGAGTTATTAAATATTTCAGTTCTACGAACAGTAGTGGCATAATTATCACTATTTCGAAGGTTGTAAGAGCTCACTTGTCCTACCAATTGTGGGAACAGATTTGAGACATAGTTTGGAGTTGTTCCATATTTAACTTTGTATACTGTAATAAGCTTTTGCAGTTTTCTCCTATCGGAAAGAGAAATCCATCCTATTTCAGCTAATAAATGATGTATGGATACAGAACGAGTCAGTCCAGTTACTATGCGGGCTGCTTCATATTGTAATTTTTCCAAAGTATCTTTTTCGTATAAGGTACAACCGTCCCATGTAATGGAAGCATACTCAAAGATTGGACGCATATAGGATAAATACATCTGATTAAGTGTTCTTCGAGATACTTTATATTTAAGCATTCGCATTAATCCTAATACCTTTGTTGCGGAAGCAACAACATTTTTGATATGCTCGTGCCATTTTCCATTATGACTAAGCGTTAAACCTAGATGTTTATGGTGATCAACAAATGTCAACTGGATATTATTAAGGTATAGAACTGGGAGACGATCATCTTCAGATAAAGAAAAGAACATTGCTTCTGTTTTATTGGGATTAAACTGGACAAGCCATTGGTTTGACCATTCAGTAATCATGTGTAAGTCGTGGTTTAATATACCTTCCATGTCATCTATATTAGATGTGGAAATTGCTAACGAACTATCATCAGCAAATAAACGAGTAATACTAAGCATACTTTCAGCAATATCATTTACGTATATTAAAAATAAAAGGGGCCCCAGAACAGACCCTTGGGGAACCCCGGCAGTTACAGTTTTTAACGCTGATGATGAAGTCCCTACACACACTCTTTGCGATCGGCTTGAAAGATAATCTGATATCCACGATAAAAGCTTACCATCAATACCATGTTGCTTTAATTTAAATAAGAGACCTTTATGCCAAACACGGTCAAAAGCTTTAGATATATCATTAAAGACAATGCACGTAAATTGTTTAGCATCGAATGCCTGACATATATGATGATACATATCGACTAGTTGGTAGGTTGTAGAATGACCAGGCAAAAAACCTGATTGATTCTTGAATATAAGATCATGCATGTGTAGAAAATTATACACATTTTTAAAAACTATTCTTTCCATGACTTTGCCTACACAACTCAACAACGAAATTGGTCTATAATTTATAGGGATACTAGGATCCGATTTTTTGAACAATGCCATTACCATGGCACATTTCCATAAGTCAGGGAAAACACATTCATTTAATGATCTGTTAAAAAGTATATGTAACGGTTTTGAAATTGTATATACAGTTTCCTTCAGCATTTTATGACTAATTTCATCCTCCCCACATGCTTTGTGTATCTCCAAAATCTTAATAACATCTACTATCTCGCTTTCTTCAATGAAAATATTTTCTAGTTTTTCACCAGTTTTCGGTATAAAATTAGGTAGTTCAACATTTGAATCATCAACTGAAGCTATTGAAACAAAATAATCATTTAAGCAATTTGCTTTATCTTGGTCAGTTATTGAGAATGACGTATCGCCATTTGATAATGTCATTTTTAAAGGAGGAATGGTTTCAGCGTTTTTATTTGACTTAATAAAATATTTCAAGAGTTTCCAGTATTTTCGCCTGTCAGTGATACATGATTGAGTAATTGTGTCTTCAATACTGCTAAAGAAGCGTTCTTTCGCATGTGTTTTAAGATTGTTGACTTTATTACGCAGGCGTTTATAGGCGGTCAGGTCGACGGAAGACTGAGTGCGTGTAGCTTTTTTTTTCTGGCGATCACGCTGTCTCGAGACACGTCTGATTACAGAATCATACCAAGGTTTATCATTTGGTCGAATTGTAACATTTTTAAAAGGGATACATAATTTAACAAATTCTAAAAACATTTTTGTAAAATGTTCGCAGGCTACGGTAGGTGAACCTCTGTATAAAATGGACCAATCAGCCTGGTGAATGAGATCGTTAAGTTTTACGTAATCGGCTTTTTTATAATTCCATACACGTCGGGTATAAGTCGGTCGGATATTATAACTGTATTGGATACTTAAGTATGTACCACAATGATCACTTATATCACGTGGTATTTTTAAGTGGTGTTTACAAAGGCCATGCGACACCCCATAATGATGGATGTGTTCAAAATTTAAATTGTTCTACTTCTGAACAGTAGGCAGGTAAGTGTACGCACTTAGTCTCATAGAGTTGGTGTGAATCACACTATGTATCGTTTCCGTGTATGTTAAATGGAATAGTTTTATGATTAATCCCGTAATTTGATTCAACTGTCTATATTATTGCACTTTCCTGTCCCTGTGACGTTCGATACAGTGTCTAACCGCTTATGTACATGATGAAAACCACAGAGAATAATGTTTGCATCTGCTAGTTAGACTCTGAAAAGAGAAAAATCGTCCTCGAGTAACCGTTACATTAAAAATGTTGTCGTGGAGATGCCGTGACACTTTCAGGGAGAAACCGAGACATGCATTTTTTTTAAAAACAGTTATTTTTAACCCTATGACAAACAATATAAACTAACTACTATTTTCTATTTTCATTTTTAAGTTTTTAAGAATTCTGTCATTTTATAAATCGATAAATAAAATGTGGTTTATATAGAAATTGTGCATAAATAGTTAAACATACATAGTTAACTCATATTAACGTATATAAGGATGTATTTCGCGTCAAGAACTCTCTAAAAAGCAAAATGCCTACCATTTTTTATTCAAAATCCACGATTGTAAACAGACATCGTTGAGAATCTTTGACTATTCGTGGCGAAACCGATACCACTGTCGATGAGCAACCGTGACTGGTTTTCGTCGAGAATCCATTTGCGCAGATACCGGGTTTGCAGGCTTGAGGATTTTACCGCGAAATTGTCAAATTGCCAGTTTATTCAATGATGCAACTGTTCTACTCGAAATTAGAGGATATTTGGATAAACACGGCTTTGGTTTTCATATATTTTTTTTGTGATGGCAAAACACCGGATTGTGATGGGTGATCAACGGAATGTGATGGCATAACAACGGATTGATATGGCATAACACCAGATTAGGATGGCATAACAGCGGATTGGGATGGCATAACAGCCACTTGGGATGGCATAACAGCATATTGTGATGGCATGACACCGGATTGGAATGGAATGACACCGGATTGGGATGACATAACAACAGATTGTGATGGCATAACACCAGATTGTCGCACTTGATTCCATAAATTGGTAAGTTGGTGTGAGAGGTCTTAATATATGAGATGTTTTATTCAGACTTTTGTTTTGTATTGTGTTTAACGTCATTTTCCAGCACATTTTAGGCTATGTTTGGCGGTCGAATGTTTTTGTGGTAGAGGCAGACCACCCACTAATTTCTGGTTAAACCTCTGTATACTGTATATAATTATATACCTCCCGTCAGCCGTAAGAATCAACACCTCTCGCTTGCAAGTCGAGCGCCCAGTGGGATTCGAACCCACAAGCTCCGTGGCCGAGTGGTTAACGACGTTGCGTTGTAAACCTTCGCCTCTCACCGCTGCGGGTTCGAATCCCACTGGGAGCTCGACTTGTGAGGAAGTGTCGGATGGTGCAGGGAAAGTTTGTGGTCTGCCTTTACTACATGTGTTGAAAATGTCGTAAAACACCATACGAACAAATCGAACCCACAAGCAAGCGTGATACTGTCTGGCCACAATACACATGCTATGTTACTGTAGTATTATGTTATTATGCTTCACTGTAAAGCTATCAGAAGTCTATGATTTAACATACATGTGTGCCATTTTGAATTTTATTTATATACCATGTAAGTGTTGAGGAATTGTGTGTATTTAAGGAGACAATATGCATGCCAGACGACTTATTATTTGCCATTGAATATTTGAGAGTAAACATATATAGAGAGTAAATACAAGTAAATAATTGACTCATTCCATAACAGAAGGAAACTCAACTGACAATACCAAATATGAACTGAATCCTTTACGAGGCCCTAAAATGTCTAAAAGTAGGTATAAAGTCGAACAGGAAATGTAGCTTTCACAGAACACAGCCAAAACACGCTCTAAAACAAACAACAATTACAATGTCAACAAGAAGCAAGGCATAAGACATCACAAACACAAACGGACTGACAACAAAACTAGCGCCTTCAACGATCAGGCCGCAGGGGGTTTAAAATAGAGGTTCCAGGGTGCACCAAACCCCATTCTGACCCTATTGTCATCCAAATCAAACGGGACAGTGTAAAGTAAACAATCCCCGCCAAAACAAACTATGCAGCATTATTAGACAATATAAGGATAAAACAGAGTTGATCATGTATATATGCATAAGCCTAGAAAGCCACAAAGCAAGTACTCAGTGACTTTGCAGAAGCCAGAGCAACAAGAGAATAAGCCATTAAGGGTAGGACAGAATAAGATTCAAGATAAACATCAAATCTACCGTCCTTTGAGTTTTTAGGTAGACGTCATCATAGAGTCCAAAATCTGTCCGGTCATCGCACAAGTCCAATAAAGGATTATAACAGCGGTAAAAATATTGAATAAAAATGACGATTAATAATAGTTTTCGTCACGTGATGGAAAACAATACCCTTCAAACGTACAGACGGTTAGTATTTATATACCACTCCATTTCAATTTACATGTCAATCTCTCCCAGAGGCCATTACAATGATCTCTGTCTACGTCTAAGAAAGTAGCCTGCGATCACATGATAATTTGTCACATGACCATAGCTAAAATATTAAAATGGCGAACAGAACTTCAACACCGTGACACCACCAACTATCGACTGCTGATTGACACGTAAACAGTCGAAACAAACACGACTTATTTTCGACATTTTGATATATATTTTAAGTTAGTAATTTAATTTAAGGTGGGTTGTTCAGAGCTATGTGACACAGGAAACGGTAAGCAAAATGTTGTACTGTAACAATATCGGAACGATTTGGTGGTGCGTAAAAGGAATGTTTTGACGGCGGAGTGATATGCCAAAGTACAAACCTTTATTCTACCGCAATATAATTCTGAATATAATTTACTGTATATTTAAAACATTCAAGCCGAAAAATTGTTTTCTTTTGTAATTTAAGCATTTCATATAAAGTTTTCAGAAACATATTAGTGCAATCAAGACATTTTGCATTTCCACCGTTTTTCATCGTTTGCCGAGATGTTTGGTATTTGATGTGACGTTGACAGAGATGTATGTGTATGCAAGGAACGACAACTCTGGGTAGGGATTGTTTACATATGTTAGCTGGCGATGGCCGGAATAAACAATAGTAAATATAATAATATAACTAGCTGGAATTTAAATAATAATTGAAAGTTTTTCTCTTTTCCATGTTTATTTGCAATAGTGTTACAACAGCTATTTTGTATTTATAAATATTCTACTATATGTGCATCTATATATATGAAAATTATTATTAAAAGTTCAATGAGAATGAAATTAGCTTTATTAAAGCGCAATTCTGTTATACTTTTAAGACGTTTATACATGAATATGAAATATTATTTTTAAATCGAAGAGTAATAAAAGGTACACACGGTAATACCGAAGTCTTTGTCTCACATTAAATGTCTGCAGCATCTTGATTTATTTAAACACATACATTTTAACTTAAAATTATATATGATTATTTAATATTTGGGCGAATAGAAGTTCTATTGTATACGTGTGTTAATAATTAATGACGTATTGTACTCACCAGTTCAGAACATGCCAAATTATTACTGGCTCATTTTGGATTACCAGCCCCAATCGCTGTAGCCTTAAAGTAGATAGGGGCGTGATAGGTGTTCCACCTCATATTAACTCTCATGAACAGACTCAGTAAATTTGAGTCGGCTCCTTTTTTTTATTGTTTGTGTTTGTTGTTCCGAAGGGATCCCCTTTTCAGTATTTATTGCACACATTCATATTGTGTAGATAACTTGAATAGCGAACTGCTGCGATTGTTTTAAGAATCAATAATGTCGTCTGTCCCTTTAGGATAGAACGGAAGTGAACGTCATAGATTAATGTTTCAGGGGCCTACAATCCTTTATTTCGATGACCTTTTTTCAGAGACACTGATACCTTTGTAAACATACGAAGGATATCAAATCGAAATTATTTTACAGTTACTGTAACCAGTGTTCAACAAATCTACCACTACGTATTTGGAGTGTTTGAAATCGACCCTATGTTTTCAGCTGCAAATCAGCTTTTGGATGGTACTTCTTTTATGTTTTGGCAACACCTTAACAGTCGCGACCCGAAACATTGTTTTCATCATTTTCAGGCTGAACTATGTTCTTCCCGACATTAACATCATTTCAAAGATTGGATGATTTTTTGTTGAAATCCTTTCTTTAAAAACAATTCAAATTAATTTCAACGATTTTTTGAAATTCTTTGAAAACCGATATTATTTCTCCAAAATATTTCAAACTTGTGACATAGATTGGTGTATTTCCACTTAAACGCGTTTGATCGAAGTATAAATTAATGTTTTAAATATTTTTATAATTATAATTGAAGTTTGAGCTATTTCAAATGTGCTTCCTAGTTTAAAGCAGTTTAATGTAAAATATGGAAAATAATAACGTATCTAAACATGACAACAACAATGCATCAATTTATAGGCGACTACAAAATGAAGGAGGTGTTAAGGTAGGTGTGGCCGAACAGGGCGATACAGGAATCGAAGATATGTTTGTATCCGTATATGTTTTAAAACAATCCGCATTAAACAACCCTGAGTGGGACATGAATTAAACTTCATAGAAACACAGGACCAAATAATGTAATGACAGATCATATAAATGTCACAGAGATATAAAATAATATGTAATCTTTATATTTGAGTGAAGGTCATTTGAAGGTCAAGTAGGGGTGAATGCCGGTTAAAGGTCAATTACTAGTAATAAGCATTCAAATGCAATCAATCAGTCAATGTGGCTGATGTACATTTGTTGCATTTTATCTGAAAATCAGGCCACAATCCAAATTAAAAAGATCTGGGCCCAGTTGTTCAAAAATCGGTTACCTTAACTGAGCGTTGTCAACGTTTCAAATCTCTCTGAATTACCGATAAATGAAATCTCTCTGAATTACCGATAAATGAAAATCTTTACCAGAAATTGAGCATGTGAACGCATTATGTTAAGAACAAATGCAGATTAAAAATGTTTAGTAGTGCAAAACATACTTTTGTGAGAAAATGTACTTGACAGTTTACTCTAACTTATTGGGAAGGGCCGTAACTAATGTTGATAGAACTTGTGGCCCGACCCATTTGCTTATTTATATGGCAATAAAATATGTTTAAATCACTCTAACCAAGGATTAAGCTAACCGATCTTTGAACAACAGGACCCTGGGGTGTACTTCATTTATCATAGGTCTAATGGTTGTTATTGGGGGTGTAAACAAATCCTAATTTTGGTATTTCCTTTCTCTAAATATATTATAACCTTCATACGTCCTGTCAATACATAAACTTAACACACATAAAATTCGAAAAAAAATCTCACAAGGAACTGTATCCCTTAAACTTGCTTCGTGTATTGTTTAAAATTACCATAAAATTAGATACTATTTAGTGAAATTGCTCATTTTAGGTCACGGACTGCCTTTATCTAGATCTGTGTTTATAGACTCAATACATTTGACTAGATATAGTTTGACAGACTTGAACATTTACCCTAGGAATTGGGTGTTTTGTAAATAAAATCGATTGAAAATGATTATGAAATATCTTATAAATAGTCTATATACCACTGATTCATTCCTGTGGGAGAACATTAGAAGATCAACATTTATGGACACGTCATCCTGAATAGAAAATAGAAGTGGTTGGACGCTAAAAGGGCAATGCATGCATGGTATTTAGGGACACCAATTAACTTTCCTTTGGATTTTATCCATTCAAGAATATACATTCTTGGACGGGGGTTATATTACGCCATATGTTAGGTGTGGAGTCTACACATGTCTTACGTGAGTGAAAATGTAAATAATATGATAAATTATCTGTATGAATTATGTTGCTCTTTATATTATTTTATATTTAAAACAAAAACTGACACGTTTTTTTCAGACATCGTACGTATAGGTCGCATCTTGATCAGAGCTAGTTACTATTAGATGTGGGTATTGTACACAGTATGTGTTTGGTTTGCCGGTTTGAATAACATACCAATCAACCAATCAACTCCAAATACCTAGAGATAAACTCATACATTCAAACACACTACAGTTTAAATGGTGAGTTTATACATGTTATTATTTATTTCATATTCTGGTAATAAGAAAAGTATTGCACTTGAGAAAATGCACGACATATATAATGTCTATCTAGGTTACATTGCACCATTGCGTTTGTGCTTCCGTGGTGTTAAGTCAAATAGTGCCTAATAAAAAACGTTTCCCTGCCTTACTAGTGATACAAAATGCATACTTTTGATTGCTTTTTGTTATTATTATCTATAATTCATCCAAATGATGTATTATGCACATTGATTATGTGTTTGTTTGAGATATTTAATTATAATTGACATAGACAGTAAAGCGAAAGTAGAAATAGGGTAAATCTATCTGTGACGTGTCAAAATAAAACGTGACGTCATCCAACAGATTGGCTTGTTCTTACATGATACATGACTCCCCTGTTTTAATTGCATTTTTATATTGGCGGACGCTCGATCGTTTGATTGATATGTGTTTTAAAATGTTCTACGGAGAAAAATGCGCAGTTTTTGTCTCTTGACATACATTCGTCCTATTTAAAACAAAGAAGGAAAATCAATGGTGCAATGTAACCTCTATCTGAGATTCTATCATTCCTCAAAGCTGCTGCTTGATTTCAAGGCAGATACAACACATATAGCGATGCTAGCTGTATTCAAATCTGAGGATGAACATTAACATTGAGAGATTTTCGAATGCTCACATAAAAATTCTTAAAATATCCACACAGAAAGCGGGTTCATCTATGTTAATGTGTAATTCTAAGGCATATAGTACAGTATAGTTCTTCCACTATGCATTACAATACTCACTTAACAATGTGAAGTAGTTGATAGTTATGTGTGTGTAATCCTAAGGCATATTGTACCTTCTCGCTTGATTCAGCCAAATCTTTTTGGACTGTTAAGACAAAATTCAACTAGTACGTAAATACAATGTATATCACTGAAACATACATTTTAGTGGTAAATAAAAATATCTTACTTTTCAAAATTAGTTGAGAAATAAAAATTTCACATGCAAAAGTTATTTTTGATATGGCTTTTTCAAAGAAAATTCTGCTGCGTAAAAAAATTGAAAAATATATTTTTTTTAGAATTTCTATCCAAAAATGATTTTAATGTGTTGAATAAATGTAAATAAAAACACTAACAGTTTTATAGCAAAATATTAAGGCTAACTAAAGTTATTTGAGATTATTTGATTTTCTGCTGTCCCATCAACAAGGAATTTACATGAACATGTCCCACCAAAAAAACATTTTGGCTGTAAAGTATTTATTTCTCAACCGATTTTCAAACCGAGGTAGGCCTATTTTATTTACCACTAGCAATTCCAGTTGCAATGATATATAAAGTATTAACCCATTTTAAAAAATGCTGAAGTTAATGCTGAAAAACCTTTGGCTGAAACAAGCGCCCCAAACAATAGGCGCCTCGTCGATCAGACTGAAAAGTCACACTAGAACACAGACAAGCAGATGATGTATTGGTAGTTCTAGATTAACGTATGTCAACTACGAAAAAGCATAATGAAAACATAGATACACATTTTAATGATAACTTTCTTTCCTGCGATCGTCATACTCATTTCTTGCCACCCCAAGTATGTCCTCTCAGCACCTTTTTAATGAAATCTGAAATATTAAAACAGGACTGAATACAACTTTACAAATTATACTTTATAAACATAAACAGGTACACGATACATGTGGAAATGAAATTAGATGGTGATATTTTACTTCGCATGGTTTCAAGATTTATATCGGAATGAGGACACTAAACGTTGCTCAATTGCATAATGTCAATTAAAGTTTCATAACCTTGTACTAAACAACTTTAATATGACCAGTTTGTCCTCCCAGTTACATACATTTCTTAATAGTTCAGGCTGACTTTGTGCCCCGTAGTTTCCGAAAACACCAATACTTTCGTATATGACCAGTTTGTCTTTATATAGCATAGTAGTATAGTATTTGAGGTTGTTTTTTATTATATCCTTCGTCATTTAGTGTGCCTTTAATGTTGCCGACCTGTGTGACTATATTAACTATATTTAGTTTAAACATTTATTTTACATCGATTTTAACCAAAGCTCTATTAACTTAATTGAATCACTCTCGATGTCTTCCTGGGTAGAACCAGTACTAAGCAATGCACGGCTTTTGGATCATGGGTCCAACGCTCTACCACTAGACCACAGCGCTCCACGAATAAGAGATAACTATATTGTTACCGTCTCTAACAATACAATGATCACTGTATTATGTACCATCATAAAAATCATCGTAAACTGCTATAACACGTGTATGGTGCGTTGTTTACACAAGCCATGTACGGGGCGTTGTTTACACAAGCCATGTACGGGCGTTGATTGCCACAAGCCATGTACGACGGGGCGTTGTTTACACGAGCCATGTACGGGGCATTGTTTACACGAGCAATGTACGGGGCGTTGCTTACACAATCCATGTACGGGCGCGCTTACACAAGCCATGTACGGAGCATTGTTTACACAAGCCATGTACGAGGCATTGTTAGCCATGTACGGTGTGTTGTTTACACAAGCCATGTACGGGGCGGTGTTTAAACCAACCGGGATTCTGACGTGTTGACACAAAACGGCGTCGTGCAAACACTACATTTACTTTTATTAGGAAAGTGTTACAGAAACCTAATTTTAGCAAAACAGTCAAGCAGAATGAGAAAACTTTAGTAGCGACAACTTATTTGTATTCAGTCATCAGAACATGATTACAAGGTAGATACTTTGTATATGCCTCCGTTTTATTTCGTGTCAATTAAAATGTTACGTTACTTCGTATTTGCTGTTACCTATCATATCTCTTACCTTCGTATTTCAGGTTGCCTTCTAGGTCTGGTTGCGTGTCAGTGTCCGTCATGATAAGGTCTGTATCTGCGTCAGACAAACGCTCTCCTGTAAAACACATATTAATAAATACTGAAAAGGGGATCCCTTGGAAGCAACAAACACAAACAAGAGAGAAAAGTAGTAGTCTCGGTTAACTTGAGTCTGTTCATGAGAGGCAATTTAAAATGCAACGCCTCCAACACACCTTAGCAATGGCTTAATCGGAATTTTACTTTAAATGGCATACATTATTATATAAATACTGAAAATGGGATCCCTTGGAAGCAACAAACACAAACAAGAGACAAAAGTAGCAGACTCGGTTTTATTGAGCTTGTTCATAAGAGTTATGTAAAGTGCAACCCCTCCCACGCCTCCTAGCACTGGCTTAAGCGATATTTTACTTTAAAGCCACACATATTGGGCTTGATGATCCCAAAGGACAGCACTAAACAAACGCTAGTGTGAATGTCAATAAATACTGAAAATGCGATCCCTTGGAAGCAAAACAACACAAACAAGAGATAAAAGTAGCAGACTCGGTTTTATTGAGTCTGTTCATGAGAGGTAATGTAAAGTGCAACCCCTCCCACGCCTCCTACCACCGGCTTAAGCGGAATTCAACTTTAAAATCACAAATAGTGGGCTTGATGATCCCAATGGATCAGTAGTAATAACACTACTGATTTCTAGTCGGAGTGACTTTTTACGGTCTCCACACAGCACTTAACAAACTTAGCATTATTTATGTCCGCATCTGCCATTTTCCCAAACGCCTCACATTCGAGAATAACTATAGCGGAGAGTGCGTGTGGCAGGTTTGGGAACGCTTCAACATTGGGGAATAAAGTATAGTAACACAGTCAGGAAGCTTCAACATTTAGGAATAAAGTATAGTAACACAGTCAGGAAGCTTCAACATTTGGGAATAAAGTACAGTAAACACAGTCAGGAAGCTTCAAATATTTGGGCATAAAGTATAGTAACACAGTCAGGAAGCTTCAACATTTGGGAATAAAGTACAGTAACACAGTCAGGAAGCTTCAACATTTGGGAATAAAGTATAGTAACACAGTCAGGAAGCTTCAACATTTGGGAATAAAGTACATAACACAGTCAGGAACGCTTCAACATTTGGGAATAAAGTACAGTAACACAGTCAGGAACGCTTCAACATTTGGGAATAAAGTACAGTAACACAGTCAGGAACGCTTCAATATTTGGGAATAAAGTATAGTAACACAGTCAGGAAGCTTCAACATTTGGGAAAAAAAATATCTGTGGTGCTGCTAGGCCACACTATTTGCGAATAAAGAATAGTAACTCAGTCAAATAGCTGTGGTGCTGCAAGAATATTACACAGGCAAACAGCTGTGGTGCTGCAAGGCCACACTATATGGGAATACAGAACAGTAACACAGTCCAATAGATGTGGTGCTGCAAGGCCACACTGTATGGGAATAAATAAAAGTAACACAGTCAAACAGCTGTGGTGTTGCAAGGTCAAACTATATGGGAATAAAGAATCGTAACACAGTCAAACGGCTGTGGTGCTGCAAGGCCAAACTATACGGGAATAAAGAATAGTAACACAGTCACATAGCCGTGGTGCTGCAAGGCCACATTATATGGGAATAAAGAACAGTAACACAGTCAAATAGCTGTGGTGTTGCAATGCGATATTATATGGGAATAAAGAACAGTAACACAGTCAAATATCTGCGGTGTTGCAATGCGACATTATATGGGAATAAAGAACAGTAACACAGTCAAATAGCTGTGGTGCAGCAAGGCCACACTATATGGGAATAAAGAACAGTAATACAGTCAAATAGCTGTGGTGCTGAAAGGCCACACTGTATGGGAATAAATAAAAATAACACAGTCAAACAGCTGTGGAGCTATAAGGCCACACTACATGGGAATAAAGAATCGTAACACAGTCAAACAGCTGTGGTGCTGCAAGGCCAAACTATACGGGAATAAAGAACAGTAACACAGTCAAATAGCTGTTGTGCTGCAAGGCCACACTATATGGGAATAAAGAACAGTAACAAATTGAAATAAATATCTGTGGTGCTGCAAGGCCACACTGTATGGGAATAAAGGATAGTAACACAGTCAAACAGCTGTGAAGCCGCAAGGCCACACTATATGGGAATAAAGAACAGTAACACAGTCAAATAGCTGTTGTGCTGCAAGGCCACACTATATGGGAATAAAGAACAGTAACACATTGAAATAAATATCTGTGGTGCTGCAAGGCCACACTGTATGGGAATAAAGGATAGTAACACAGTCAAACAGCTGTGAAGCCGCAAGGCCACACTATATGGGAATAAAGAATAGTAACACACTGAAATATCTGTGGTGCTGCAAGGCCACACTATATGGGAATAAAGGATAGTAACACAGTCAAATAGCTGTGGTGCTGCAATAATATTAACACAGTCAAATAACTTTGGTGCTGGAAAATATACAGGAAAATGGTCGTCATAGCAACATAGCTTAGGCGAAAACAACCAAAAAACATAATCAATACGTCTTCAAATACTATAGGCAACATTGAAAGGCATAGATTTGAACTAAAAAAACACAAATTGTATGCTAATGCATGCGACATAACACACATAAGAATGAAAATATAAAGCTCGTACTTTATATTTAAAATCATAATCCATATAAATCCAAGTAATATATTTGATAAACATATGTATGTATGATAATTAAACAGCGACATAAGCGACCTCATAAACGGGGTAAATATTAGGGAATAATTATTAAATGTGTTTCTACGGAGAGTACATGTTTACTTCAGATCAATTTATTATCACGAATGCTATAGAACTAAAGTCAGCAAATACATGGAAATGTATGTATATGCTTCACACTGAAAAAACGCTTACATCAATAGCATTCATAAAAGAAAATGGTAGCGGTGTTTATAATTGATACGCAGGTTGATTATTGAAATATAAAGTTATAGTTTTGGTGAATATTGTGTTAATTTAATAGTCGTGTGATATGTAATGAGGTTTATATGAAGCGGAATTTCTTTTAAAAGGAGCGATTGTTTCAGTTATAGTGCATGATTGTATTGTGTTGTACTAGCCGAAGTAGTCGAAGCGAGCGATGCCTGTGTATTGATACCATCTTTTACAATACCGAAATCTTTATGAACCGCGTTCAAGTCAGTTCTCGGTTTCAATTCAGCAGAGTTCTAAACGAATTAGCCACTCCCAAATCGCGTCAATAAAGTCAGTTTGTTTGTTTGTTTGTATGGTGTCATTTTAAACACATGTAGGGTTATATATGACGGTCGACTTTTTGTGGTGGAGGCAGACCAGCCACCCTTTCCTGGGTAGAACCAGTACTACACCTCCCGCCATCCATAAGAATCGACATTTCAAGTCGAGCTCCCAGTGATATTCGAAACCGTAGCGTCGACAGGCAAGAAACTTTACAAGTCAAGACCCTTTACCGCAAAGCAAGATAATATACCTTGTGTTATATTGGTGTGCTTTACTTTTTTAAATAGGGATTGTTTAGCTTTAACTAAGGATTTAAAAATCAGTTTTTAATTTAATATCTTTACTAAACCATACCCTAACCCATACCTTAACCCTAACCCATACTTACCCATGGATGTGAGCATGTAGTTCATTTTTCCTGCGGTGATGTAGCCCAAACCCTAACTCATACTTACCCATGGATGGGGTGAACATGTAGTTCATTTCTCCCACGCGGTGATGTAGCACAAACACTAACCCATGCTTACCGATGGAGGTGAGCATGTAGCTCATTTCTCCTGCGGAGATGCAGCCCAAACCCTAACTCATACTTACCCATGGATGGGGAGAACATGTTGTTCATTTCTCCTGCGCGGTGATATAGCCCAAACCCTAACCCATACTTACCCATGGATGGAGTGAACATGTAGTTCATTTCTCCTGCGGTGATGTAGCCAAAACCCTAACCCATACTTAACCATGGATGGGGTGAACATGTTGTTAATTTCTCCTACGGTGATGTAGCCCAAACCCTAACCCATACTTACCCATGGATGGAGTGAACATGTAGTTCATTTCTCCTGCGGTGATGTAACCCAAACCCTAACTCATACTTACCCATGGATTGGGAGAACATGTTGTTCATTTCTCCTACGCGGTGATATAGCCCAAACACTAACCCATACTTACCCATGGATGTGGTGAGCATTTATTTCATTTCTGCTGCGGTGATGTAGCCCAAACCATAACCCATACTTACCCATGGATGGTGTGAACATGTAGTTCATTTCTCCTACGCGGTGATGTAGCCCAAACCCTAACTCATACTTACCCATAGATGGTGTAAACAGGTAGTTCATTTCTCCTACTCGGTAATGTAGCCCAAACACTAACCCATACTTACCCATGGATGTGAGCATGTAGTTCATTTCTCCTGCGGTAATGTAGCCCATTCCTTCTCTATCGAATGACTTGAAAGCCTCGCAGAATTCGGCATAGGTACCGGTGTCTTCAATCTTTAATAGGGACTTTACAATGGGCAGGAATTCTTCGAAACTGAACTGTTTCTCCCCTATAATAACGCAACGCATGTAATGACATATTTTGTTGTTGTTGTTGTATACTGGTGGAAAATCTGTTGTACAAACTCTAGAGAGAGGTTATTGATGTTCAACACCTCGGAGAACATCAGAGAACAATGTAAATTGCTCTTACAATGAAATGGAATATATTTAAATTTCAAACTAACACTATGATCAAACCAATTGTATACTAATATAAATTAAACAAGATGCCCAGGAGGACTTGTATCGCTCTACTGGCTGTATCGTTGTCCGTGGGGTAGGGTGAGGGCCGGGGATGGGGTGGGGGTCAAATATGTCAGTATAAAACTATTTTTTATACTTTGTCCACACTGTCTTCAATATCCGAGATAACTGCATTTTCAAAAGTATCTGGTTGGTTGAAGAACATGTCTCGGATCTTATGGATACTTTGTGTCTGGTTAAGATCAGATAAAAACATGAGGGCGCTACAGTGTCCACATGGCGAAACTATGATTTTTTTTTTGCAAATTCAAGGACAGATAACTCGGCTATTATTTATACAATCTGGCTGGTTCAAGAACTCGTCGTCCGAGATCTTATGCATATATATCTACTGTGTACGTTTTTTGTTCAGATCAAATGGATGGGCTAGGGCAAGTTCAAGGGCAGATAACAGCTGTTAGCGATCGCATCTGGCTGGTTCAAGAAACTCGTCACAGATCAACAAAGTCGGGAAGTCCTCCGTATTACTCATCACGCATTTGTAATGTTAGATGTTGTTCCTTCCTCATAAACACTGCTTTTTATGGTGGCTGATTTCTGCCATTTCGTCTTTTCGTTATTTCGCCGCGAAAAGACGACAGAACGAAAAGACGACATGACGAAATGACAAATGCAGCGTGAAAAAAAAAACAGAATGAAAAGACGAAAGAATGATAGAATGAAAAGACAAAAGAACGCCACGCAAAAAAAACGAAAAGACGACACTTCAGCCGCGAAAAAAAGACGCCATTTGATATCGTCGTCTTTTCGTTATTTCATGTGGGCTTCTGTCGTATTTTCGTGTGCATTTTTTTCGTATTTTTCCCCTTGAAATGTCAACTTTCCTTTCTGTCGTTCTTTCGTCTTTTCGTTCTGTCGTATTTTCGCGCTACATTTGTCATCTTTTCGTCCTGTCGTCTTTTCGTTCTGTCGTCTTTTCGCGGCGAAATAACGAAAAGACGAAATGGCAGAAATCAGCCACCATAAAAAGGCAGTGTTCATGAGGAAGGAACAACATCTAACATTACAAATGCTTGATGAGGACTTCCAGAACGACAACAGACTTCATACTCGAAGGTTTCCACTGACTTCAGAAATGAAGATCGTCTTAGTAGCTATCCCGCCAACAACAGCCACATTTTACAACATATGTACACCGTTTCTAAACCTAATGACGACGAGGTAAATATATTCTATAGCCAAATTATAAACGGCTTTAACCAGCCAGGTCAAACCACAAAACTGGAGAGTCTAATTAAGAGTTACCAATTCCTAATTAATTTTACACATATCCAGTCACGGGCATTTAAGAATCGTGAATATACCTATACTGTTAATCGGCACATACAGATTATTAAATGATCTGAACACATGGAGAGTGTTTTGATAAACGGTGTTGTAGTGTAACTGTTCCGTTATCTGGTAACTGTTCCGTTTTTTGGTGGGTTAGTTTCTTTTAACGTCGTCGGATAGAAAGTCTTCTTGAAAATAAGATTGGCGTCTGTTCATTTTAATAATCCGGATGAATACGAAATGCATGTCCGGATTAATTATTTCGGTTGCATCAGGAAAATAAATAGTATCCACATAGTTCAATATTGTATTTACTTTTTAGTAACGTGCTTAACACTTTTCATATCACAGGTATTTTAAGAACCCCTAAACAAAACTATGCTTTTAATCGGCACAAATATATGACCTGAACATCTGGAAAGAGTTTTAATAAACGGTTTTGCAGTGTAATTTTGCCGTTGTTTGACGGGTTAGTTTCTTTAAACTTGACCTAAACCTCCAAACATTATGGAAGATAAAAAAAGCATATACCTGGTTTTTCGGTACCTCCGAGCTTCTTTGTGGTCTGAATAGTGGGATTCATGCCTAAACATCGGAGGAGGTCGCCAACCTTCTCGGCGCCGATAAGGCCATCACGACCGTCCCAGAAGTCGAAGAGGTCGAACACTTCTCGCACGTCTGAAATGACAGGCATGGTTGTTGATATGTATAGTTCGTCATATCCACCGTTTAGGTCGAACCGACCGGACAGTTCCATAAAATCAGGAATGATAATTAAATGCAGTTTAACGTTCAAAATTTCAAATCTAATCTAATCTTCGGGGATCAAACAAATGACGATGAGCCTTCATACAGTCTACACCGTGATGCTGAAGCATTGTGGCCAGTCAAGAAGAATTGATTTGGGGTTTTAAGGCGCATCAACACATGGAAGGTTATATGGCGCCTAACAGGAATGAACATGCCAGGCTCATCCTCCGTGTACATCGCGATAAAATATGGAGAACGGGCATAGAACCTTCTCACCCTGAACTGCAGAGTTGCTGCAAATTCTAGTGTAGACACTCCATTTACGCTGGAGCCACGTTATTGTTTTTCTGCCACTGCTGTAGTTGGCACCTGAAACAATGCAGGGGTCATGATGAAGACCTTTAATGAGCATGAACAAAAAATGATAAAATGAACATGAATTTGGGGGTGGTTCTACCCCTCTGCCTTCCCCTCCAACGGGATCTGCAGTGGCTCTATAATTTGCCCTGGTACCACACGGGGCCAGCCAAGGAGAAACAAGACGTTCGTATTTATTATTACCAGTCTCCCAAGGCACGTTATTGTTGGAACTAAATGTATAACAACGAGAAAATAATGTAACTATAAGAATTGATTCGAAAATAATCGGCGTTTTTTGCGAATTTTGAACGCCGGTAGTGAATGGCAAAAGCGCTGCGTTTCATGGCATTTGCCATTCAATACTGGCCCTCAAAACCACTTAACCGCCGAAAATGATCGAATCTATTCTTGAACAACATTAAAATGACCGTTTGCAAGAAGATGTAGACATTTATATTAATACCAGTATAATGTCCGGTAGCTATGGTGTTGATGTTTTATCATCATCACTGTTACATGCAGAGGGGTAGGATCCCGCCCCTGCACCCCCTCCCGCCCCCAACCCCATTCATATTCATTTTGTCATTTCTTATCCTGCTCATTCAATGTCTTTATCATGACATAACACGTGGAAACGTGGCTCCATCGTAAATGGAGTGTCTACTATAGACTTTGCAGCAACTATGCATTTCTGCAGGTAAGAAGGTTCTAGACCCATTTTCCATATTTTATCTAGATGTAAATGGAGGATGAGCCTGGCACGTTCATTCCTGTTAGGCACCATATAACCTTTCATGTGTTGGTGCGCCTTAAAATCCAATTCAATTCAATTCATATAGAACATTTTGCAGATACGAGGGCTCAGTTCGAAACTATCATATCTAGTGCGCTATGTAATATTTACAGCATTATTTTTCGACTATACGCGATTTATACAGCTTCTCGAGAGTCGCAGCCTCGAGGTTGGAGTATACATCTCTTATACCAATTTATACTTGTTCTCAAGGGCCGTTGGCCCGAGGTTTGAGTATAAATCGCTTATACCGATTTATAATGCTTCTCCAGGGTCGCAGGCCCGAGGTTGGAGTATAAATCGCTTATACCAATTTATACTTGTTCTCGAGGGCCGTAGGCCCGAGGTTGGAGTATAAATCACTTATACCGATTTATATATACTGCTTCTCGAGGGTCGCAGCCCGAGGTTGGAGTATAAATCGCTTATACCGAGTTATATAGTATATTCAACAAATACAGTAGACGATTTGGTCCATGAGTATACAGATACACAAACAATTTTCAATTGCAGAGGTCGATGGCGGTAACAAATTAACCATTATATAGTATCAAATTTTGTACAATTTACTAACATTCTAAATCAGTTTTAATTATGCTATTTCTAACAGTATAACTTTTACTATAAACAATTGTTTAAAAGAGAAACATTCTTCAAATCCACGTGTCACATGCAGTAATATTGTTGTTAGAGTACCTCTTGGGAGAGTACTAGTATTTATTGATTGTAATATATGCCATTTCGAATTTTAAAACCATCAAATACATAAGTAGCCAAATACTTTACAGTAGTAAGCTTTTCTGATATCAACAGTTCTATAAATTTGGGGAATATTTGGTCTTTGCCAATAGTATCGATTGATAAGTTTTATTCTTAGTTCTTTATATAAAGTACATTCCAATATAAAATGGTATTCGTCTTCTAGAACGTCACATATATATATACTGCTTCTCGAGGGTCGCAGGCCCGAGGTTAGAGTATAACTCGCTTATACCGATTTATATATACTGCCTCTCGAGGGTCGCAGGCCCGAGGTTGGCGTATAAATCGCTTATACCGATTTATACTTGTTCTCGAGGGCCTTAGGATTTATACTTGTTCTCGAGGACTGTAGGCCCGAAGTTGGAGTATAAATCGCTTATACCGTATAAATCGCTTATACCGATTTATACTGCTTGTCGAGGGTCGCAGGCAGGAGAAATCTATGCTATAAATCTCTTGTACCATAGCTCTAATGATCGTTTTTACAAACGTATTTATTAATTTTTGCACGGGGCTTCATGTTTATGACACGGGTCTTCATGTTTATGACACGGGTCTTCAGGTTTATGACACGGGTCTTCAGGTTTATGACACGAGTCTTCAGGTTTATGACACGGGTCTTCAGGTTTATGACACGGGTCTTCATGTTTATGACACGGGTCTTCAGGTTTATGACACGGGTCTTCATGTTTATGACACGGGTCTTCAGGTTTTTGACAAATATTTTATATGCAGGAACTTAGGAACACCATTAAGGCTATGATACAATTATATATATTATTACAGAAGTTTTGCGTTCACAGTTCGGGATGTATGCTTGCAACTGTATCTAGAAAGCCATGTCAAAAAAAAAACCGCATTATTATACTGTAATAAATATCCACTTCAGAGAAAGCATAGTGCTGTGTATTTATATTTATTAATTAGAAAACGCAAGCACAAAAGAAAAGCAAATGAACAAAATTGCTGTGTCTGGTGTAACTATCGTTGATTTATTAGGAATCCGTCTAATTAAATGCAATTTACATTTTCACTTGCCAATTATAATATAATTATTAACCAAGTTCTTATTACAAAGAGTTAGTTTTTTTATGCAAAAACACAATGTTACATGGGATGTGTTTTACCAATTTAGATTTTATAAATGATTGTGTAATGACATCATGGTTAATTTGTTTGTTTGTGTTTTAAATCATTTTCAACACATTTACAATACATGTAAGGTTATATGACGGTGTTTTTTTCGTGGTGGAGGCAGACCACTCACTTTCCTGGGTAGAACCGGTACTGTACACCTTCCGCCATCCGTAAGAATCGACACTTTCTCACTTACAAGCCGAGCTCCTAATGGGATTCGAACCCGTAGCGATGGAGCTGTAGCGACGGGAGGCTAGAAGGTTTACAACGCAACGTCGTTAACCCCTAGTCCACGGAAGTTTGTATTACAATATAGTAGTTTGTTGAGGACATGTAATCTGTTGATCTTTAAATGATAGCAGCTGCAACTGAACTAATCTACTTAGTTTTAAAATACATTAACCCACGTATCTTCCACTCACATGATTTGTGATCAGTATCTTGCATTTTTATCAATTAACCATGGTAACAGTAAAACAAAACAAACCGTGTATACAACAGTGTACTTTTAAAAGCACAGTAAACATCAGACAAGCAGTATTAAGTTATCTGGCAGTGGTGGTGATACAAACAATCAATCAAGATATTCTGTGTAGAATTGCATATTATATTTTTGGTAGTCCATTATGTTTCCTTAAACCGGGAGGTATTTACTACTTATCGTATTATTGAGACAAAAGCTTAACATGCCCTCATTTACAAATAGTGTTTAATTGTTTGATTTCATGAACCTTGTTCTTTTAATATGCTCAAACGATTACTAGAAGCTCATTTACATAAAATATTAACACAATTTATGAACGCTAAAATCATAGAGAGTGTCTTTCTGGTGTTTTACGTCATTTTAGCACATGTTAGGCTATATATGACGGTCGATTATTTTTGTGGTTGAAGCAGACCGCCCACTTATTCCTGGGAAGAACCAGTACTGTATACCTCCTGCCATCCGTAAGAATCGACATTTTTTCAATTACAAATTGAGACAACGCCATGAAACAACACACAATGGGATATCAGTTGTGTTTGCATGTCGAAGAAAAAGGTAAAACTGTCTGAGAATGAGACGACCGTTATACATCATTACCCTTGATAGACAAACATTATGTTCAAATTGTGTTTTGACGATGAATCAAGTTTTCGAGAATGTTTCTGCAAACATTCCAGAAATATTCGATATCTGTTGATAACAACACGCTGTTATAGCAGCAGCTATACTGTCTATTTGCGCATAATAATTGTAAAATTAAGCTGTTAAAAATAGAAATGCAACGGTGGTAAATGCTTTTTAAATTATTTTCTTTTAATTAAAACCAAATGTGTCATATAAACTCATTGTCTATTTGGGCGAATTTTTTTGTAGAATAAAGAATACATTTTCGAGTCAAACATCAAGAAAACAGTTGTTATATAAATGTCCACTGAGAGAAAAAACAAACAAATCTGCACCAAATAGATAAGTAGAATAGTACAAACAGCGTTGTAAAGCTCTCTGTGATGCATCTTTGTACAGATAGAATATTTTAAAATGCGGATTATGCAAAAGCTATCACAATATTTAAAGCAAAATAACCATACATTACTCGTATTATTGTAACTATTTTCAAAAGCTAAGAGTTTTTAGTAAGAATATTTCGAAGGCCATGATACAACATGTATACAATATTTCATAAAAAGTTGAATTTTTCCCTTCGAAAGTAGATATAAAAGTGGAAATGGAAATGTCCGGACATCGCACAATCAAAACGGAAAGCATAGTGGCGAACTGTAGCAATGCAGAATTCAGTCAAAACCTAAAAAGGCTGACACACAGCGTTACGTATCTGCACTCACGAACGCATTTGCGCGCATTAACAAGTCAGAAAACGCACACAAATGGAATGTAAACGCATCCGCCAATGGAATGCACGTCGAACATTATGCAACGCAAAATAAACGCAAAAGGAATGCATTCTTGTGGGTATGTCCTAACACACTATTAATCTAAAATATTATATTAATGAAGTATTAATGTGTTTGCCTTTTTAGCAACAATGTATATACATTGGGAAATGCTATTTTATAACTCGATTTGACATTTTCATTTATATCTATTACTTCACCTATTTCAGGAAGTGACGTGTAATATAGTATTACGGTCACACTAATTAGTTCCTAAATATTTCTGTACAATTTTAAAATGTGTAGGTATTTTTGAGATTGTGCCAGCAGAATATGCCAGAACATCTTTTACTGAAACAACGTATATTATCAATAATTAAAAAAATGCACTGACCTCCTCAGTTTTGGGGCAAGGATACCTGATTAATTAATTCATTGTTTTTGAAAATTAAAATGTACCTAAATAGAAGTGAGCTGTAACATGGAACAACTAACTTCTATAATATGATAATTACATTGTCCTTTCCAGTAAACATATGCCATGTAATAACAAGGTAGATCTATATATTGAAGGCTATAGTTTATCGATGTTTATCTCACAACATAAACAACACTAGAAACGTGATTAGATCAGGAAACATGCGTCAATATTGAATTTATTTGCTTTAAGGAGAACATTTATTAACGTGAAACATGGTAAAACAGTTTGCGCAAACATACCTGTGCCGATACAAACACACCTTTGCCGATACAAACACACCTATGCCGATACAAACACACCTGTGTCGATACAAACATACCTGTGCCGATACAAACACACTTGTGCCGATACAAACAAACATGCGCCAATACAAACATACCTGTGCCGATACAAATACACCTGTACCAATTTAATATCATTTGGTAGAGGCACATTTTCAACACACATTTTGTATAATTTAGTTCATAGTTTGATTTGAAATGTTTTGAAAATTATACTCTTCGATAAATGTCATGTTTAAATGAAACAACAATATAAAACAATCATTTACTCACCACATATCTCAGATAAGCTTTAAGTTATATTGATACAGTATTGCAAATGCCTTCTCTGATAATTTTTCATTTAATAAAACCTCCACACACTATTTTACAACTCGAAGCAAAATGTGAAACAACAGCAGATTATTAATAAATGATATCTCGTGTTGTTGCTTAAATTTCTATGTGTTTATCTTTCCAGTTTGTCACGAACATTGCAGAATTAATTAAATTGCCTTGAAAACGAAAGTTGCTTTTCATTGATTTATATCGTGACCATCTTATTTATGAAATGTTCTCACCCTGTTCATCAAGAAACATAACTTTATGATTAATTATAAGCTTCATGGCCATGTCAGCATTACATTATTAATAAAATTGTTCAACGTCATGCAAATGATTGCGTATACAGGGGCGTATCTAGAGAGGGGTGTCGCGGCGCATGCTCCCTCCGAAAGAGATTTTTTTCTAGATCGTCTGTGGTGCATTCAAGGGGTATTTCAACAGAAATATCAAGCAAATTTTGCCTCTGAAAATACGGTTATTTTTACAAGACACTTTCTGGTTTAGATGACAAAACAGTTAAAAAAAGAGGTAGCTAACCCCCACTTCTAGTTTTTATTGCATGTTTGGACTTTTTAATATTTCACTTTTTCAGGCCAATGTGTAGGCAACTACCCTTGGACTATACATGGATGCAGGCCGAATTGAGGATTAATTGGATGCAGTGATGGCATTATATTCACCCTTTTCCATAAATCATAGACACTAGCTATGATATTCATTAACTTGCTTTCTTGCTTACTGGATTATAAGAATCTTTCATGAGTATCCGGTGAAGATAGGGAATTCCAACCCGAGGTATAAGTGTTTTTATCGGAACTGGCTGCCGAGGTTCCGATTAAAACACTTATACCGAGGGTTGTAATTCCCTATCTGAACCGAATACTCGTGATAGATTCTTTTTCTTGCATATCAGAGACATGTTGCGTCGACGACGCCAGCTACTAACGTTTTGCATGTTTTCCTGCATACCTGTTGGCGCGCGTGAATTTATCTCGACCCTAGGGTAAGATGGAAATATCTAGCCCCGGTAAAATGACGGATATCCTTGTCCGGTATGCAAGAAAAGGTGATCCGTGTTTTGCATGGATGCTGGAAAGCCCGATCTTACACATGGGGGAAGATAAAAGTCACGCGATGATATAAACAATGACAATTGCATGATGCCATTGTGTAAATAAATATGTAAAACTGTAGAAGTTGGCGACGTCAGCGTGCAGAATATAAATGGTTGGCAAGAAAAAAGAATCAATCATGGGTATTCGGTCCAGATAGGGAAATTCCAACACTCGGTATAACTGTTATACCTCGGGTTGGAATTCCCTATTTTCACCGGCTACCCATGAAAGATTCTTATAATAATCGTGTTATCGCAGTTCACAGACTTTCTCTTTTTTTAAATTTCTTTTTGTTTCTGCCACCACGATTACGCGAACAAGATGGAACAATGCATACCTAATCCTTCGATCCCAGCGTATGTCTTTCGCACTGCAACTAAATTTGATACTGTGTATTTCAGAAATAGGTCATTAACCTTTTCTTTTTTCTTTTTATATTTATGAAGATAAAACATTAATACTTTGCTAACGTAATCTTCGACACTTGATAAAAATCGAATGCAGATTACTTTATATTCAAATGTTTTTCACAATTTTAAGAATCACATATTTTAATCATGTCTAGTGTTATATAATTTCCTGTAATTCTATACATATACAGATTATTCCATTTTAAGTTTAAAACAATGCTATCTAAATTAAAAAATGTTCCTTACACAATAGCTACAGTAGTTACATTCTACGACATGGGAAAGCAATAATATTTGGCAAACTCAATTAAAAGTCACTGATGATTTCAGACATTATATCAGTATGACTAAACGCTTTTATCTCTTATGTTTTCACCCATAACGAGTTCTGTCAGTACAAGTGAGTAAGGGAAGATAAATGTTCGGGCATGACCTCATCTGTCGAGAATATACTACTAGGCATCAATTTCGTCTGATAAGCACATCTTAACTTTAATTCTGTTTCATTAAGGAAATAATACCAATGGTACTAAATAAATATATACCAATGGTACTAAATAAATAATACCAATGGTACTAAATAAATATATACCAATGGTACTAAATAAATAATACCAATGGTACTAATTAAATATATACCAATGGTACTAAATAAATAATACCAATGGTACTAAATAAATAATACCAATGGTACTAAATAAATAATACCAATGGTACTAAATAAATAATACCAATGGTACTAAATAAATATATTTCTTGGAAGTGGTGTTGACATATGTAGACATATACTCTGTAAAAGAAGTTTTGGACCATGGCTGTGTTCGAACCCGTACAATGATATCTGAACCATGACATTCGACCATAACCCTTATTATCTCAGTTGATAACTGTTACTTTTTATGGACTTTGCAACATTTTTTACAAATGATACTTAAATTCTATCCACTAGTTTTATTTTTATATGACTTTATATACCCTAGTCCAAAACTTTATTTACCGAGTATATGTTACAATTCAAGGCTTATAATGTATTGAAGTTGCATAATTAGTTGTGCAAACTCTGTAATGTATATGTTTACATCTTTTATTTAGTGCTCAATTATAGTATTGTTTGGTGGTATCTGGCATTACTACTAGTGCCATATATGTTTGTCCATCAATTACTCTGTCTCGGCAAACAGTATTGTTTTATGAAAATGTGTTTTGACAACAGCGACAACAATATGTTATTTATGATTTTTATATTATTGGGGGGAGCGGGATCTGCCTTTATTGCACATATATTGACTAAAACAACAAAGAAATATGTAAAAAAAAAAAAAAAAAAAAAAGTTTCAACAGGTAGGGGTGTGGGGCAGGGGGTGTGGGTGAGAGGCGGGGGCTGGGGTGGGGGGGGGGGGGGGGCGGGGGGGCCGGGAGGGGGGGCAACATATATGTGTAAGAATTGACTAAAACAACAAAGAAATATGTAAAAAAAAAAAAAAAAACTATGGGGGAATGAGAGTGGGGGAATGTGGGGGTGGGGTTGGTGCGGGGGAGGGGGCGGGATGGGGCAACATATATGTGTAAGAATTGACAAAAGCAACACAGAAATATGTAAAAAAAAAAAAAAAAAATCAAGTGTGGGGGTGGGGGGGGTGGTGAGAGGCGGGGGGGGGGCGGGGGGCGGGGGTCGGGGGGCGGGGGGCGGGGGGCGGGGAGGGGGGGATGCAACATATATGTGTAAGAATTGACTAAAACAACACAGAAATATGTAAAGAAAAAAAAAAGTGGAAGGGAGTGTGGGTGGGGGTGGGGTGGGGGGTGGGGGAGGAGGGAGCCCATGCCCCAATATGGGTGAAGTAATAAGATACATAATGCTATAACAAATCCCTATGCTATAAGGAAGCTAATGGCCTAATTTGGTTGTGCCAGGGTAAGAATTGTAAGAGATATAGACTTGTAAACACAGCTTACACGCAAACTTTGATGTGAAATGGGACACATTTTATGGGCTATCATAGTTTAGGTTCCATGGGAGCCCATGGGTTACAGAACCAAAATTGCTTATGCAGCCCTTAAGATAATGCTATAAGGAAGCCCATGAACACATTTGGTTGTGCTAGGATAAGAAATGTAAGAGATATAGACTTGTAAACACAGCTTACACGCAAACCTTGATGTGGGACGCCGACGCCGACGCCAACGCCGACGCCGACCCCGGGGTGATTACATAAGCTCTCTTATTCTTCGAATAGTCGAGCTAAAAAAGGAATAACTTCGGGGGTCCCCTACGGCGTACGTGCACCTTCGATTAACTTCGGTACTATCGGCGCATTTTTCTATCGCCGAAGTTATTTTTTCACATCTTCGATTAATTTCGGTACTAGAAAATCTTCGGCGTACATTCTTCTGTGTAAGCCGACATTTTGCTAGTACTGAAGTTAATCGAATTTCTAACTTCGGCGATAGAAAAATGCGCCGAAGAAAAATCATATAGATAATATAGTAAAAAATAAATAAAATCGGGGGTATAAGCAGTTCGTACAGAATGCATTACTAAGAGTATCATTGTATGAAACTAACAGAGTTTGAATTCTTTAAAGTCAAACAAGAACAAAACAAAAGTTGCAAAATGCATGAAATTGAACAAAATGCCTGGAGTTGAACAAAATGGAGTTGAACTAAATGGGAGCAAACAGGATAGTCCTCTTGTTCATTTTTGGGTTTCTGATGAATGGATGGAAAGTCAAACTGCTACTTTTTTGTCTTTTCTTTTGTGTTTGTTGTTCAAAGGGATCTCATTTTTTTCAGTATGTATTCACACTAGCGTTTGTTGAGTGTTTCGTCGTAGCTGTTATAAAGTCACCCGACTACAAAACCCGACTACAAATCAGTAGTGTTCTTACTTACTGGTCCTTCGGGATCAACAAACCCAACGTTTGTTATAGTATATTATTTCTCATGAATTGAATTGAATGTTGTTTAACGGCTCATCAAAACAGTATAGGTTATTTAGAGCCGCCCCAGAGAGAGGGGAAGGATACATAGGCATCCGGGAACCTTGCCCTACTCTTATTATCGAATAGATTCCTATGGTTCCTTAACGTGCTCGGAGGATAGACCGATACACAGGACCGCCCGGTTTACGTCCCCATCCGACGGACGAGGTTAAGGGAAAGTGTCTTGCCCAAGAACACACCGACGAAACTCATTGGCACCACGGAGGATTGAACCCGGGGCCTCCGGTTACAAATCCGCCGCGCTACCGACTGCGCCACGCCAGCCCTCTCATGAACAGACTCATTAATCCCGAGTTCGCTTATATTCCCTCCTGTTTGTGTTTGTTGCTTCCAATGGATCCACTTTTCAGTATGTTTTAATACTACTTCTCAACATAAGATTGATTATGGAAATTTGAATGCACATTTTATTTCTTTGATTTCGTATATTAAAGGGACACACGGCATTCGTGAGTTTTATTCAAACATTAAAATTTGCTCCTCGATTTAATTATTCTGCTTCGTTTTTACATTAAAACTGCTTGCATATAATTAAATAAAAAACTGAGACTTCAATTTTCTTCATTATTTTGCCATTTTATTTAAATACATTATTTGTGCAATATTATAAAAAGTTAATAATATGTAAAAACAACTTGCTTTGAACAATTCTAACAATAAAATAAAATAATAGATTTCCACCATAAAACATGTTCCTTTAGAATATTTTGATTGACATTTGCATTTTCATTGATAAAATTAAATTGAGGGAATATTTCCAAAAAGTACAATTTATTTACTGCCACTGTATGAATATTTCTTTTAGCTGTAACTTGTTTTAATTAATGTTTTTCATAGGGAAACATTCAGGACAGTTTAGTGTTTGCTTGTTTCTAATTATGTAAAGTTGTAAGTAATTCCAAGTCCATTACATATGATTTAATAACAAATAGTTTTGAGCTGGAGCAAGTAATACTTGTTTGTGAACTTGGGATCAGCACTATACGCTTAATGCAGCAAACTTGGGATCAGCACTATACGTTTAATGCAGCAAATGTATTAGAAATAATGTAATTGCAAATTTAACACAACTATTTCTAGGCTAACGCAGTTTTCATTAACAGTGTACTTCTGCCATGTAGCACAGTTAAGAGGGTACTTATGTCATGTAGCACAGTTAAGAGGGTACTTATGTCATGTAGCACAGTTAAGAGGGTACTTATGTCATGTAGATAAGTTAAGAGGGTAGTTATGTCATGTAGAAAAGTTAAGAGGGTATTAAGGTCATGTAGCACAGTTAAGAGGGTATTTATGTCATGTAGCAAAGTTAAGAGGGTACTTATGTCATGTAGCACAGTTTATATGAAGCTTGAAACATAATCCCAATTTGCTTACTGCATGTATTGTTATAACAAGAGCACCGCCTAGCGGGCATATACGCCCGTCGTTGGCTAGGTTAAGTTCCAGGTTAAACCAAAGGGAATAATTTAAAAATATGAATCAGAGATTTATGGGCCTTTACAACATGCATGCATTAGATCATGCTGAAGATGTGTGCACTTGTAAAAGGAAAGGTTAAGTTTCAGGTTAAACCTCTTTTCAAAGGGAATAATTCAAAACATATGATCCAGAGAGTTATGGGCCTTATCCTTGTGGAGCTTATATTTTGAAAATTATTAGCCATAATCAATTGTCATGTAAAGGTTAACGGACAGACTGACGGAAGGACGGAGGGCCAGGATGACGGACAACGTCAAGTGGATAATACGTACCTACGGGCGTATAGAAATGAATGAATTGCATTTTGAAGTTCGCGAACTAACATTATCGGGTTTTTATCCCACTAATTTCATATGAAGAGCGGTATACTTGTTCAAAATAAAAGCTATTCACTTATACTTGAAATGAATTGAATTGTATATTATGTTCAATGATTGTATTGTATATTATGTGCAATGTTACTTATCCAAAAGTGGTAATGCGCAGCCAAGTATACAACGCGAGTTGGGTGCCGTACTGTAGTTTTTTTTATGAATCAGTATTGGCAAATGGTGCTGGCAATAGTGTGAGTTACTGTCGAATACAAGATTCTTATTTGGGAGAGAGTTGGTATTTTAATCACCTTCTTGACGATGGATTGTTTTGTGTTCCTAGAGACTTCCTTAGACATTCGTATTTTTGCAAAAATATAAAACAAATCCTCCCACGTTTCTGTGATTAACTACCATACACATTGATTCATCGGACAGCGTCATGCAATGGTAAGCGATAATATACGAGGCGCTCAATTGCGCTAGTAAGATTGGAATATGTAATATACCACTATTGCATTTCTCATAGGCTTACATTATAGTACACATATGGAAAAAACTTTTCTTAAAGAATTATCTTAGATACAATCAAACTGACCAGCAAATTTGGAACAATATAATGCTTATTCCCCTTTGAAAAAAGGTTTAACCTGAAACTTAACCTTGCCTTTTACAAGTGTTTGTGGCTAATAACTTTCAAAGTTAGGTGTATTAGGAAATATTTGTCTTAAATTTGCAATTACATTATTTATAATACATGTACTGCATTTAGCGTATAGTGCTGATCCCAAGTTCACAAACAAGTATTTCATGCTCAAGATCAAAACTATTTGTTTTTAAATCATATTTAATGGACTTGGAATAACTTAAAACTTTACACAATTAGAAACAAGCAAACGCTTAATTGTCCTGAATGTTTCCCTGTGAAAAACATTAATTAAAAAAAGAAATATTTGCGTTTTGAGCTTAAGCTTGAAATATCACTTAACTTTGTTCGTAAACACGTGCCCAGTAGTTTAACAAACATAGTGTTTATTGCACCTCGCACAAAATCCCAGGAATTTCATTGGATTAGAGCGGTCACATGGTGACCCTCTTTTTATTCTACAGTGGGTCAGTAGATTTCATAGAGGGTCACTAAAACAGTATGGACTACATGCAGTTCCGATTCAAAGTTTAAATCATTTGCAAAGAGTTCTTTAACACATATTCTAACACGACCTCTGCAGTCTTTCATATACACAAAGAAGGGAGACAGCTGTATGTTATTCTACGATAAAACACAGCTGTTACATTAATTCCCCGCGTATATTTCATCCGTTGGAAGCGCCACGTTACATGACGTAACTTGGTAAATATACGTCACGAAGACAAACTGAACAGTAATTTTAATGAAATGTTAATTACAACAAAATTGCCATTCTCCCAAACCGTGCACACACCCGAAATAAACCCATCATATGCACATGTACATATAACATTAATAAGCATTTTGAACAAGGTGAGAACATTTGACGTCATGCAGCGCAAGCTATATGACGTAAGCAATGACTTAATTGTTTGTCACGTGAAAACTAGTGCATTGAAACGCAGAACTTTGCATACGGGGGCGCCCAATGGAACAGCCTGTAAACATAGCAGCCTGATTACCTTGACCTCCGAGATAATATATAGTGCCCCAACAATAGCGTAAATAATGGGGTAATTGTTGTGTTAGAATCGAAATAATAAATACGGACCTGTATTTTATCGGTGAATAAAATACAGTTAGTCGTTCGGATGCTAGAAATTAAATCACTCGTGCTAACGCATTCGTGATTTAATTACTACGCATCCGAACTCCTAACTGTATTTTATTCACCGATAAAACACAGGTACTTATTTATTATTTCTTAAATAAGTAAATTTAATAATGTTTTTAAACAGTACCGGTCGTGACGTCTACGTCATGACGTCAAATTGCGTTAACGTATCAATGACGTTGACGCTCCATTAAAATGGATTAAATATCGGCGATTACCTTAAAAAATGTGCTCGATGCAATGAATCAGTTATTAGGGTTGTTACTGACACCCTACAGAAATATGTGGGGTCAATCAGATATATAAGGGGACTCGGCTATCGCCTCGCTCCCTATAACTCTTACTGACCCCACATATTTCTGTAGGGGGTCAGTTACAAACCCAATAACTAAAAATAGTAACTGTACAAGCTTCACATTACCAACACAGTTTTCAGTACACACGTATCTGAATATATAAATGTATTTGAATGTTATCCCTATATTCTAACACGTCAAAATATTATTTTTTTACATGCTGCTTTAGTTCGTTGTTAAACGAAACGGATTGATGTGGAAGGACTTGTTTAGATTAGTTCAAAACGTATGAAATATTGACAATTATCTACGGTCTGCGAAAACACATTATAGTTAATGAATATCACCGTCATCATGTTTGTAATGGAGACACGTACGTTGTCTGCGGAGGGATTTTATTAATGTATATGTCTACTACACAATGAGCACTCCTTGGTCAATCCCAATTCAGAAAATAACATTAAGTGGGAGCAAATAAAACGCCAGTTACACCTTGCAATATGCACGATGTTTTTCGCAGTGAACGAGTAATAATGGGACACATGGCAATTTTGAGGTCTGCTTTACTTATTTTCAATTGAAGGTATTCAAAGGTGTCGTCTTTCGTTCTTCGTAGCCCACGCCCCATACGCCATCAATCCAGAGGGGCTGGTGTATTCAAGTGGCTATCACGGTGGACTTCAAATCCGGAGGTTCACACCTCAACCATTACGTGGTCCGAGTATTAACTTTCATACCACATCCAACCCCTTCTCCAAGAAGCGAAAACGGGATTGGCTGGGGTATGAATTTCGGCTTAAAACGTTTGCATATTGTAAAATTTAAACATTTAATAGGTAATTTTAAACAGGTTATCGCATTTTTATGGTAACACATGTTTTTAAACGTGTTTTATTCGAAATATCGTTATCCTGTTAATATAAGCTTTCCCATCGGTTAATGGAATTAAGGCGGGACCACGTAATGAACGCCACCGTGTTTCTTTGGTGTGTCGGATGGGAATCTCCGTGTATCGCAATCTATCCTCCGAGCACTTCAAGCATGATATGATTATATTCGTTAGTAACAGTAGGACAGGCGCCCGTATTCCTATGTATCATTTACCCTCTATCTGGGTCGGCTCTAAATAACCTTTGTAGCATGGTCACTGAAATTCCCTTGGCCCAGGTGTAAATATGTTAATTGAAATAACACCTGACCGAATAAATAATGTACTCTAACGGCCAGTTATCGGAAGTTAAAGTATGACAGACAGCTACAAAACATATAGATGTTTAAATCAACCAACCCGATGAGACCATACTCTATCTATTATGTAACTTTGATAATAAACCTGATTACATATGCTTAAATACAACTTTGGAGTTTTAATGTTTCCTTCGTTATTCTACCATATTTTAAATATATTATTGGTGTAATATATTTAAGAAATATTCTAACACGACCTGCGCAGTCTTTCATATACACAAAGAAGAGAGATATCTGTATGCTATTCTACGATAAAATACATCTGTTCCATTAATTCCCCGCGTAAATTTCATCCGTTGGAGCGCCACGTTACATGACGTCACTTGGTAAATATCAAACTCTCGGTAGAGGTTATTTCCCCTTTCTGTTACAGTAATCACTGCCACCACGCACATTCATAGCTGAAATCCTGCTAAGTTTAATATTTTCGTTAAATATTTTTTTTAGCGGATATGAACACCGGTTACTTGGCTACTTCTAAACAAACATGTATTCCGTTGAGAACATTAAGGAAGCTGTGCGTAAATTTAATAAAGAGATTACACCCAAGCATAGACCTACATACGTATTTAAATATATGACCCAAGCCAAAACATGTTGAATGTTTTCAACATTTTCTCGAAGGTGATGATGTTATTGCCAATTGCCTGTTGGTTACGGCAAGAGGCATTACTTAGTGTTTCGCCATTTTTTGTAATTACATGGCCTCAGATATCGTCACGTGATTTGTGTGGTGGCAGGGCTTATTGGCTACAATATCACTGCGCGAAATACGTCACGAAGACAAACTCAACAGTAACTTTTTTTAAATTCTTAAATAAATACGTACCTGTGTTTTATCGGTGAATAAAACACAGTTAGTCGTTCGGATCAATTAAATCACTCGTGCGTTAATCGGTGAATAAAATACAGTTAGAAGTTCGGATGCGTAGTAATTAAAACACGAGTGCGCTAGCACGAGTTATTTAATTATTCGCATCCGAAGGACTAACTGTATTTTATTCATCTAAAATACAGGTACGTATTTATTATTTCGATTCTAACACAACAATAACCCCATTGTTTACGCTATTGTGGGGGCACCATATATTATCTCGGAGGCTGCTATGTTTACAGGCTGTTCCATTGGGCGCCCCCATATGCAAAGTTCTGCGCTATACAATCTGTTTAAATACACAAGTAGTCACGTGACAAACAATTAAGTCATTGCTTACGCCATATAGCTTGCGCTGTATGCAGTCAAACGTTCTCAGCTTGTTCAAGATGCTTATTAATATAATATGTACTGATGCTTATGATGGGTTTATATAGGGTGTGTGCATGGTTTGGGGGCATGGCACGTTTGTTGTAATTAACATTTCATTAAAATACTGTTGAGTTTGTCTTCGTGACGTATATTTACCAAGTAACGTCATGTGACTCGGCGCTCCAATGGATGAAATATACGCTGGGAATTAATGGAACAGCTGTATTTTATCGTAGACTAAAATAGAACATAACAGAACAGAACATATTCTTTATTTATGACTTAACCAAATGTTTCTCCTCATATAAATACATATTACATTTGTTAATATGTGACAGGTAATGCAATTGTTACATTAAACAATGAAAAAGTACAAACACACAATCATACATACTATACACTCATACAACTCACCAATTCACTCTGACGCCCGAAATGTCTCACACATTCACTCTGGATCACGTATTTACCCTGTTATAATAATTTAACTATTCCTGTTACATAGTTTCATGTAAACTTTTAAGTTTTAATAGTTTACATGTCATGTCCAATGAGGATGAACATACCTTTTTTACTCATTATACATTGCAGTATTGCGAATAATAAATGCTTCCCTAACAAACATAGATAATCTAAAAAGCTCTTGCTGGCTTGAAGATTGCATCAGCTGAATAAATTTAAAAACACTTGGATGTCTGTAATAATATTGTTTAACATATAGTTTACGTAATTGTTCGTACAAAGGACAAATTAAAATAAAATGATATTCATCTTCTAAATCTGTACTATTACACAATGTACAATATCTCTGATTTCTATCAGTTCTATTTTGTGAATATCTGCCAGTTTCAATTCTAAGTCTGTGGGAGGATAATCTTATCCTCGACATGGCAGTTCTTAATTTCATCGGCAATATATCTAGATACACTTCATATGAGAATGAGGTTTTAAAATGTCTATACAAACATAAAACTCGATTATTTTCAAAATCAGTGTTCCATTTTTGAACAAAAAAATCTATTAAATTTTGTTTAATCAACAAATGGAAAGATTTCATATCAATACAAGTTGGGTCATTCCAAACATAATTATAGCCACAGTCAGTTATAATGGTTTTAACATTGCTGGCCCAATTCTTCATTCCTCTTTCACAATCCCTCACAGCATCTTTATAAAAAGTTGATATTAAAATGTTTTTTGAATCGACCACCTTACTCCAATACTTTATTATTTTTACATACCTTAAAATATACAATGGGTATCTACCTAGTTCTCCATAAATACCGGAATTATTAGTAGACGTTTTAGCCCTTAACAAGTATTTACAAAATTTCAAATGTATTCTTTCGATCTCCTTTGACTTTGTAAAACCTCAAATTTCTGCTCCATAGCTTAATATAGAACCAACGAACGCATCAAATAATTGGCAACACGTTTTTGGTTTAAAATTGTATTTTTTTTACATGTGCAATTAATATATTCAAAGCTTTTAATCCTTTACCTGCTAAGGTCTCTTGATTTAAATTGTATGAACCCGTATAATTAAAAACAGTTCCGAGGTAGTTAAAATCGTTAACAACTTCTAAATTATTTCCATTATAAACCCATGTCTCATTAACTAAAAGATTACCCTTTTTTCTAAAAAACATAACTTTTGTCTTTTCCACGTTAACCTCTAATCCCCATTTGTCGCAATATTCTTTCAACAAATTTAAACGTTCTTGTTAACTCAGACGGTGATTTTCCAAACAACATACATTTGTCCCTTTTCTTTGTGTATATATATGTAAGACTGAGCAGGTCGGGTTAGAATTAACAATTAGTAACATGCAAAACGATGTGCCTTGAACTATTAAACCATTATTAATATCGATAACGTATAATTTTACAGACTGTCTACAAGCCGTAAGCCCTACTTTAACTATTTTGAAAATATAGTATAAACATATCGGCTTTATTTTAACGAAGAAAGGCAATATAAAACCAGTACAACAAGTTTTTATTTTAAAATATTTTATTTATTTGCATTCCGATCAAACCTCCTGCACTGAAATTTTTATTTACAGCTCGTTTCGAACATTAATGCATTCGAACATTTGTACTCGTAAACGTCAGAAGAGTCCTTTTTTATTACACACACACATCAAATAGCTCTCTTCATAATCTGTCTTCAAATGTATCTCGACAAAATTGATAAGTAAATAGCAAACACTTAATATTTCACAAACTTCGCATTTAACAGTGTTACATATGAGAAAAACAACAACAGCATAGTGATCACGTACACCTGCACATTGCATTTAGCTGCACTGTAATTCACTGCTGATCATAATGTGAAAAGTGATGAGCCATGTCTCTGACAAGCGACGCCTCTGGGTTCATCGCCAGCTTTAAAAGCGTTAAATTATCACACCTCCTTGTACTTCTAGACTTCTCCTCATTTTTTTGTCTAGTGTAATATAAATCAGAAATATTTTCTGCAAAAACTAATGTAACAGCAAGTAGGTGCATCGTTTCAGATTGACGGATGAGAAGCAATCCTGGTATAAACCTGCATATACACAGTATATTGACCCTTCCAAACGTTTGGAAAGAATGTGATGCTAGTAATCCTGACAATGGCAATGTATAAAATCTCAAACATGGCCCCGGAGAAATGTTTCTGATCATTTTATACAGTATGCTTTTCAGAAAATTTAATCATACATTTCTAAAAAATATAATAATAAAAAATAATAATAAACAAGAAAAGTATAACGCATGCGTTATATGAGGACGATTTTTAATAATGGGTTAGTTTCTGGAGGCTTTGTTCAAGTCACATACCTGTAGTCGTCGATATGGAGATGACAGGAAGGTAAAGTGAAGAATTAAAAAGATACTGTATGAATACAGATAAGTTTTTATTTGGTCTTAGGTATACATTATGATACATGTTAAAGGGAACATATTCCGAAACGTCCTGAATCAATCTTGATCACACAGACGCAAACAATTAAGAATTGTCTGCATTTATTAATAAGCATTTTTCATGTACTGATCATTGGGACCCTGCTTTAATTAGACTAATATACTATATACACAATAGTTTTCGTCTAAAAAAACACACGACATTTTAAACCGTAAAACTGGGCGTGTAAATACAGTAGACAATACTCTATACAAATGTATATCATGCAGTTATTTTCTATACCTTTTAGAACAACATTATTATGCCCGTTACATTTTGAAAATGGTGCATCTATTAATCACAATATATATAAAAAAAAATCATTGATTGGTCAGAATGCTGATACCCTTGAAGCAGACGAAATCCTAACTTACTAAAGCCTATAGCTGCTACCTCATCCTCCAGACTTCACTATCAGCTCGATATATCAGGATTAGCTCGATATATCGGGATTCACCATGGATGAGATATTATGAGGTTATAATGTAGGCCTATGAAAAATGCTATAATGTAGGCCTATGCAAAAGGTTATAAAGTAGGCCTATGCAAAAGGTTATAATGTAGGCCTATGCCAAAGGTTATAATGTAGGCCTATGAAACATGATATAATGTAGGCCTATGCAAAAGGTCATTATGTAGGCCTATGCAAAATGCTATAATATAGGCCTATGCAAAATGCTATAATGTAGGCCTATGCAAAAGGTTTTTAAGTAGGCCTATGCAAAAGGTTATACTGTAGGCCTATGCAAAAGGTTATAATGTAGGCCTATGCAAAATGCTATAATGAAGGCCTATGCAAAAGGTCATTATGTAGGCCTATGCAAAAGGTCATTATGTAGGCCTATGCAAAATGCTATAATATAGGCCTATGCAAAATGCTATAATGTAGGCCTATGCAAAAGGTTATAATGTAGACCTATGCAAAAGGTTATAATGTAGGCCTATGAAAAATGCTATAATGTAGGCCTATGCAAAAGGTTATAATGTAGGCCTATGCAAAAGTTTCTAATGTAGGCCTATGCAAAAGTTTATAATGTAGGCCTATGAAAAATGCTATAATGTAGGCCTATGCAAAAGGTCATTATGTAGGCCTATGCAAAATGCTATAATGTAGGCCTATGCAAAAGGTTATAATGTAGGCCTATGCAAAATGATATAATGTAGGCCTATGCAAAAGGTCATAATGTAGGCCTATGCAAAAGGTTATAATGTAGGCCTATGCAAAATGATATAATGTAGGCCTATGCAAAAGGTTATAATGTAGGCCTATGCAAAATGCTATAATGAAGGCCTATGCAAAAGGTTATAATGTAGGCCTATGCTAAAGGCTATAATGTAGGCCTATGCAAAAGGTCATAATAAAGGCATATGCAAAATGCTATAATGTAGGCCTATGCAAAAGGTTATAAAGTAGGCCTATGCAAAATGCTATAATGTAGGCCTATGCAAAAGGTCATAATGTAGGCCTATGCAAAAGGTCATAATGTAGGCCTATGCTAAAGGTCATAATGTAGGCCTATGCAAAAGGTCATAATGTAGGCCTATGCAAAAGGGTATAATGTAGGCCTATGCAAAAGGGTATAATGTAGGCCTATGCAAAATGCTATTATGTAGGCCTATGCTAAAGGTTATAATGTAGGCCTATGCAAAAGGGTATAATGTAGGCCTATGCAAAATGCTATAATGTAGGCCTATGCAAAAGGTCATAATGTAGGCCTATGCAAAATGCTATAATGCAGGCCTATGCAAAAGGTCATAATGTAGGCCTATGCAAAATGCTATAATGTAGGCCTATGCAAAAGGTTATAATTTAGGCCTATGCAAAAGGTCATAATGTAGGCCTATGCAAAATGCTATAATGTAGGCCTATGCAAAAGGTTATAAAGTAGGCCTATGCAAAAGGTTATAATGTAGGCCTATGCAAAAGGTTATAAAGTAGGCCAATGCAAAAGGTTATAATGTAGGCCTATGCAAAAGGTTATAATGTAGGCCTATGCAAAAGGTTATAAAGTAGGCCTATGCAAAAGGTTATAATGTAGGCCTATGCAAAATGCAATAGTGTGATATGACCAACTACAAGGACAATCACAACCTGTCTTCTATGGTGATGGGATTTACAAGCTTCGTAAGATCCTCGGTCATAACCACTTTCATACAATCTATATTAAACTATTAATGCTGCTTTGTTTGTTTATTATAACTTGGTGGGGATATCTTTATTAACACTGTCCGGTTGTTTAGGGATGATAGCAGGGTAAGGGATAGGTTTGATGCACCCTTGAACCGGTTTAAACTCCCCGGTGGTTGCCTTTTGCCACTGATCGTTCCAAGGTGGTACTCCTGTTGTCAACAATAAATGTTTTTGTGATGTACTTTTTGAATCACCTTGGCGTTGTAATACTGTATTCTGTGAATGCTACTCTTCCTGTTGGACATATAACCTTTTCTTTGTAAGTGAGAAAGTGTCGATTCTTACGGATGGCGGAAGGTATACGTACTTCTACCCAGGAAAAATGGGTCTGCCTCTACCACAAAAAATAATTTCAATGCTAAAATATCCCCCAAAATTGCTTATCTGGAGCTTTGAATAGCTATACCTGTAAAAAAAATAAGACTAGTGATAGGTCAGAAATGCTGAAACCATTGAAGCAGACGAAATCCTAACTTACTAAAGTCTATACCTCGAGACGAAAGCTTCCACCGCATCCACCAGTTTAAGACTTCAATATCAGCTTGATATATCGGCACTCACCATGGATAAGATAAGCATCTCTAAAACTAACCTACTGCATAATATACTAACTACTTATTACACGTGGAGCAGTGAACGGTAGCAGTAAATGATACATATCTCAACTGTATAGTTGGAATTGTCTGAGTATTATCTATCTATATCTAAGTCCTGATCAAAAACTGTATCGAATGCTTACCTACCTATAAAAAATAAATACTGAAAAGGGGATCCCCTTGGAAGCAACAAACACAAACAAGGGATAAAAGTAACAGACTCGGTTTTATTGAGTCTGTTCATGAGAGGTAATGTAAAGTGCAGCACCTCTCACGTCTCCAAGCATCGGCTTAAGCGACATTCCACTTCAAAGCCACAAATATTGGCCGTGATGATCCCAAAGGACCAGTAAGTAATAACACTACACTAATGATTTGTTATCGGGGCAACTTTTTACGGCCGCCACACAGCACTATACCAACGTTAGTGTGAATGTCAATAAATACGGGAAAAAGGGGATCCATTGGCAGCTACAAACAAAAACAAGATATAAAAGTAGTAGATTCGGTTTTATTGAGTATGTTTATGAGAGATAATATAAAATGCAACACCTCTCACGCCTCCTAGCACCGGCTTAAGCGATATTCTAATTTAAAGCCACAAATATTGGCCATGATCCCAAAGGACTAGTAAGTAATAACACTACTGATTTGTAATCAGGGCAGCTTAAACACGGCCGCCACACAGCGCTAGGGTAAATGTCAATAAATACTGAAAAGGGTATCCCCTGGAAGCAACAAACACAAACAAGAGATAAAAGTAGCAGACTCGGTTTTACTGAGTTTGTTCTTGAACTATTAACAGATAAAAAGCGCGACTATTCTCTGCGTTTGTAGGATAATAATTGACCAATGGCCACATTTGCATTTCTATTGTGATGTTCTGAACGGAATATTTTACATTTATGTATATAGATTACTAACATCACATCACGTTAATGTATATGCATATGTGAAGACCTTTCGATACATTGAATGAAAGGTATGTAAAATAGAGAATAAGTCCGAGCTTTGTAACCAAGCTCGAATATCAATACAAGAAATACATTTTCAACAATTGCAACCTGAGGCATCTTTGAAGATTTTAGAATAATTAAAAAATAAAACAAATGCGCCCACACCCCTGCAGCTAAAGTTCGAATTTAAATAATTTTCGGATTTTCGGTTTATTACTGATACAGCTATTAATCAATCGGGGATAATAAATTTGGAATAAAAATGTGGAAGACAAAAAACATCTACCAAAAATGTAAATACAATATATACGTGAGCCACATTCCCTAAGAACCTAAGTTATGATACATTTTAAATTACCAAGAACAATAACCATATAGTACCATCACAAATGTTTAAGATAGTCTAGATTGTTATGCACTAAGAGATGCACAAATGAAGAAACGTTAGAATGCGGTAATTCCGACAGAGAGCAACCTGCTTTGGAACACACTTTACCACTTTTTTTGCAAAGCAGACACAACATGGTTTTGTGAAATCTTCAAATATCTCTGGCAGTGAATGGAATTGAAACTAAAATGCAGATACAACGTTGAATCCACGTTAAGCATTATTAAGTATGCAATGCATATCAGATGATCTGATAGGTAAGGAGATATCATCAGCGGAGAGACGATCCAATGACGTTTGATGCAATTATTGGCGAGTGGTATTATATGAGACAGAATTGATGGAGATGCAGGTATGAAAGCACCAATTATTTTCCCCATAGACACCAATGTTAAAGTGTCACGTATTAATGATTTGCTGCAAATTCAACTCAAGTATGGATAATGCAGCAGTGTAATGTTCATATAGAAAACTATTTTTCCACTTGAAAAATCACCAGAAAACGTGGGGTCACAAGACATGTAAGAAAGTTCTTGTTTGTTTACTAAACAGGTCAAGGGTACAGCTGTTTTTATTGATCGACTGTTTTCATTGCTCACAAAGTGTAAGCATAGAGTCGAAATTTCGAAAATGTTCATCAGTGATCCAGTAAAACCTATTAATACGCTTCTTATACATATAACCACAAAATCGAATAGAAATGGGCAGTTTTCCCCTACTTATAATGCCCATTTCCATCGAAAAAGGAGGGATTACTTTTTATTATAGGAACTACATTCGACTACACCTCGGAGGTTTACATGTAATTGGTGGTGGTAAACCTGCATACTATTGAATACACCTCGGAGGTTTACATGTAATTGGTGGTGGTAAACCTGCATACTATTGAATGTTAAGTAGTTTACCACTGATTTAGATATTCGGACCTGATGTAAGGTAGACAGTTTCATAGTTAGCCGGACCGGATGTAAGGTAGACAGTTCCATAGTTAACCGGATAGGAAGTAAGGTAGACAGTTCCATAGTTAACCGGACCTGACGTAGGGTAGACTTTCCCTAACTAACCGGGCCGGATGTAAGGTAGACAGTTCCATAGTTAACCGGATCGGAAGTAAGGTAGACAGTTCACAGTTAACCGGATCAGAAGTAGGGTAGACAGTTTCACAATTAACCGGATCGGAAGTAGGCTAGACAGTTCCACAGTTAACCGGATCGGAAGTTGGGTAGAAAGTTCCACAGTAAACCGGATCGGACGTGGAGTAGACAGTTCCACATTTAACCTGATCGGAAGTACGGTAGACAGTTACATTCAGTATCAACATTCTATTATTATATAGAGAATCAGTTACTAATTGTGCACGCTATTTTAACGGAACTGGAGGTGAAAGAATCATGGGTTCAAAGCTTCACACATTTCCCTGTTTTGGCCGTTCAAGTGAAAAAAAAGACAAAAGTAATAATATACGGTATGCAATTTGTATTGTTAACTATTGAATAAAACAGATGTAACAGCAAATATCTAATTTGGATCAATAATCTAATTTGTATCACTCCTTGTCTCCGCCAGGCTATATTCTTGAACAAACTAGGAAACATCAATTGAAAATCTAAGTCAAACACAAAGATGTTTATGTGTATATATATGAATATAAATCCCAAAAGCCTAGAAAGCCAAAAGCATGTACTACATCACTTGGCAGAAGCCATAGCAACAAGAATAAACACTTAAGTGAGCGACAAGATTGAAATAAAGCATTAAGCATTTTAGCTTGATATCATCTTAGCGTTCACGATATGTCGGGTCATCGCACAATCAAGGAGGAAAAAATACCGGCGAACAATAAAAATAAGTATCCAGTCGAACAGGAAATGCAGCATTCACAATAACCGGCCAACCACACAACATTTGATAAACTTTGAACAAGTTTCATAAAGATAGTATAAAGATAGTTAGTATGAAAGTGATCATGAATAAGGATCTTGCGAAGTTGGTAAATCACGACATCATAGAAGTCAGGTTGTGATAGTTCTTGTCGCAAAATACTTCAAATACTTTTGTATTTTACAATCAGATCAGAACGTGTTTCGAAGTATATGGTCCACATAGTGTATTGTCAAAATTGCCTTTGTAGAAAACGGAAGTTTGTTTTGTTTTTCGTCTAGACTAGGCTTGAAAATGGTGGACCGAGTTATATGCTTGGAAACAACAATATCCTCAGTAGATTGAATTGGAGTGTACGAAGTATTGTTTCCAGGTTACAGAAATAAAACACTTTAATCCAAAGTGTGTATGCACCTCCACGAAACAGGGACGGGAATATAATGTTAGCCGGATCTATCCCTCAGTATGTATGTATGTCCGTACGTACGTATGCAAAAGATACAATAAGCATTCGATTTTTCAAACTTTAGCCATGTTTACATCTCCATAACAACAGTATGTTTCTACCAGTGAGAGGACAATATGATTGTCAAGTTTTTAAAGCCCCAAAGCTTTTTATCATTCTACAATAACTATCTTCAATGACTTACCTGTTCAAGACTAAACAAGTTGGTTACTCTATGTTTTTAAGAGAATTATAACCCGTTAACGGAGCATTCGCGTCTCATAGTTACATTTGGTAATTTGTATATACATATGTATATATGATCATTTATGTGTTATATTACCTAATAATGCTGCCTCGTTTGTTAGAGAATATAACCTGGTGGGGATATCTGTATTTACATTGTCCCGGTCTATTGGGATGGCAAACGGGTGAGAGTGAGGGCTGGTGCACCCTAGAACCTGATTTAAACCCCAGCGGCATTTTTTGCCACTGACCGTCCCAAGGCGGTAGTCCTTTTGTCAACCCTATTATGTCAGTGATGTCATATTTTGCCTTTTACTCATAAGAAATATAAAAAGATCGGACAGGGAAAGTAGCATTCAAGGAGGACAGTCAACCACAAAACACAGTAACAAACAGACGAACAAGAAGGCAAAAGTAATAATAAATGCAAACGACATCACAAACACAAAATGGTTGACAATAGGGCTACCGCCTTGGAACGGTCAACCAATCTTTGCTATTATTGTGTGTTTCTATGCGTGTTTTTCCACCAGAGCTCACGTTGAATAAAGCCAACAGTTCAGATACTGAAGCAGCATGTCTCGATCTTTATCTCTCAATTTCTAATGATTTCAAACATACTAAAGTATGTGATGACTTCAACTTTAACAACGCTCTCTATCCACACCTGAATGGGGTTGTACCTCGTGCTACACCATACGAGGTTTATATCTCCTAGCTGATTCGTTTTGCTAGAGCTTGTAATGATGGTATAGACTTCAATGATCGAAATCAAGTTATTATCAGTAAACTTCTTCAGCAGGGTTTTCGTTATCACGAAATCAGTAGATCTTTCTCAAATTTCTACCGTCGCAACGAAAACCTACTGGAGAAGTACAACACCAACCATAAAACTCTTCTGCGACTAGGAATATCACGACCCTTACTTTATGTAGATGTGGTCTATAAACTTCGAAAGTTAAAGGGATGTGGCGGGTTTTCTGACCACTTTACAAAATTAATCAGGACTTCGTCAGAAAAGGATACGACCTAAAGGGCGTATTACAACGCACTGAATGCTTAGTGATTGACCCCTCTACAGTCAGTCACTACGCTTCACTTTACCCTTGTGCGATGACTGGATAACCTCTCTGGACTCTATGATTGCAACTACTGAAACCCCGAACAATGGAGTTGTGTGTATGAGCTTTTGTCCCTCTGTTTTCTGGTCGTATACCAGATTGGATTTCTCTTTGGCTGCAACTGCTGTGGTTGTACAGTACAATTCTGGTTACATCCCCTGATATGTTTCTTATTTCGTATTTTATATAGCTTTACAACAACATCCTAGTGTTTCTTTTGTTAGTTTCTCTGGATGTGGACTTTATTGTTAGAGAATTCCTTTTGATGCGATGTAGTTTTGTTTACACGGTCTTGCCTTTTTGGGAGCTGAAGACAGGATAACAGCGAGGATTGTGTACACATAAAATCGATTCAAGCTAACCAGTAGGCCTTATTTCTTACTAATCGTTCCAAGTCGGTAACCCTGTCTTCACCTTCCTTTCTGTTGTATTATTCATTGTATAATTAATTACATATTGCTTGTTTGTAGTTCATTGTGGACCTACGATGCCATTGCATTTTAGTTGATTTGTAGTCCTTAAATGCCACATTTCCTGTTCGACTTTTATTTCTATTTTAACTATTAGCATGTTGGCACTATCGGAACTAGGTTTCCAGTCGCTTAGTCTTGACAATTTCAATCAAACATAGAAGCAGACACTTGAATGTGTAGCTAAGGTTTCTGTAATCACCTGTAACTTGGATCATTTTAAATTGTAATTTAACTTGTTTGTAAGAACAGATGTGCTGTGAGAAATGCAATCTGGCTGTAAGGCTCCCATCTGGGGGATATGTCAGACATGCAACTATAATTGTGAGAAATGGCCCATCACTTTGCACGAAATTATCAGTAGTTGATTATGCAGTAAACAATATGCCTTGAAATACAAGACAGGTGTTACCGAAATTAATTGTGTAATAACAGAGAGAAAGAGGTGCTTTCCTGTTTTCTGCCGTAAACATAAAGAACTGAGACGATAATTTTATTACTCTGAGCAAAATTGTACATACAATATGTCAGCTGCCCTGTGTTATTACTGGATATCACATGCCTTAGTATGGTCACGTGACAACGCGAGGGAGTGGCATACAGAAGGAAAATCCAGGCCCTCATCCCTGAGTATTAACTGGCGTCATTGCTTGGTTTCAATTGCCTCCTTGACTCTCCTTTTGATGTGAGAACCTTGATATGAACTGGATTGAAGGTGTGGTTGGTGTTCGAGCAATGCTCATGTACGGTCGAGCTGGGTCTAGCCAACTTTTCTTTCATTTTAATTTCAAAGGATCCGCAAGTTTCGCCCATATAATCTGTTTTACAGCTGTGACTTTTCATGTAATTCATCACACCGCATTTCTTAAGACTGTTTGATGTGAAAGTTGTTGTCTGAGTTCTATGGTTTGTGGTACATGTTCACACCGAGATTTTTGTAAGATCTGAGCAAGACCTCAGATGTTCATCGTATAATGTGTTCGCCGATGTTCGGGCCGCTTCTCCGCTTTCCCTTTGGCCGCATTGTTCTTCTCCTTTTACCCAGACAGCATTATTATGTTCTGACGCGTAGGATCGCTTATGGTATAAATGGTAATTTGAAATGAAACTCAAGTACTGGCCCATGTGTGACGGCTTTCTACACCATCGCATTCGTGCAGTCGTCATCACTTACGTAAACGCACGTGTCCGGGATTGGTAGTATGCCATCCTCTTCACTTTCCGACGTGAACTTATTGTGTTCAGATAGTACGAGCTCATCCCTGCGAGAATTCATTGAATTTAGTTATGGTTGCATCCATATACCGGTACCCCATAGATTCTTAAATGACTCGAGGACTTCTTTCTCAAAGTGCTCCATATATAGATACGTCACAATTGGTGAAACCCTTGATCCCATATCCGCCCCTTGTTTTTTCTGAAAGAATTATTCCTGAAATTCAAAATATGTGCTGTTCAAATCAAAACAAAGTTCATGTAACTCACATATTGTGTCATGTCAAGCTCACTCCTCTTGTTTGATGAACAATTTGCCTTGGTGATCGGTATGCTTGTAAATAGGAGTGACACTGACACATTATAAGCACTTGGTTGAAGGTGGTACCTCTAATGTGTAGACATTCGCAACATCTCGTACACTGCTTCGCAGCATTACTCGAATGTAATACGCAGGTTTCCATATTGGATACGTCATCGCGCCTTAGATTTCCGCCAAAACAAATTTGCAATCAAAATCAAAGTTATCATCGAAATGTTGCAATGTTATTCAGCAGATTGCTCCATTAATAGTTTGTTTACACGAAAAAATAATAAAAACCTTCATCTGCGTTGTAGAAAACAAAAATTCAACGCAAATTATATATCAACACGTGTGACAAGCGGACATAATGTTTACCTAGCAACAGTGCACTATTTTCTGTGCCGTTGCCTTCCGGCGATCAAAATGTCAAGATTTTGAACATACCGAAGCGCCGTGATACACACGAGGCGGGATCCCGAAGAATGACGGGAATGACCGAGCGTCTTATCACCTAAAGGTCCAATGAATGATGCCAGATACTCCGTAGCTTACATAACACTACGTTTTTCTAGATAGAGCCTTAAAGACCTATTTCCCAACGCTAAATGGTCCTTAAAAGAGGATGGAAAGTTTGCTTATTTGCAGCTAACATGCTATATGACCGATTTTATCAGGTATGTAAGTTGAGCCCAAGTAACGCTTTTTCTTTAGCTAGAAATGTTATATTGGACAGTATCTAGGGTACAGAAATATATAATACTTTTAACTTCACTTTTTATGAAGAAAAAAACTTACAAAGTAAGCTGTACTTTAATACAAAACTAGGTTGATAATTCCATGTTTATAGAACAAAATTAAACCAAGACATAATGAAACCTATGCTTTCAGTCTGTATCATACAAACACTGTATTGAGACGGCCTCATCATCGGATACAAAACTGAATAACAACATTTGCTCATGTCTGAAATGATATACAGTTACCTATACAAATTCCCACCACCCCTAAATACAAAAGGCTCGAAATAGGTATTTAAATAAATTAAACTAGGTAACCTTTTTTTAGTCGGTCAGTGACCTTAACAATAGGTCAATCACCCCCAAAAGTACGTCGGGGTGATTTAGTAACCAACTTTATTATTATAGGTTATAACAACACAGACTAATCATAGTGAACTGCAAAAAGGGGAAAAAAAATCTGCAGTCACACAACTTAATGTTAATCATCCTCTGAATATATTTATTATAAAACAACAAGAAGATAAAACGTTCGCGTCTGCAAACAAGGTTTATCAATGAATCACATTTAAACCAAAGCACTTAGATGCAAGTTCTCTTTAGTATGCCTATCTAATTCGCGATGATATGAGGAACAAATATGTCACGAACATTTAATTTTTTCATAAATGAAAAAGCTATCGACTCGATTCCAGTAGCGTAGCTGGATGTATACCAAATTTGTGTCGGACGGACGCCTACCATTTTTCCTTACCTAAAATCGTCCTGCCTAATGATAGAACAGAATTATATCAACGTGAAATAAGTGCCTACCAACGGACAAACCACAAACATCGCAACATGGAATAGCTACCTTCCAAATCATAAAACATAAAACTCATAACATGGATTAAGTAGTAATATAAATATAAAATATATTGCTTCAAGGTGCAGTTATCTTGTTTATAGGATACATCCATATACTTAACTGTTAACTATGTATACAGTTAAACTAGAAGTACTTAAGTTTATATGATTTTTTTTATGGATAGCATCAGAAACGAGCATTCAAACGATAATCGCAAAAGTATTGTTTTTACGAATACACGTTATTAATCGAAATGTAAAAACAAACCTAGCTAAAATATAGAGCAAGCCTGACTGCCAATTCAATGGAATATGCGTGTGGCAATAAATATGTTCTTACTTTAAAGTATTATGATGAGGATGTAGACATATTAATTATGTCTATATGCATAATTTGAAAGTAGCTATAAAAGTCGAATATAATTTGAGCTTATTTCTATTAGCTGTTACATGTTTTATTATTTTTTAACGTTTGGAACATGTGTTATTCACCGATAAAACAGCACAGCTGGATTAAATATTCAAGTAAATTACCTGCATTTCCTTTCCAAGTTTTAATTGTCTACCATGCGGATAAAGATGCAAAGGTCGAACAAGTCCCATCAGTATATCCTATCATTATGTGGTCCGAGTATTAACTTTCATACCCAATCCAACCCCTTCTCCAAGAAGCGAAAACGTTGTTGACTGGGGTATGAAATAAAACCTTAATTTGGCTATAAAATATTTGCATATTAAAAAATTAAAACATTTAATACGTAATTTTAAACAGATTATCGCATTTTTTCAGTAAAAAAACGCTTCTTGAAGGTGTTTTATTGTCGAAACATCTGTTATAAAGTACTGCTAATATAAGCTTTCCCATCGCTTAATGGAATTAAGGCGGGACCACGTGATGAAAACTTGGAAGTATTAATACGTCATATTAGTAAGCACAGCGATGATCATGTATATATGAATATAAAAAAGGCATCATAAAAATGAACTTGACAAAAGCATTACCATTACCGGAGAATATGGAAAAGCATACTATTATGATCAAAGTGAAATGGTATAACTATAAAATCAGTTTTGTTTTTGAATTTGTTTCGGTATCCCAGTATGATAACGTTCTTAAACAATTTAAACACCATTTGCCAATATTGAAGCCGACAAAAAAAAGCAACAACACTGCAGAGTAAAGAATTTCTAATGATATATTAAATTAAGTATCTCGCTAATCACTTAACACATTATGCCATTTTTTAAGATAACTTGTAAGAAGTAACTGAATAGAAATGAAATGGGATTGAAAAAGGTTGCTTAAACGCTCATCCGAATATATTAGCTTGGGTTATTGAGTCAATCGATGGAAAGGGGAAGGGTTCACAGGAATCCAACAAGCTTGCCGTACTATTACTATCTAATAGGATCCTTTACTCGGATGTTAGATTCCATACACGGTTGATGTCCCCTTCCAACGGACAAGGATAAGGAAATCGTTTAGCCACGTTCAATAAATAGAAACTTTTCGATAACCATCATCCATAAACTGATTTAAAATGTAATAAATAGATATTTAACTTATGAGTTCGAGTTTAGGAAATTCTTCACTCGATGGTAGGCGTGTCTTTTTCACTCACTCGCATCTTCTCGTTCGTGAGAAGAACCACACAACTACCATGTAGTGAAGGATTTCCCTATAATCGATCCCAGCTGTGAAATAATCTCTTTGCATCACATGGCACATTATCGTTGGTGGTGAGTTATGCGGCATAAAATGTGCACTTAAATTCGAAACAGGTAAATTGTGCTTTTATAACGGAGAACTCGATGCTTCGCTGGTATATAAAGAGATGAAATAATTTGTATTCATCACCGAATTTGTTGCGGTACTATGATAGTGCAAGTATCATTATATTGAAAGCACAAGCATGTTAAGTGTCCAGTGCCATAGGTAAACCTAAACTAGTTCAAACACATATTTGAAAATGTGGCTAAGGTTTCTGTAATTCACCTGCGACCTAGATTATGTTTGTGATAATTTAACAAGTTTGAAAAAGAGCAATGGGGCCGTTTGTTAAAATATGCGTTTCTTGAAATTTCAATTATTTAATGTTAACCTCCCTCGAGAAATAAATCCCGTATTTCAAAACGAAGGCTCATCAAAACGAAGGTTCAATACACAGTACAAATTATGCAATACATTTAGTGGAAGATAATGGAGGATTTGATGTTTTAATAACAAGTTTGTGATTGTGTAATATACGTAATATACATTATGTTATTCATTGAGGTTTCCAGTATCTTAGCTTAATCTTGACAATAGCATACATTGTATAAAAACGCAATTGAAGCTGGCACAAATACTGGAGTATGCAGCAACCATTTCTGTAAGCACCTGCATCAACGATACAATTAAACACGTTATAACTTTACGCGTTTTAAGATCGCGGTGAACCGAGACGTGTGCTAGTACATGTGCTTCTGACAGAACGGCTTCCTTGTGAGGATGTATCTAGCCGGCAGCTACATTTGTAAGAAATTGCTCATTACTTTGTAGATGATGGTCCGTGGTGAGTTATTCAGCATATAATATGATATGAAGTGCAAGGCAGGCGTAAAGTAAGACTTTATGCCATTTTTATTTTGTTATAGTTAAAGGTATACTCTTTCTGTATATATATATATATAGTTGTATCGCATCACGATAATGCACATAGATGATGTCATATCTAGCAATTACTTGTACGATACTATTGGTATATAATAAGTATGCCAATCCAATTCTAACTACAACCTTAAACAAGAGCACCACCAAAGGTGCAGATACTCGACTTGGTGAAATTACAATTGATCAACAAGGTTTCCATCAATTACATACACGCTTTAACCAAGATTGCTAGGTATAAAAGGGGCCATAATTTTGTTATTAGAAGAACATGGGCTATATAAGATGCCAAATACATGTGTGAAGTTTCAATCCTTTATGTAAAGTACTTTTGGAGATGTAAGCTTACATACAAACTTTAAACAACTTTTCAGAAAATAAAAGGGGCCATAATTTTGTTAAAATAAAAACAAGAGTTATAGAACCTGGCTCTGTGGTGTTGTCTAATGATTTTGAATGCATGTGTGAAGTTTTAATCAATTATGTAAAGTACTTTGCGAGATACAAATGTACATACAAACTTTAACCAAATGTCTTAAGTACAAAATGCAAGAGTTATAGAACCTGTCTCTGTAGAGTTGTGTTATGATGCATGTGTGAAGTTTTAATCTACTATGTTAAGTTCTTTGCGAGATACAAGGTTGCATACAAACTTTAACCAAGTTTTCTCAGTACGAAAGGGGCCATAATTCTGTCAAAGTAAAAGCAGGAGTTAGGTCTGTGGTGTCATTTAATGATGCTGAATACATGTGTTAAGTTTCAATCCATTGTGTAAAAGTGGTTTGGAAGATACAAACTTACATACAAACTTTAACCAGGGGACGCAGACAACGACGACGACGACGATCAAGTGATGACAATAGCACTTTTTTTCCTTCGGAAAAGCAGAGTTAATAAACGAGTATTCAGTTGTGCTTATTCCAACCACTAGACCCGACACAAATTGCAAATTTCAAAATATCGAAGGATGCCAGCTAGGTACTCGCCACTACCTAATATTGTCCTTTCTGTTGTTTTTTTGTCTCTTTCATTTTTGCCCATCTAGTGACGTAATTATTGATGTTTGCACTTTATTGGGTCCCTGTTGGCGATGTGCCAAATACATAGCAAACTGTCATTCCATACAGGACTGAGAACCAATTCAATGACAGTTCAATTCTTTATTTCAGCACAAATATTTTACAATGTCTCCTTCGCCACTGAGGCGGTTAACACACGATGCAAACAAATAACACTCAACTATTACAAAATCAACTCGAAAAGAGCGTGACAAATATGTACATATGAGAAAACAATATCATTGACAGTAATATTTCGTTTATCACACTGTAAACCTATATTTATTATATAGTATGTGATATGAATGCGTTTCAACTCAGTAGTTTTAATATTAAGAGATAAGCAATACAACACGGATAATAATTATTACATTATTTTTACGATATTAGACTATCCAGTTTTGCATAAGCTAAAAAAACAAAAGACAAAACAAAACAAAACAAAACAAAACAAAACTACTTTGCAAGTCTATTCAATAATCGAATTATGCAAAATTATTTAGGTAGGCATTTGTTTCTAATTGTTCGATAACAAGGACAAGCTAGTGTAAAATGGTATTCGTTTCCAAAACGTTACCATTACAATTCCTTTGATCCTAATCAACATTTTTAAATCTGCTGTAATGTGACAGAAATCTTCAGCTCAGTTATTCAACATTACGTTGTCCGAGTATTAACTTTCATACCCCATCCAACCACTTCTCCAAGAAGCGAAAACGGGGTTGGCTGGGGTATGAAATAAAACCATAATTTAAGCTTAAACAATTTGCATATTGTAAAATTAAAACATTTAATAGATAATTTTAAACTGGCTTTCGTATTTTTTTCAGTATTTTTTTTTTAAACATGTTTTATTATCAAAATATCTGTTATAAAATCCTTCTAATATAAGCTTTACCATCACTTAATGGAATTAAGGCGGGACCACGTAATGTGTCCTGTTTTGCTCATCACCAGTCCCCATTCCACAAACCCGATATGACAAAAGCTGTTAAAGAGTTGTAAATCACCATTCTTCTATTATACATACCTATTTGTTTTATTATTTTTAATGAATAAACTTTCAAACAAGTTTTCCAATGAGAACATGCACACACATATATATTTAATAAAACATGACGGGTACACACATTTTTTCAGCCGACAACTCTACCCTGTCTTATTTCAGTTGTGAAAGTAGGACTACATATTTCTATTTTTGAGGCAGTAATGGTTATTTGGGGTTCAATGTTGGTGAAAATACTGATAACAGGAGCAGAAACAGGAGTCCACGTCAATTGTACTGAAGCCACAACAAGTTTTCTAATACTGATTGTAGAACCAGAAACAACAGTTCACGTCAGTTGTACTACATCCACAACATGTTCTCTGATAACGTCTACCAGCTCTTTTGGCACCAGACAGGTTGTACGAAGTCTCATTGTGCAGTTCTTACATTCACGAGAACGATGTTTGCTACAGCAATCTATAGCTTCACTTCTAACATTAATTATATATTATATCGCTATATTATATATATATACATCTATATAAGAAAGATACAAAATCATATAAATCCGGCTACAACTTACCTTGAAGATCTTTGAATTAACTTTCACTTAAAAATATAGAATGTCAATTGAATGCTAGCGATATCGTACTACACAATTATCCCTACACATCATCGATGGCTATAACTACTGTTTTACGTTATGAAACTGGATAAAGAGTTAAGTATATTAAGCAAACTTAAAGTTTCTCGGGTACATTTTCATGAATTCTAAATTATTAAAAAAGATATTGCTAATAGAAGAAATGACGGAACTTATTTATTATTTGATACATTTTAAATCAAAGACAACACATTACAATAGTATGAGCTATCATTATACATTATGCATTATACAAACTTGAGAAACTGAAATTAAAATGTCGTAAAGAAAAATAAATTGAGAAATAAAATGTATTAAAACCAATTAACAAACAAAACCGATTTATAAAAAAAACAACATTATCGTATTTGGAACAGATGCATACATTTATCTATAAATAGCTTCATTATCTGACCATATTTTTGTTTTTATAAATAAAGTTGAGGAGTTGTTTATAGAACTCTGTAATCGAAATGTCAAAAAATATAAAATAGTTTAAGCATTGAATTCATGTTCATACACTTCACAAAGTAAACACAAAACCATGTTGCTATGGTATATTACTCAGAAACTAAAGGGAAATACGTCATTTCTACCTAAACGGAGGAAAATATTTGGAAGACAATACGAAAAGGTGGGACATGTTGGGAGGAAAATATTCGTGTATAAGGCAATAAGTTAAATGTTATCTCTGGAAAACGTCGGTTGGTAGTTGAAGAAGCTACTGAAAAATAGGTGAGTAGGTGACTTAAATGCAATGCTAGGTAGGGCATTTGAATGCATTGGAACTAAAATGCATAAATGCACTTAATTGGTATGGAACGTAAATGCAGTGCTAATGTTATCTAGTCATGCTAGTGGAGATGTAAAGCGTATTTGAAGAGAGACATGGAGAAACGAGAACGAGTATACAGTATATTAGTTGGTAGGGAACATAAATACAATGTGAAGGATATCTAGTCATGCTAGTGGAGATGTAAATCATGTTTGAAGAGAGACATAGAGAAAAGAGAACGAATATATGCAATGTGAATGTTATCTAGTGGAGATGTTAGTTGATTCATTTTTACTTAATTGTGTTTTTTGCTCCCAAAGGTATTTATTAACATTCACACTAGCGTTCGTTTAGTGCAGTGTGGCGGCTGTAAAAAGTCTCCCCGTGCTACGAATCAGTAGTGTTACTTTTACTGGTCCTTTGGGACCAACGAGCCCAATATCTGTGGCTTTGAAGTATAATACCGCTTAAGCCGGTGCTATGGGGCGTGAGAGGTGTTGCTGCTTTCATTACTTCTCATGAACAGACTCAATAAAACCGAGTCTGCTGCTTTATTCTCTTAATTGTGTTTTTTGCTTCCAAAGGATCACCCTTATCAGTATGTATTACTATATAATAAGGAGATTATGTAGATAGGCAGGCAGAATAGGTAGGTACGGTGACAGGGAAAACCAACCGGTTAAAGGATAAGGTTATGCAGTAAAAAGTGTGTCAGTTATAAGAGATGTATTCATAGGTACTTGAAATACAGCCACGAAGAAATCAGGGCGAGTATAAATGATAGGGGCATTACAGGGAAAGGTACGGATAGCGAGCTATTTGATACATAATGTAATCCGGGCGAGTATAAATGATAGGGGCATTACAGGGAAAGGTACGGATAGCGAGCTATTTGATACATAATGTAATCCGGGCGAGTATAAATGATAGGGGCATTACAGGGAAAGGTACGGATAGCGAGCTATTTGATACATAATGAAATCCGGGCGAGTATAAATGATAGGGGCATTACAGGGAAAGGTACGGATAGCGAGCTATTTGATACATAATGAAATCCGGGCGAGTATAAATGATAGGGGCATTACAGGGAAAGGTACGGATAGCGTGCTATTTGATACATAATGTAATCAGGGCGAGTATAAATGATAGGGGCATTACAGGGAAAGGTACGGATAGCGAGCTATTTGATACATAATGAAATCCGGGCGAGTATAAATGATAGGGGCATTACAGGGAAAGGTATGGATAGCGTGCTATTTGATACATAATGAAATCAGGGCGAGTATAAATGATAGGGGCATTACAGGGAAAGGTATGGATAGCGAGCTATTTGATACATAATGAAATCAGGGCGAGTATAAATGATAGGGGCATTACAGGGAAAGGTATGGATAGCGAGCTATTTGATACATAATGTAATCAGGGCGAGTATAAATGATAGGGGCATTACAGGGAAAGGTACGGATAGCGTGCTATTTGATACATAATGAAATCAGGGCGAGTATAAATGATAGGGGCATTACAGGGAAAGGTACGGATAGCGGGCTATTTGATACATAATGAAATCCGGGCGAGTATAAATGATAGGGGCATTACAGGGAAAGGTACGGATAGCGTGCTATTTGATACATAATGAAATCAGGGCGAGTATAAATGATAGGGGCATTACAGGGAAAGGTATGGATAGCGAGCTATTTGATACATAATGAAATCAGGGCGAGTATAAATGATAGGGGCATTACAGGGAAAGGTACGGATAGCGTGCTATTTGATACATAATGAAATCAGGGCGAGTATAAATGATAGGGGCATTACAGGGAAAGGTACGGATTGCGTGCTGTTTGATACATAATGAAATCAGGGCCAGTATAAATGATAGAGTCATTACAGGGAAAGGTACGATAGCGTGCTATTTGATACATAATGAAATCAGGGCGAGTATAAATGATAGGGGCATTACAGGGAAAGGTATGGATAGCGTGCTATTTGATACATAATACTTCTTTCGATAGTTAAGATGTATGTTTGGTGACACTACGTATAGATCAGACTACACCAATTACCAACCAATCAGCGGGCAGGGGAAAAGTTCCAGGGTAAATTTGGAGCTATTACACAGAATCTCTTTATTGTGATTGGTTGTCAAGGTAAACAAACCAAAAAATCTTGCTAAAGAATTAAAATTCAACTTTTGAAGAGTACTTATAAAGGTTAAATCATACATTTGTGCAATGTATTCATAATGTGTTGCATAATCAAAGAAAGAAGTATATTTTACATTTTCCTCATGTTTCTACATGCAAGTAGGTGGGTCAGCACCATCCGACACAAAGAGCTTTTTCAAAACGGCTTCAGTATGTTGTTTCCTATATTAGGGAACTCAGTACAGAGCTTAGAGCTAAAAGGTAGGCCTATGGAAAATGAATTGGTGTAGTATGACCTATACCATTGATTTAGGCAATGAATAACGTTAAGGAAGAAAACAGACACCGGGAAAACGGGGAAATAGGGTTTGGGATCGTCACACATGATAAATACCAGATAGGCGGATATGGCCGGCGGATGTCTATGTATAAGTTGTCACACATTGCTGTTCTTTCGTTCGAACTCAGATGATATAACCTAAAACCTTAAACGAAAAGCAAACGCATGTATACCATTTTATCTATCTGCAGAAGACTTACACTGGAAATTCTCTTCAATTTTATCGTATTAAGTTTGTAAGGTTGTAAAATGAAATACTACAGGTTTAAATCCAAATAATTACGCCTTTTACTACATACTGAAAAGGTGATCCCGTGGAAGCAACAAGCACAAGCAAGAGAGCACACTAGCAGACACGGTTTTATTGAGTCTGTTCATGAGAGGTAACTATAATATGCAACACCTCTCACGCAGCACCGGCTTAAGCGATATTCTACTTTAAATTGAATTGAATTGGATTTTATAGTCGCACCAACAGCTAAGGTCATATGGCGACTTTCCAGCTTCCATTGGTGGAGGAAGACCCCAGGTGCCCCTCCGGGCAATTTTCGTGCACGGGCGGACACCTGGGTAGAACCACCGACGTTCCGCAAGCCAGCTGGGTAGCTTCCTCACATAAAGATTCTTAGACCCCTGAGGGATCGAACCTGCAGCGGTGAGGGGCAAGTGATTTCAAGTCAGAGACGTTAACCACTCGGCCACGGAGAATGGGCTTGATGATCCCAAAGGACCAGTAAATAATAACACTACTGATTTGTAGTCAGGGCGACTTTTTACGACCGCCGCACAGTATTAAACAAACGCTAGTGTGAATGTCAATACATACTGAAAAGGTGATCCCTTGAAAGCAACAAACACAAACAAGAGAGAAAAGTAGCAGACTCGGTTTTATTGAGTCTGTTCATGAGAGGTAATTATGATACAACAGCTCTCACGCAGCACCGGCTTCAGCGGTATTCTGATTTAAAGCAACAGAGAATGGGCTTGATGATCCCAAAGGACCAGTAAATAATAACACTACTGATTTGTAGTCGGGGCGACTTTTTACGACCGCCACACAGTACTAAACAAACGCTAGTGTGAATGTCAATACATACTGAAAAGGTGATGCCTTGAAAGCAACAAACACAAACAAGAGAGAAAAGTAGCAGACTCGGTCTTATTGAGTCTGTTCATGAGAGGTAATTATAAGATACAACACCTCTCACGCCTCCTAGCACCGGCTAAAACGATATTCTACTTTAAAGCAACAGAGAATGGGCTTGATGATCCCAAAGGACCAGTAAATAATAACACTACTGATTTGTAGTCGGGGCGACTTTTTACGACCGCCACACAGTACTAAACAAACGCTAGTGTGAATGTCAATACATACTGAAAAGGTGATCCCTTGAAAGCAACAAACACAAACAAGAGAGAAAAGTAGCAGACTCGGTTTTATTGAGTCTGTTCATGAGAGGTAATTATGATACAACAGCTCTCACGCAGCACCGGCTTCAGCGGTATTCTGCTTTAAAGCAACAGAGAATGGGCTTGATGATCCCAAAGGACCAGTAGATAATAACAGTACTGATTTGTAGTCGGGGCGACTTTTTACGACCGCCACACAGTACTAAACAAACGCTAGTGTGAATGTCAATACATACTGAAAAGGTGATCCCTTGAAAGCAACAAACACAAACAAGAGAGAAAAGTAGCAGACTCGGTCTTATTGAGTCTGTTCATGAGAGGTAATTATAAGATACAACACCTCTCACGCCTCCTAGCACAGGCTAAAACGATATTCTACTTTAAAGCAACAGAGAATGGGCTTGATGATCCCAAAGGACCAGTAAATAATAACACTACTGATTTGTAGTCGGGGCGACGTTTTACGACCGCCACACAGTACTTAACAAACGCTAGTGTGAATGTCAATACATACTGAAAAGGTGATCCCTTGAAAGCAACAAACACAAACAAGAGAGAAAAGTAGCAGACTCGGTTTTATTGAGTCTGTTCATGAGAGGTAATTATGATACAACACCTCTCACGCAGCACCGGCTTAATCGATATTCTACTTTAAAGCAACAGAGAATGGGCTTGATGATCCCAAAGGACCAGTAAATAATAACACTACTGATTTGTAGTCAGGGCGACTTTTTACGACCGCCGCACAGTATTAAACAAAAACTAGTGTGAATGTCAATACTTACTGAAAAGGTGATCCCTTGAAAGCAAAAAACACAAACAAGAGAGAAAAGTAGCAGACTCGGTTTTATTGAGTCTGTTCATGAGAGGTAATTATGATACAACAGCTCTCACGCAGCACCGGCTTCAGCGGTATTCTGCTTTAAAGCAACAGAGAATGGTCTTGATGATCCCAAAGGACCAGTAAATAATAACACTACTGATTTGTAGTCGGGGCAACTTTTTATGACCGCCACACAGTACTAAACAAACGCTAGTGTGAATGTCAATACATACTGAACAGGTGATCCATTGAAAGCAACAAACACAAACAAGAGAGAAAAGTAGCAGACTCGGTCTTATTGAGTCTGTTCATGAGAGATAATTGTCTGTTCATGAGAGGTAATTATAAGATACAACACCTCTCACGCCTCCTAGCACCGGCTAAAACGATATTCTACTTTAAAGCAACAGAGAATGGGCTTGATGATCCCAAAGGACCAGTAAATAATAACACTACTGATTTGTAGTCGGGTAAACTTTTTACGACCGCCACACAGTACTAAACAAACGCTAGTGTGAATGTCAATACATACTGAAAAGGTGATCCCTTGAAAGCAACAAACACAAACAAGAGAGAAAAGTAGCAGACTCGGTTTTATTGAGTCTGTTCATGAGAGGTAATTATGATACAACACCTCTCACGCAGCACCGGTTTAAGCGATATTCTGCTTTAAAGCAATATAGAATGGGCTCGATGATCCCAAAGGACCAGTAAATAATAACACTACTGATTTATAGTCTGTGCAACATTTGACGGCCGCCACACAGCACTAAACAAACGCTAGTGTGAAATGTCAATACATACTGAAAAGGTGATCCCTTGAAAGCAACAAACACAAACAAGAGAGAAAAGTAGCAGACTCGGTCTTATTGAGTCTGTTCATGAGAGGTAATTATAAGATACAACACCTCTCACGCCTCCTAGCACCGGCTAAAACGATATTCTACTTTAAAGCAACAGAGAATGGGCTTGATGATCCCAAAGGACCAGTAAATAAAAACACTACTGATTTGTAGTCGGGGCGACTTTTTACGACCGCCACACAGTACTAAACAAACGCTAGTGTGAATGTCAATACATACTGAAAAGGTGATCCCTTGAAAGAAACAAACACAAACAAGAGAGAAAAGTAGCAGACTCGGTTTTATTGAGTCTGTTCATGAGAGGTAATTATGATACAACACCTCTCACGCAGCACCGGCTTCAGCGGTATTCTGCTTTAAAGCAATATAGAATGGGCTCGATGATCCCAAAGGACCAGTAAATAATAACACTACTGATTTATAGTCTGTGCGACTTTTGACGGCCGCCACACAGCACTAAACAAACGCTAGTGTGAAATGTCAATACATACTGAAAAGGTGATCCCTTGAAATCAACAAACACAAACAAGAGAGAAAAGTAGCAGACTCGGTTTTATTGAGTCTGTTCATGAGAGGTAATTATAAGATACAAACGTCTCACGCCTCCTAGCACGGCTAAAACGATATTCTACTTTAAAGCAACAGAGAATGGGCTTGATGATCCTAAATGACCAGTAAATAATAACACTACTGATTTGTAGTCGGGGCGACTTTTTACGACCGCCACACAGTACTAAACAAACGCTAGTGTGAATGTCAATACATACTGAAAAGTTGATCCCTTGAAAGCAACAAACACAAACAAGAGAGAAAAGTAGCAGACTCGGTTTATTGAGTCTGTTCATGAGAGGTAATTATAAGATGCAACACCTCTCACGCAGCACCGGCTTAAGCGATATTCTACTTTAAAGCAACAGAGAATGGGCTTGATGATCCCAAAGGACCAGTAAATAATAACACTACTGATTTGTAGTCGGGGCGACTTTTTACGACCGCCACACAGTACTAAACAAACGCTAGTGTGAATGTCAATACATACTGAAAAGGTGATACAAGTATAAAAGAGTATGATAATGGACCTTTGGAAACGACACATACGAAATATTGCAGTCTCGGTTTGATTGAGACTTTATAAGATACATTCCCGATTCCAGGGAACGTTTAAACATTCACCATCATAACCAGGGACTGTTGATAGACTGTATATTAATAAAGTCCTGTCATAACGTAGTAGCCGTTAACACTGCGTATGCTAGAGGAGTTAACTAAAGCATATGGCCCATCTAGTGACGTAAATATTCATTTTTGCATTTGCACTTGCACACGTGTATTATTATTTTAAATGAATCTACAGCAAAATAGCTTTCAAAGGAGAATATGCACACGTGTATCTAAAATAAAACATGACGGGTACGCGTTATTTTTCAGCAGACAACCTCCGTATATCAAGGCTACTCTGCGTTATTTTTCAGCAGACAACCTCCGTATATCAAGGCTACTCTGCGTTATTTTTCAGCAGACAACCTCCGTATATCAAGGCTACTCTGCGTTATTTTTCAGCAGACAACCTCCGTATATCAAGGCTACTCTGCGTTATTTTTCAGCAGACAACCTCCGTATATCAAGGCTACTCTGTCGTATTTCAGAGACGAGTTGTGTAAGAAGTCCATCTTTCTATTTTAGCCGCAGTAATGCTTATTCGGGGTTCTATTTTGGTGAAAGTGCTGATAATAGAAGCGTAAACAGAAGTTCACGCCAATTTTACTACAACATGTTCTCTGATAATGCCTACCAGCTCTTGGCACCAGACAGGTCGTATGAAGTCTGAAGGCCACGCGTACAGGTATTTACAGTTCTTACATTTATGATACCGATGTTTGCTAAAACAATCAATTGCTTCAGTTCTAGCATTAATTACATAGCAATTCTTTATATTAAATTTCATTAAATATATTTATTTATTAAATATGTGAAAGATGTAAAATCACACAAACTTACCTTGAAGATCGTTAAATTAAAGCTCTCTTAATTAAAGGCGCAATACTAAATGTAGGATTATGTATGAAATACGTTAGTTGGCAGCTGAAAAAGTTATTGAAAAGTTATGTAGTGAACTTAAATGCCATGTTACTATTATCTAGCTATGCTAATGGAGATGTAAAAGATATTTAAGACATGCACTGAGAAAAGAGTATATAGGTATGTTAGTTGGTAGGAAACTTAAATACAATGTGTCGGTTATCTGTTTGAGTTGTTCGTTGCTATTAAAGGGACACACGGCAATCTTGGTGTCCCGTCAGTTTTTCTACACAACTTACAATTGTTCAATCATTAATATTAATCGTAAGAATAGTGGCATATATATTATTAACGGTTGAATATACTGCAGCAATAATATATTTCAACCTATGGTAGAATAAGACGAAAACAAGGCAACTTTTTAAATTATATGCAAGCCGTTTAAAGGTCAAAATGATACTACCTACATAAATTGAGACGCTAATATAAATGTTTGTTAACACTACAAGATTACTGTGTGTCCCTTTAAGAGAGCGCTTGTTATATAATAAGATTGTGTAGGTAAAGGCAGAATATTTAGGACGGTTATGTGACATAGAAAACCCTCCGGAAATGCATGAGTATGTAGTACACATTGTGCCAGTTATAAGAGATCTATGTATGCATAGGTAAATACAGCCTCGAAAAAAGTAGAGCGGGTATAAAAGATAGGGACTTTTAAAATAGAGAATACGGTAGGGATAGCGTGATATTTAATACATAATACTTAATTTGATAGTTAACAACTCCTAAGTGCGAAGCCACCAGATGTACCATGGTATTGTTGAGAGTAACACTGACCTCTGTCAACGTCTAAGAAAGTAGTCTGCGATCACATGATAATTTGTCACATGACCATAACTAAAATATAAAAATGGCGAAAAGAACTTCAACACCGTGACACCACCAACTATCGGCTGTTGATTGACATGTAAACAATCGAAAGAAACACGACTTATTATCTACATTCTGATATATATTATAGGTTAGTACTTTAATTTAAGGTAGGTTGTTAAGATCTATGTGATGGTAAGCAAAACGCTGTACTGTAACCCTATGGGGACGATTTGGTGGTGCCTATTTTAAAGTTTTGACGGCGGAGTGATATGCCAAAGTACAAATCTTTATTATACCGCCATATAATTCTGAGCATACTGTATATTTAAAACATTCAAGCCGAAAAACTGTATTCTTTTGAAATATAAGCATTTCATATAAATTTTGCATTTCCACCATTTTTCATCGTTTGCCAAGATTCTTGGTATTTGGTGAGACGTTGACAGAGATGTATGTGTATGCACGGAACGACAACTCTGGGTAGAGATTGGTGGAATTGATTAAATTAAGGGAGGAAACGCACACAGGGTTAAATTTGGTATTCGGGTAGGTTTTGGAAAGGGTGTAGGTGTAAACGGGGAAATAGGGTTTGGGATCGTCACACGATAAATACCAGATAGGCGGATATGGCCGGCGGATGTCTGTATATAAGTTGTCACACATCGCTGTTCTTTCGTTCAAACTCAGATACTACAACCTAAAAACCTTAAACGAAAAGCAAATTCATGCATGTTATCTGACTGCGGAAGACTTATATTGAAAATTATCTGCAAGTTTATCGTATTATGTTTTGTTCATCAAATGTACAAAGTTTTAAAGTGAAATACAATGTTTAAACCGACATAACTACGCCTTTTAGCCCTTCCAGGAAGTGCTAAAACCGTGGGCGTTATAACGACGTAGGTATTAACATTTGGTATTCTAGAGGCGTTATTATATTAAGGAATTAGTTTTGGAATTTAAAAAAAGCTGATTTTCTGCACGTTGCTCAAAAACATTAAGAGGAGGGTGAAGTAGAAGATGACCAGGTACACTATGCCCATTACATTATGTAAGTACACAGACAGTATAGACACTCGGTGACAGCAGGTTACTGGTAGGAGATGTCAGGTATGTGTGGTTACTGGTAGGAGATGTCAGGTATGTGTATATTATCTCGCAACATAACCGAAGCTCAACGTTAACGGTATGAGTCATTATGCCAAACACAAAAAGTAGATATAAATCGAACAGGAAAAGTAGTTTCCATTGACGACAGTCAACCACAAACACACAAAGAAACTAAGAACAACTATACTGAAAAGAAAAAGAAACGCGACACGGGATTTTCCGCTATATATTGTATATACTGCACACATATTTCCAATTTCTATAACCCAAGGAATTCCCAAGATGTTCTGTTAAAAAAATAGTTCAAGTTAGTTAGAGAAAGGACACAACTGTGATGTTGTAAACGTTTTAATCACAGTGCATTTTCACGTTGTAACAAGAAATTCATAAATGTTGAATCTTTGAAAAATTGTGCCAGTTCAGTTCTGTATTTAACGTAAAGAGATTTGCATCCTAAGTTTACGTCAAACTCTGTCAAATCAAAAATGAAACTTTGCAGGAATACTATTCGCTGTGTTACGTGTTGTTTTAGTCTTTTTTCCGAAAGGAAAATTCTTACGTAGCCATATAACATTCGATTAACAGCAGCAAAGTGTACATACAAACATACAATATATAGCGGAAATTCCCGTGTCGCGTTTCTTTTTCCTTTCAGTATATATATAAAGATGAATAAAAGGCAAAACAAGCAAGGTTTTACGCAAGAGACAAGAAGTTAACATAATAATATATCAAGTCACGGGTGTTAAAACAATAAATGTTTTCACGGAGACATAAACACGCCACGACCGTTTTTTCTTACATTCTTCCCGATTTTTACCATCAGTTCTTCCTACCAAGCATTTTAAATCAATGTGGGCACCTCGCTTTTTTCTGTTCAAAAACCTTGACATGCCTTACATATTGATTACAATTACCTTGTAATACGACGTGCTAGAAGTACACAACACCACAGAAATACAATTGTTCACGTGTGCGTTAGAGTGTACATTACAACACATATAAACTGTTCACTGTTATCATATGTAATTATAAGACTGCGTTATCAAAGTGAAAAATGTAAAGGAATAATATAAACCAATGAAAATTAAAAAAGAAAAAGAAAAGGGAAATCAGCAGGCTTGAACCCTACCTTCCTGGGCACTAATACGGCGCCTCGACCAACTGCACTATTGAGGCTTTTGAATGTTTCGTCGCTAATATACATATTATAGTAATGATTACATGCTACATTTCAGTAGACTGGTTTACGAAAACGTCATTTCAGCAAGTGAAATGGTAACCTTTCAACATTACAAAATATGTGTTTATACCATTCAAGTTTTTCAGACGAGTTCTCTAGGAATTCAAGTTGTAAAGCATGCTTATTGCCACTTACATGAGTCAGTCTGTTAACCATAGACAGATATAAAAGCCATATAAGAGTCAGCTGCCTTCGGCAGCTGAATAAGACATCACAAACACACACGGGTTGACAAAGTCTCGTCATAACAATATATATGTATATAACAAAGTCTCGTCATAACAATATATATGTATATACAATCTGAGTGTCTTTGTTTTTAAAGCCTTTGAGATAAGAAGGCTAAATGTGTTAGATAATAGTAATTAGAGTACAAAAAAACATTTTATTATTAAAATATATGAAACTTACTCTTTAATATTAGGACCAGTTTTGTTTTGTTCTGTAGCAAAACAAAGATTTCAAATGTTATTAAAGTGTTTTTTTATGTTTTCTATTAAAGTTGAAATAAAGTTATTTAGGAGTTCATCTTCTCCGTTTATATTATGCGATTAAAGACTGTTTGAAATGTATTAATAATAGCAATACCATGCATGATTGAAAATATTTCTTGAATTGTTACCATGGTTACTTTCAAAAGCTTTATAACTATATATCGTGTTGATTTTGAAACACTTGTACTTTTGCATAAGTACACATAGCTATTGCATGTACCTCCTGTCAACCTTGTATATATATAAGTATCCTCATGGGTCTTATGACCTTTTGGAATTTTGCTGAATAAAAGATATATTATTATAAAGTTCAGGGATTCCATAACAACCCTCATGATAAAACACTATTGTTTACTTCTCAACCTTTTTCTTTAAATCTATTTTTTTATCTATATATGTTGCTAAAAAATGTTTTGTTTGTCATGCTACCCCCTTTTCTCCAAAAAAGTGATCCATGTATTACCTGTTTAATATGTAGCTTAAAAACGCGGTAGCATTCAATAGCACAATACCAAGTGCTTACAACACTCTGCAAAAGAGCCGGTATGGTACATATACGTGTTTGTGTATTGCATGTATACTCAGTTGCAAAAGAATGTGTACACTTTGACAATTTTACTTTACAACCCTATCCTCTTTATCAAGCGACAGTCCCTTAAAGATTCAACCTATTGAAAAACAAATGACAGCATGCTATTGGCAATGGAACGATAAAAACGTTGGTACCGAAAATGGCATTCATTTTGAAATTTGTCAATTTTAATTCTATAAAAACTTTATACAATTAAATCTGAACAAAACTCAGTGTACACTTTCTTTTGCACCTTAGTATATATATGTGAATTGAATGATGGTGCATATTTAAGAATTGCGTATTTGAGAATATATGGATGCATGTATATACTGTACTGATGACGCATCTCTATATTTCGTCTCCAGTAAGCTTTTAGAGAGTTTTGTCATATGTATCTTTCTCTACCTCTATTTAACATAAGATTAATGTATTCATATATTTGGTACATGTACACATGCAGTAGTAATTAAACGTACGAGTTGTATTATTGTCAAATATGACTATCCAGATGTAACAACTAACTTTGAATGAATATCATTGAGGGAGTTATTTCAACAACTAGATCCGACATAAACTGCCAAAATACCGAGCAAAAATGAGATATAGGGTCCTATAGAAACCACAGCGTCCGAACGCAATGGCATCGTAGGTCCGCACCAACTAGGTACTAGGCACTAACTAGGTACTCGCCGCTATGATATCTAATCTTCTCCGAGTGGAAAACAACTAAAAATACATGGCCCATCTAGTGACGTAATTATTGATTTTTGCATGTTATTGGGTCCCTGTTGGCGATGTGCCAAATACGTAGAGAGTAATCATCTTAAGCTGAAGTATTGTAGTTGTTTGCTCATCACCATTTCCCATTCCACCAACCCGATTTGACAAAAACTGTTAAAGAGTTGTAAAACAGAATTCTTAAATTGAGATTACAAATACATATTTTGTTGATTATTTTTAATGAATCAACATTTTTGATCAATTTTCAATGTTTTTTCAGTTTTCAACTTTAATCGTGTCGTGTCGCAGCCTTAACGGTTTGTTCTCTTGTTGCTCTGGCTTCTGCCAAGTTATTGAGTACTTACTTTGTGGATTTCTATGCTTCTATTTTTTTATATTATATATACATGATTATTTATGTGTTTTACTTATATTTCCTATTAATACTGCCTTGTTTGTTAGAGGTTATAACCTGGCGGGGATATCTTTATTTACTGTCCTGTTTATTGGGATGACAATAGGGTAAGAATGAGGTTTGTTGCACCCTGAAACCTTATTAAAACCCCCAGCGGCCTTCTTTTGCCACTGTCGTTTCAAGGCGGTAGCCCTATTGCCAACACGTGTGTGTTTGTGATGTCTTATATTTCCTTTTATTCATCTTTATAAACATAGTCTTCTTTGTGTGTTTGTGGTTGACTGTCGTCCTTGAATGCATCTTTTCCTGTTCGATTTGTATATCTACTTCAAATGAGAACATGCACACACACACATATTTAAAATAAAACATAAGGGCTACTCGCCGTTATTGACCACGGACATCACATCTACTCTGTCGTAATTCAGAGACGAGTTGTGTAAGTAGGCCTACACATGTTTATTTCAGCCGCAGTAATGGTTATTTGGGGTTCTTTATTGGTGAAAATACTGATAATAGAAGCAGAATCGTCAATTGTACTGAAGCCACAAAAGGTTTTCTAATACTGATTATAGAACCAGAAACAGCAGTTCACGTCAATTGTACTACAGCCACAAGCAACATGTTCTCTGATAACGTCTACCAGCTCTTGGCATCAGATAGGTTGTACGAAGTCTGAAGGCCATGCCTACAGGTATTTTCAGTGCTTATATGTACGAGACCGATGTTTATTATAACAATCAATTGCTTCAGTTCTAACTATAAGTACATAGCAGATCTTTGTATTAAATTTAGTCTATACAGGAAATACATAAAATCACACAAAATTGACTATAACTTAAAAAAGCAGCATTCAAGGACGACAGTCAACCACAAACACACACAGAATCAAAGAACAACTCTTAAGACGAATAAAAGGCCAAAAAGACACCACAAACACAAAAGGGTTGGCAATAGGGCTACCGCCTTGGAACGGTCAGTGGCAAAAAGGTTGCTGGGAGGTTTAAAACAGGTTCTAGGGTGCACCAAACCTCACACTTATTCTACTGACATCCTAATAAAACGGAATAGAGTAAATGAACTATTCTCTAACCAACAAGGCAGCATTAATAGGCAATATAAGTAAAACACAAAGATGCTCGTGTATATATAAATACAAAAAAATAGCCTAGAAAGCCACACAGAAGGTACTCAATGACTTGGCAGAAGCCAGAGCAGCAAGAGAACAAACCATTGAGGGCACGACAAGACAAGATTGCAGACAAATAACGTAAGCGTCCTTTTGGGCTTTATGTAGATGTCATCATATGTCCCACAGCCTGTCCGGTCATCGCTCAATTAAAGAGGAAAGCATAGTGGCGAACTGTAAAGCAGCACCAAGCAAGCAGTACGTTGCAAATGATAGGGTCATAACCTCTTTTGATAAAGCTTTTAACAAGTTTAACAAAGATAGTATGAACGTGATTATGTCCAAGGATCTTACGAAGTTTGTAAATCACGTCACCATAGAAACCAGGTTATGATAGTCGTTGTCGCAGAAGAGTTTTTAAATTACTTTTATGTTTAGAAAGAAAATCAGGGTTACGATTATACAATTTTGCAAAGGGTTTACGAAGTTTATGGTAACGGTAGCCCTGATGGAGTAGTTTTTTAGTTATACACAGATTACGTATATTAAAGTCTTCAACTCGAGTACAAGCTCTAGAAAAACGAATAAGTTGAGGCACATAGACCCCATAAGAAGTTACTCGGGGAACAGTCCCATTTAAATGGGGATAATTAACAATATCAAAATTAAAATCATCTCTCTTGTCATATATTTTGCTAATTGTTTCACCATTTTCAATGGAGAGATGTAAATCGAGAAAAGAAGAGTTAGTATCAGAAATATTAGCTGTGTTATGTTGAAGTTCTTTAGGGTATAAATTATTAACCACAGTAGAAAAGAAAGGGTTGTCAATGTTCAATATGTCATCCAGATACCGAGAGGTGTCATTAAAGGCTTCAATAACATCTGTCTGGATATCTGGTGAAAAACAACTAGAAATCTCTTTCATAGCAATATAAAAACAAATCTGTGACACGTGTATAGTTCGTACCCATAGGGATACCAACAATTTGGCTATGAACGGTCGTTCCATACATGATGAAAATATTATCTAATATGAAGATGAGTGCTTTACAAACTTCTTGGCAAGACCACATAGTGTAATTGTCTAAACTGCCGTTAGTAAAAAACGCTTTAATATTATTACAGGCCAAACATGATGAAGATCTTTGAATTAACTTTCACTTGCCAAGGTCGAATGCATAATTTAATGTTAGTGATACATTAATGTTCCTACATAGTATATAAATATTCTTTTACTGCATGTTATGAACTGAATAAACGTTAAGAATATTAAGCAAAATAAAAGTTTCTATAACTGACCTACCATTTCCCAGGTACAGTTTCCATAATTCTAAATTATTAAAACATGTGTTGCTAGAAGAAATTACGGAACTTATTTAATATTGAATACATTTTAATCAACTGATTGAATTGGATTTTATAGTCGCACCAACAGCTAAGGTCATATGGCGATTTTCCAGCTTCCATTGGTGGAGGAGACCCCAGGTTTCCCTCCGGGCAATTTTCGTGCACGGGCGGGCACCCGTGTAGAACCACCGACGTTCCGCAAGCCAGCTGGATAGCTTCCTCACATAAAGATTCCTAGGCCCCTGAGGGATAGAACCTACAGCGGTGAGGGGCAAGTGATACATTTTCATCAAAGACAACACATAACAATAGTATGATTTATCACTATACTTCACCGGAGAAACTGAAATTAAAATATCGTGAAGTAAATTAAATTGAGAAATAAAATATGTTAAAACCAATCGACCAACAAAACCAACATAGAAAATATCAAACACCTATAACAATGCATTATCTTATTTGGAACAAATGAATATCTATAAATAGCTTCAATATCTGAACATATTTTTGGTTTTATAAATAAATTCGCGATTTTTATAAAGTTGTACATAGAACTCTGAAAACGAAATGTCAAAACAATATAAAATAGTTTAAGCATTGAATTCATGTTTATAATCTTCACAAAGCAAACACAAAACCGTGCAGTTATGGTATACCACTCAGAAACTAAAGGGAAACACATCATTTCTACCTAAACGGAGGAAAATGTTTGGAGGATATTACGAAACGGAGGAAAGCTTTGGAGGACAATACGAAAAGGTAGGACATGTTGGAAGGACAATACGAACAACAGGAAAGCTTTGGAAGGAGGGGTGTTGGGTGCGGGGTTGGGGGAACCTATGATAGAACTGAAAACTCAAATTGTACTACCTTGTATCCTTCTCCTCTCTCTGGGGCGGCTCTAAATAACCTATACTGTGTTGATGACCCGTTAAACAACATTCAATTAAATTAAATTAAATTATACATGAGTGCTCATTTATTAAAAAATTGTTTCGCTACTTTTTCTTCGACGTTTATGCAGTTTTATCGCATTAGTGCTTTATGGTAAAAAAAAGAACTCGATTTTGTGGTTGTATGTATAAGAAGCGTGTTAATAGGTTTTACTGGATCACTGATGAACATTTTTGAAATTTCGACTCTATGTTTACACTTTGTGAGCAATGAAAACAGTCAATCAATGAAAACAGCTGTACCCTTGACCTGTTTAGTAAACAAACAAGAACTTTCTTACATGTCTTGTGACCCCACCTTTTCTGGTGATTTTTCAAGTGGAAAATTAGTTTTTTATATGAACATTACACTGCTGCATTATCCATACTTGAGTTGAATTTGCAGCAAATCATTCATATGAGACACTTTAACATTGGTGTCTATGGGGAAAATAATTAGTAGTTTCATACTCCTATGTGGGATACCACCAGATTTACCATGGTATCGTTTGAGAATGAACAACTAAATGAAGCGGAATTGATGCAGACATGAAATAACTTTGAGGAAGGAAACAGACACCGGGTAAAACGTGGTTTGGAAAGGGTGAGTGGGTGGGGGAACGGGGAAATAGGGTTTGGGATCGTCACACACGATAAATACCAGATAGGCGGATATGGCCGGCGGATGTCTGTCAATGAGTTGTCACACATCGCTGTTCTTTCGTTCAAACTCAGATACGAGAACCTAAAAAACTTAAACGAAAAGCAAATTCATGCACATCATTGTATCTAACTGCGCAATATTTATATCGGAAATTCTATTGAAGCTGATCGTATTTTGCTTTGTTCATAAAATGCACACAGCTGTAAACATGGTAAAGTGAAATACAATATGTTTAAACTAAAATAATTACGCCTTTTAACACTTAACCGGTTCAAGGAAACGTTGAAACAGTCACTAGATAACTATATAACGCAGTAGGTATTAATAGTTGGTATACTAGAGGAGGTAGCAGTTTTGGAATTTAAAAAAGGTGATTTTCTGCACGTTGCCCCAAACAAATTACGAGGAGGTTTTCCCGTGTTGAGTCAAATTAAGCCACAGGCTCCACTCCTGGTGGTTTTATGTAGATCTATGATCATAGTATATATAGGTCATAAGTATCCCGAAAGTTAAATAAACACATCATCACTTCATGAAATAGTATGTATAGACCATAAGTCTCCCGAAGCACTTCATGAAATAGTATGTATAGACCATAAGTCTCATGAATACTAAATAAACACATCATCACTTCATGAAATAGTATGTATAGGCCATACGTCTCATGAATACTAAATAAACACATCATCACTTCATGAAATAGTATGTATAGACCATAAGTCTCCCGAATACTAAATAAACACATCATCACTTCATGAAATAGTATGTATAGGCCAGAAGTCTCATGAATACTAAATAAACACATCATCATCTCATGAAATAGTATGTATAGACCATAAGTCTCACGAATACTAAATAAACACATCATCACCTCATGAAATAGTATGTATAGACCATAAGTCTCACGAATACTCAATAAACACACCATCACTTCATGAAATAGTATGTATAGGCCAGAAGTCTCACGAATACTAAATAAACACATCATCACTTCACGAAATAGTATGTATAGGCCAAAAGTCTCACGAATACTAAATAAACACATCATCACTTCATGAAATAGTATGAATAGGCCGTAAGTCTCATGAATACTAAATAAACACATCATCACTTCATGAAATAGTATGTATAGACCATAAGTATCCCGAATACTAAATAAACACATCATTTTATATGTTACATTGCACGCCTTATATTAAATATTCTGACTGAATTCCGACCATACTTTGCAAACATGATTTGATTTGTGAAGAAAACGTAATCTTATATTTATTAAGTATATTTTTTATGGCACATACTATTTGTGTAACTTGTTACTTCTGTGTTATTGTATCCTAATATAGCATTGCTGACAACCTTCTGATTAATTTGGATTGATTTGTAATAATTTGTTACATGTAGCAGTGTCGTATAAGAGACACGATTGCGCTTGTACTCGTCCTATCAACACTGTTTAAAAACAAATATTAGCACCTAACTAATATTGTATTCATCAGCATATATCAGTCAGCACCTAAGTTAATATTACATCCATCGGTATATATCAGTCAGCACCTAAGTTAATATTACATCCATCGGTATATATCAGTCAGCACCTAAGTTAATATTACATCCATCGGTATATATCAGTCAGCACCTAAGTTAATATTACATCCATCGGTATATATCAGTCAGCACTCAACTGAATAATATATTCATCAGTAAATATAAGTTGGTACTACTGCATATGTCAGTGAGCACCTAACTACATTCATCAGTATATATCAGTTAGCACCTAAATGAATATTACATTCATCGGTATATATCAGTGAGCACCTAAATGTATACTACATACAACAGTATTTATCAGGAAAAATCTTCTCATTAATTTGGATTGACGACTGCGTTTTTACCTAACTGAATATTACATTCATCGGTATATGTCAGTGAGCCTTATATAATATTACATTCATATGTATATATCAGTTAGCACCTAACTGAATATTACATTCATCGGCATATATCAGTTAGCGCCTAACTGAATATTACATTCATCAGTTTATATAAGTTGGCACCTGACTGAATTTTACATTCAACAGTATATAACAATTAAACAAGTAAAGTTACAATATAACAAAAAAGGCATACATTCAATAAGTAAAACGTTAACAGTATTTTTTTGTGTAATATGTACTCAGTTGCAAAAGAACTGAGTTTTGTTTAGATTTAATTGTATAAAGTATTTTAGAATTAAATTGACAAATTCCAAAATGAATATGCCATGTTTGATACCAAGGTTTTTATCACTCCATTGCCAATATCATGTTATCTGTTTTTCAATAGGTTGAATCAGTAAGGGACTGTCGCTTGATAAAGAGGATAGTGGTGTACAGTAAAATGTTCAACGTGTACACTTTCTTTTGCAACTGAGTATATGATTAGCTTACCTTCAATGTCCAACCCGGATCCAAGTTGTTCGGCCATTTTAAAACAAAAATCCTGCTAGTTCTTTGTTTGTTCCTATAGAAAAGTACGTATTTTCCGAAATAAACTAACAATCCATACAACTTCTAAGTATTACAAAGCTAATTTAAAGACGTGCCCTGCTTTATATGAATATTTCAAGTATTATGCAGGAAGGCGGAAATGGCTGCAGCAGACGAAATATTTCTCCCCACAAAATGAATTCAGAATTTTAGGCGATTCTATTATAATTTAAAAGGCTATGCAGGTTTAGTAAACCGATATGATAAAGATGGTTACTTCTTATAAGGAATATGATAAGAGAATGTGGGAAACTGGGGCTTATCAGGAATAACGGATTCCTCTTGGATGTTAATGGGTTTTTTCATGATAAGAATACAGAATATACTCCTACGAGATAAGTTACACACCCCTGCATAACTTAGTACCGTCCGAGTGCTAAATTGGAATCGAAAATCACCTGCCATAATATGGTTGCTGTAGCGCACGTAGAATAAACCGTTGCTGGAATTTTCTTTACTAGATTTTATTTGATAAGAATCTGTGAATGGCATGTTTATATACTACTAAACGTGTGCTAAGCACCGAGATTCAATTCGACATTTTACGGTGGCTGGTTTTACCAACATCATAAAACTCAATAATTAATTTCGTTTGACGATTAATTTGTGGAATTCATTATTTTTATTGTCAAAAATAGATTAGAAAACAATTTTCTTGTGTATTTTTGCATGTCACCCTACAAAATACAGTTTCGCGCGGTGTTTGGGGTGAAATGCGGTTTGGTGCTTAGCAAACTTTGAGTAGTAAAAAACATATAGAACTAGAACTAGGACATATACCCTCCGCTGGTAACTTGTTGGGGGTTGTGGGGGTGGGGGGGGGGGGGGGGGGCGGTAAACATACAAGACTTTCTTACTATAAGATATATAGACATGTGGAAATGAAATGGCCATAACTCCTACAAACATTATCAAAGTGATCTCAGTGGAAAATTACTGAACCGGAATGTCATGCACATCTCCACTTGTTATTGATATTTCTAAGCAAGTTTCAATAAATTGTATTAAGGAAAATAGCCTGGACAAGAATTTCGTATTATATATATATATACAAAGGGAAATACAAAGGGCCATAACTCAGTGGAAAATTATCGAACCGGAACGTCATTATAGTATGCGCATGTCCACTCGATAATAATACTTCCAAGCAAGTTTCGCGAAATTCTAAGAAGGGGTTATTGAGAAATAGCCCGGACAAGAATTTTTATATAATACAAAGGGTCATAACTTTGTGAAAAACCACTTGATATTGATGCTTCGTAGGAAGTTTCGCAAAAGCATAACGAAGGGTTATAGAGAAAAAGAACGGACAATCATTTTTTATTTCACTACCAAGTATGAAATGCATTAAAATACAAAAGGCCATAACTCAGTGGAAAATTATTGAACCGGAACGTCATGACAATATGCACATCTACACTTGATATTGATACTTCCTAGCAAGTTTCAATAAATTGTAACAAGAAGTTTTAGAGAAATAGCCCGGACAAGAATTTTGTGTTATATATATATATTATTTATTTTTTGGAAATACAAAGGGCCATAACTCAGTAGAAATTATCGAACCAGAACGTCATAATATTATGCGCATGTCCACTTGATATTGATACTTCCTAGCAAGTTTCAATAAATTGTAACAAGGAGTTCTAGAGAAATAGCCCGGACAAGAATTTTGTATTATATATAAATAGACTGGAAATACGAATGGCCATAACTCAGTGGAAAATCGAACCGGAACGTCTTGACAGTATGCGCATGTCCACTCGATATTGATAATTTCTAGTTTCCAAGTTCCGCGAAATTCTAAGAAGGAGTTATTGAGAAATAGCCCGGACAAGAATTGCGTCTACGAACAGACGGACGGACACGCTGACTCCAGTATACACCCACACCCCCACCACTTTGCGTGGGGTATAATGAATTTACAGCATACATGATAGCGTATTAATTGTATAACAGCTTTTAAAATAATGAATCACTATATTAAAGCCACACTATGTTTTATTTTCAATCTCATCTGAGACGATAGTTTTACTGCGAAGCATTATCGTCAAACATTATACGATTGTTAATAACTTCATAACAGATCTGACCTGATGTGATAACGGATCTCTAAGCGTGTTTTTTCACCCATTTATCAAGTGGATTTACAAAAAAAATCCCAGTTTACCTGAATTCATCTACTGCCATTATGAGTATCATATATATGTGATACTCATAAGGTAGAGTAACAATAGCTGTTACATTCTTATCATTTTAAATGTGTTATTAGTAAATAAATAAATATGCTTGAAAGCGATACATGGCAATTTATTAATCCAGTATTATTTTGACTTTAAACCTGCTTGCATACAATTCAATAACATTTTGCGTTTCCTTGTTTTCGTCTTATTCTACCATACGTTTGAATATATTATTGGTGCAATATATTCAACAGTTAATAATATGCAAGAATGATTTGCTTTAAACTATTCATACAATTAATATCAATAATTGAATAACTAACGGGACGCCTTGGGTTTTTGAAAAATCAAGATTACCATGAGTCCCTTTAATAGGAATTAATAAATGCTGAATTGTAAGATGTAAAATGATCGTCTCCTATAATTCTTTTAGAGTAGTGTTCATAATTAATGTTTTATGAAATACTGATTTGTAGTGTAGCCAATGAGACGAAAATAAACTATTAAACTCCTACTGAGTAAATAAAGTAGAAATACCACAGCGGCGAGAGGGAGAAAAGGAACAAAGATGATATCTACATGCTTTTTGTTTCGCATGGCAGACACTTAGAGACCCCTTTGGCAGTCGTCCGTCCATCACAAAGTAACCTGCAACCTAACCTTAACCCTTTAACCTGCAACCTAACCTTAACCATAACTTGAAATGTACTTGACCAATTTGTTCAAATACGTCTTTATCTTCTCCAAAGGAATGTCATTACACATGTCCAATATAATTGAATTGGGGTTTTAAGGCGCACCAACACATGAAAAGGTTATATGGCGCCTAACAGGTATGAACATGCCAGGCTCATCTTCCATATACATGGAGATAAAATATGGAAAATGGGCCTAGAACCTTCTCACCCTGAACTGCAGAGTTGCTGCAAATTCTATCGTAGAAACTCCATTTACGCTGGAGCCACGATGCGAGCGAGATAGCACCTGAAACAATGCAGGGATCATGATGTACTCTGACTTTTATTTTGGTAGAGTTATGCCCATTTTCATATAACGTTAACCTATTAAACTATCTCATAACTAGGCAAAAAATTGACCTACACGGTCATTACATTGTATACAGTCCTTTCTTAGCAATTATTCAATGTCATTGACATGACAAATCTATAACTCTGAATTTCATTTCGGTTGTTCCATAAACGGTTACACGCAACCTTACATAGCTCATAACTTGGTATATGGTTATACAGTTTTTCCCTTATTAATTACTTAATGCCATTGTTATGTCTATTTAATTTGTGTTTAATTTCGGCAGAGTTAGGGCCCTTTTCATAAAACTTTAACCTAACCTAGCTCATAACTTAGCAAACTATAAACGTATGGTCATGGTACTTTAGACAGTTCTTCCTTATCAATAATTTAATTCCAATGCCACGTCCAATAATTCTGAATTTCATTTTGGCACAGCTATGCCCCTTTTTTCAAACTGTGGTCATTACAGTTTATACATGTCTTCATTACGAAGTTTTCAATGTTATTGACTTGAACAATCTAGAACTCCGAATTTCATTTTGACAGAGTGTTGACCCTTTTCATACAAGAAATCCGCGGATCTAACGGGGGCTGGACTTCAAAGTGAAAATGCTTAGATGAAAGTTTGTAAACATTTTAATAACTAAAAACAATGGAGTTTACCGTTTGCTGAGATGACATTTAAGTGTATTTGTCTAAAAACAAAATGCCATTCTATAAAAAAAAAAAATCATCAGCTCCAAAAAGTAGGTCAAGATCATAGATGAAATACACAACTATGTCAAAATAAAATGTTTTGTCTTCCAAAGATAAAGCTATAAACTAGGTTTAAATCATCTAGTGCATAATTATAGTTCATGAGAAAGTGATGTAAATGTAACAATTAAAGTTATCTGCCCTTTGCTTGGATGGTGAAGGTCACATCCACATTTGATTTTTGACATCTTGTGATGTACTACCCAAGATACAACTATAAGCCACGTTTGAAGTCTAGTGCATACAGTTTGTGAAAAAGTGATATAAACGCAAAAGTTGAAGGTAAACACTATAAGGTTATCTACCCTTTGGTTGAAGGGCCAAGGTCACATCTACATTTGCTTTGTCATGTTGCGATGTACCACCCAAGATACAACTATAAACACAGTTTGAAAGGTGTAGTGCATACAGTTTTCAAGAAAGTGACAGTGAGTGACCTAAACGCAAATGTTGAAGGTGAAAAGTATTAAGTTATCTGCCCGTTGCTTGGAGGGTCAAGGTCACATCCATATTTTCATTAGTCACGCTGCAATGTACCACCCAGGATACAACTATAAACACAGTTTGAAAGGTGTAGTACATACAGTTTGCGAGAAAGTGACCTTAACGCAAATGTTGAGGGTAACAATTATAAGGTAATCTGCCCCTTGCTTGGAGGGTCAAGGTCACATCCATATATCTGCTTTAGCATGTTGCGATGTACCACCCATTATTAAACTATAAGCAAAATTTGAAAGGTGTAGTGCATACAGTTTGCGAGAAATTGACCTAAATGAAAAGTTGAAGGTAAAAACTATTAAGTTATCTGCCCGTTGCTTGGAGGGTCAAGGTCACTTCCACATTAGCTTTGTCAGGTTGCAAAGTACCACTCAAGATACAACTATCAGCAAAGTTTGAAAGGTGTAGTGCATACAGTTTATGAGAAAAGTGACTTAAACGCAAAAGTTGAACGTAAAAATTATTAAGTTATCTGCCTCCTGCTTCGAGAGTCAAGGTTACACCCACACTGCTTTGTCACGTTGCGATGTACCGCTCAAGATACAACTATAAACACAGTTTGAAAGGTGTAGTGCATACAGCTTGCGAGAAAGTGACCTAAACGCAAAAGTTGAACGTAAAAGTTATTAAGTCATTTGCCTCTTGCTTCGAGAGTCAATAATGAGTTACACTCACATTGCTTTGTCACGTTGCGATGTACCGCTCAAGATACAACTATAAACACAGTTTGAAAAGTGTAGTGCCTACAGTTTGTGAAAAAAGTGACCTAAACGCAAAAGTTGAACATAAAAATTATTAAGTTATCTGCCTCTTGCTTCGAGAGTCAAGGTTACACCCACATTGCTTTGTACCGATCAAGATACAACTATAAACACAGTTTGAAAGGAGTAGTGCATACATTTTGCGAGAAAGTGACCTAAACGCAAAAGTTGAGGGTAAACATTATAAGCTTATCTGCCCATTGCTTGGAGGGTCAAGGTCACATCCACATTTGCTTTGTCAGGTTGCGATGTACTACCCAAGATACAACTATAAGCACAGCTTGAAAGGTGTAGTGCATACTGTTTGCGAGTAATTTACCTCAACGCAGAAGTCAAAGGTAAAACATATTAAGTTATCTTCCCTTTGCTTGGAGGGTCAATGTCACTTCCACATTTGCTTTGTCGCGTTGCGATGTACCACCCAAGATACAACTATAAGCAAAGTTTGAAAGGTCTAGCGCATACAGTTTGTGAAAAAGTGACCCAGTAAACCCAAAAGTTGAACGTACAAATTATTAAGTTATCTACCCTTGGCCTGGAGGTTCAATGTCACTTCCACATTTGCTTTGTCGCGTTGCGATGTACCACCCAAGATACAACTATAAGCAAAGTTTGAAAGGTCTAGCGCATACAGTTTGTGAGAAAATGACCTAAACGCAAAATCTGAATGTTGACGCCGCCGCCGCCGGAAAGGCAACACCTATATGTCTCTTTTTTCTTCGAAAAGGCGAGACAAAAACTGTAACAGGCAACCTAAACTAGCTCACAACCTGGCAAAACGGAGATTTATGATAAGGGAATTTTATAGTTGACAAGTGCAATAACTCTGAATTTCATTTTGGCAGAGTTATTCGATTTTTTTTATCCAACTTTAACATGTTACCCTACCTAGCTTATATTGACCTACTATGGATATACTTGTACCATAGCTCTATTGGTATTCCGTTGTTCTTGCTTATGATATATTTTTCATAAACCTGAAGGTCTGAGCCTAAACCGTGCTATAACTAGCTGTATATTTCAGCCGTGCTATAAATGACAGATTCGGCAGTTATACCATGGTCTACCCAATTTTACACGAGCGTAGTTGTAATGTTTACACACAACCTGTCAATCAAAATGTCAATTACCGGCATTGAATGGCTATGGTACAAAACATTTACAGAATATTTTTCTCGTATACGATTTATACTGCACTCTCGGGCTTGCGGCCCTCGAGAAGCACTATAAATCGCATATACTCGAGAGAAAAAAAGAGCTATAAATATTACTTATATTATACGAGCATGCATGTTACCTGTTGTAAGGTACTGCAGGTAGCACAAGCAGGTGCCTATATAAATAAACACGCGCGGCGTTTGTAATTAACGTATTTCAAACATTGTAATAAACAGTATAAATTCGTGTATATATACTATTCGAATAGATAATTAGGAAATCGCGGTATGTAATTCGGATAAATAAACCAGTTATGCAGAACTGAGTATTGACAGTGTTATAAGTGCTTCATCAGGTTGTATTTTAGAAGCGACTTATTCATCTTAAAAGCCAATATAACCAGAGTTCCAAATATTTACAACGAAATTCCTATTGATGTTCAAGCCTGTTATCTTGTTTTCGAAATATTTGCATTCTACAAAGCTGTTTTCACTTACTTTACGGCAATTAGTGTAGTAAAATTATTCGGAAGTGGCAATTAAAAGGAAAAGATGAAGTGCTCAAATCAGGCTTGTTCTAAGTACCCACTTAAGAGTAAGTCGATACTAATATCATTGTTTTGTATATTACACGTTTGATTGGAGATACGATTGAACTGCAACATAACGAGTTTAAATCATCTGCTCTGATCGCATAAACACATGTTAAAGCTTTCAAGTCGAAATGTTGTATTAGAAATAATTTATAAAGCTTATACAATTGGGTACTTAGTATTTTGTTAAGTACTTCCAATTAGTACTTCCAATTAGAGCAGCTTTTGTTGTTTTTAATTATAAAATATGCCAACTAAAATTATTTTGACATCATGTTTTACTAGCATTTCCACTACAAATGCGTTTGCAAAAGAATTTTTCGAAATATTTAATGTTAACGCTGATTTACAGTGAATTTCAAACGATATTCAATTAAAAGGGAGGTAATTTAGGATTAGCCATATTTCATTTTATTATAAACGGAACATATTCAGTAATAGGGTCTAACTTTTATGTGTTTTTTTAATATTATTTTCTACCAATTTTAACAATTTTATATCTTTAAGCGGACTTCGATTCATGTTATGTGTTTTATGTTTTCATGTAAAGGAAGGGTAACTCTCAAAAGATGTAACAATTTAAAGAAAAAATATGGGGCAAATCTAAACACTTACCACACAACTATTTCTAATATATATTTAAAGTAAGAAAATTAGTTAGTATATCTCAGGTTATGCAGTACGTTAAAGGTACTCACGCCGTTTCAGAAATCTTCAAATGCTGAACTTGATTTGTTTGTTTGTATGGTGTTTTACGTCATTTTCAACACATGTAAGGTTATATATGACGGTCGATTTTTTGTGGTGGAGGCAGACTCCCCACTTGTCCTGGGTAGAAACAGAACTGACACCTCCCGCCATCCGTAAGAATCAACATGCTGAACTTGAACTGTCATAATCTTGTTTTGTTTTTAATTCATGAGACATCAGATAACTCTAGTAAATTATGTATATTGCATATTTCAGTCGAACTGCGAAGCCAATCCAGGCTTATAGTTGAGTGAATTCCGCATGTCCGTCTTTTCGTCCGCCCGTCTGTCTATCTGTCTACGCGTTTTGACGTTTTAGGTTAAAGTTTTTGTTTTTCCTCATTTGTCAAAAACACAAATACTCGGAAAGCTTTGAAACTTGACAAACATGTTCAATAAAAGTGCACAATATTATATGACATTTACAATAACTTTGTTACGTATTTTACCCAAATATTCCCCTTTTGTACTCGGATGTTTCAGTAAAGTTTGGGGAATGTACCATCATATTCCAAATAACATTCGATAAAAAGCTTTACAACTTGACATACTATTAATCATCATTACACACTCGTATGCGACAATATCATTACTAGAGAATCTTACATGAGTACTCATTCATTATTAAATTTATTAAACGAGTTGGCAAAATGACTCACATATCGACTTTTATTGCATTTTGCCTGTCGTTTTATCACGCGAAACCGACATAAACCGTGGGAATTGGATCAGCTTTTGGCAGGACATACTACGCTTATTTGCACACTTATATTATAACTAGTGGTATATCGAAAATATAGAAGGGTGTTATTACACTCCCACACCGTAAGTTATGTGATAAACTCAGTTATGCATTATACCAGAATTATCCCACTTACATTTTTCGTTAAAAAATTGAATGATTATCCCAAAAATGGATTGTCAGAAAAATTTGAAACTTGGCACACATTACAGATTACACACCTTATGTGACAAGCACCATAACTACGTTATGCATTTTAGCAGAATTTTCCCCCTTTTCCTCTTTGACTTTTGCTTAAAATGTTGAATGTACAGTCATATTTCAAATAAAATATTTAAACAAAGAATTAACATGAAACTTTGAAACTTGGCAAACATGTTTATCATCTGTATTACAAGTACCATAACTATTTCATGCTATTTACCCCCTTTACATGATAGATATGTGCGGTAAAAGCAATCCAGCGTTCGCAAAAGTATTGGTGCTTCTTGTTTATAAAAGATGATACAATGTATGAAGCCAACAACAAACTAGCTGATTCGAATAATTATCAAATGCTACTACGGTTAATAATTTTATTATAGAACATAGAATATTTTTCAATTCGTGCCATTTTACAGCAATGAAAATGTATAAACAAAGACAAGAGGTCAATGACCTTGAAGCTCTACTGATTGATTTTGATTTCAGGAAGTAGTCGCTACAAACTTGTATTTTGAAAATCTATTTTTAGCCATGGCAGCCATCTTGAATTTTCGGGCGACCTGAACTTTTGCTAGGATCAATTAGACATCAAGAGCAACATTCCTGTGAAGTTTCATGAAAATCCGTCAATTAGTTTCAGAGGAGTAGTCGCTACAAGTTTTCATCATATAACTCTATGTAAACAAAGATGGCCACTGGCAGCCATGTTTAACGTCGAATCAAAATAATGTTTGACTCTTATAACCATCATGTCATGCTGATCATTTTACAAAAAGTCCCATATCAATATCACTTATAGTTTTCAAGACGTAGTCGCTACAAACTTCTTTTTTAAAAATCTATTTTTAGCTGTGGGGGCCATCTTGAATTTCTGGCCGATCTGAAATTTTGCTAGGATCAATTAGACATTAAGAGCAATATTCCTGTAAAGTTTCATGAAAATCTGTCAAGTAGTTTCAAAGGAGTAGTCGCTACAAGTTTTTACTATATAACTGTATGTAAACAAAGATGGCCGCTGGCAGCCATGTTTAACGTCGAATCAAAACGATTTTCGACAAGGACCAACATCATGTCATGCTGATCATTTTAGAAAAAGTCCCATATCAATATCACTTATAGTTTTCATGAAGAAGTCGCTACAAACTTGTTTTTTAAAAACCTATTTTTAGATCTGGCGGCCATCTTGGATTTCACATCAACATGAATTTTTGCTAGGATCAACTAGACTTCATGGGCAACATTTCTGTAAAGTTTCATGAAAATCCATTCAGTAGTTTCAGAGGAGAAATTGCTACAAAAAAAGTTTACGGACAGACAGACGGACAGGCGGACGACGGACGCCGCACCACGGCATAAGCTCTGCTGATCTCTGATCAGTAGAGCTAAAAAACAATACACCAAACAATGATAACTAGAACTATCACTGAAGGTGATGAATACCCCCGCTGTTTTCCTATAGTCGATGAGGATGGGCAAAATCAAGAGCAATAAGTGTCTAAAATATCTGTTAATTTTTTAATGTGAAAAAAAATCCAACTAAAACAAAGGTGCATAATTCCAAAAGTGTTTGAGATATGCAAGTATTAAACATGTATTAATAGTCCACTCAGCCTGTGAACCCACATCAAACTAATTGCAACAGAAATGATTTTCTGTTTTTCTGATATATACATACATTGCAAAAAATCACAAAAAAGTCTAGAAAAATCTAGATAGGGGAAATAAGTTATTTTATGGCTCAAAAATGTGCGTTGTCAATCACTGCAGGTTTATGGGAATGTATATCTGCAATATTTTGTTACAAATAATACATTTCAATGAGGTAGTACAATATAAAGACATAGCTAAATAATAAAAATTGAAAAGTTTGAATGAACGATGCATATAAATGCCTATTTTAGCACTGTTTTTTAAAATTCGCATATTGAATTACCCCACCCACTTAATTACAATGGTTGTGCATTTTAATGTGAAACTGTGTTATAGGCAGTTTCATAGAACATTTTATAACTCTATGTAAACAAAGATGGCCACTGGCAGCCATGTTTAACGTCGAATCAAAATAATGTTTGACTCTTATAACCATCATGTCATGCTGATCATTTTACAAAAAGTCCCATATCAATATCACTTATAGTTTTCAAGACGTAGTCGCTACAAACTTCTTTTTTAAAAATCTTTTTTTAGCTGTGGCGGCCATATTGAATTTCTGGCCGATCTGAAATTTTGCTAGGATCAATTAGACATTAAGAGCAATATTCCTGTAAAGTTTCATGAAAATCTGTCAAGTAGTTTCAAAGGAGTAGTCGCTACAAGTTTTTACTATATAACTGTATGTAAACAAAGATGGCCGCTGGCAGCCATGTTTAAAGTCGAATCAAAACGATTTTCGACAAGGACCAACATCATGTCATGCTGATCATTTTAGAAAAAGTCCCATATCAATATCACTTATAGTTTTCATGAAGAAGTCGCTACAAACTTGTTTTTTAAAAACCTATTTTTAGATCTGGCGGCCATCTTGGATTTCACATCAACATGAATTTTTGCTAGGAACAACTAGACTTCATGGGCAACATTTCTGTAAAGTTTCATGAAAATCCATTCAGTAGTTTCAGAGGAGAAGTCGCTACAAAAAAAGTTTACGGACAGACAGACGGACAGACGGACGCCGCACCACGGCATAAGCTCTGCTGATCTCTGATCAGTAGAGCTAAAAAACAATACACCAAACAATGATAACTAGAACTATCACTGAAGGTGATGAATACCCCCGCTGTTTTCCTATAGTCGATGAGGATGGGCAAAATCAAGAGCAATAATTGTCTAAAATATCTGTTAATTTTTTAATGTGAAAAAAAATCCAAATAAAACAAAGGTGCATAATTCCAAAAGTGTTTGAGATATGCAAGTATTAAACATGTATTAATAGTCCACTCAGCCTGTGAACCCACATCAAACTAATTGCAACAGAAATGATTTTCTGTTTTTCTGATATATACATATATTGCAAAAAATCACAAAAAAGTCTAGAAAAATCTAGATAGGGGAAATAAGTTATTTTATGGCTCAAAAATGTAGCTAAATAATAAAAATTTAAAAGTTTGAATGAACGATGCATATAAATGCCTATTTTAGCACTGTTTTTTAAAATTCGCATATTGAATTACCCCACCCACTTAATTACAATGGATGTGCATTTCAATGTAAAACTGTGTTATAGGCAGTTTCATAGAACATTTTTGTGTAAACATTCATAATAAGATCGACGATGAATCACTGGGGGCGGGAATTGACTAATATATGATAATCGTCGACACTATAAATACCCAAGTATTTGGCATTAAAATGTTATTTCTTTACGTATTTGCAACAGAAACACTTTATCTGCACAGAAACTATTAATGTGAAAAGGATTCTTCTTTTTACTTGACTTACATAAACTTTATGCAAAACATGACCTCTGTGATTAAAACATGACCTCTGTGATCCAAGCTTATTTGATAATAACTTTGGAGAGAGATAAGGAAAGTATAAAGAGTTTTATTACCATGAGTTTCTCAATACCGAGTGATGATACTCATGACAATACGTCCAAATAAACAAACACATGCTAGCGCACTCGTTTGTTTGTGCGAATCACACTCAGGCTAGAAATCCCGTATTTAAAAACTCATGGTAATCAAGTTATATAATTCATTTTTCTAAACTGTTAGTGGTTTTTTTATTTGCAAGACAAAATTACAGTATTTTGCGCCCAAACTATTATCAGTACAAAATTATAGTCATAATACGACATATTTTAGATTATAACTGTGATCACTTACATGTATAATGTCCCTTGTAACAAACTTGACTTGCATAGGTTTGGCAATTCGTTGCTAGAAAAATATAACCAATATGGCCTTTGCTCCTTGGAATATACTTTTGGGTCAGATTATGTCATGTTAAAGTCCCTTCAAGTGGCAAATTTTACAACATACACCGTTTCTAATCAAGTGGCAAATTTTACAACATGCACCGTTTCTAAACCTATATAGCTAAAATATTTTGAGAATCCTAACTTACAAATTTTGAGAATCCAAACTCTATTAACACAATATAAACGGCTTTAACCAGCCAGGACAAACTCCAAAACTGCAGCGTCAAATTAAGAGTTATCAACTCATAATTATTTTACGCATATTCAATCACGAGTATTTTAGGAACGCGTGAATACGTTTAATATACATATACATAATTATATGACCTGAACACGTGGATAGTTTTAATAAACGGTTTTGTAGTATAATTTTGCCATTATTTGGCGAGGTACTTCTTTAACATTTTAATTGTATGTTGTTAATGCAGTCACTACTCTGTTTATATGCATAGAGCCTTACAGTAACTTACAGCCAGACTATGCTAATACAAACGCAAACTCAAATAGTTAACATAGTTTGTGGAAGACATATAATTCATGAGCCTACGCAATCAACTCAATATAATATAATACTACTTTGAAACATATGCCAAATGTATCATTTCAATTTCATATCACGAACACATTTAAGAACTAGTGCACTTTTGCATTGCACCAGGAGGTACGATTGACCTTTCTTACTATGAAGCAGGGCCAACGGGTCATTTTGCAGTATAGGTAGTGCATACATCAACACACATTAAAAAGTTAGCATACCAAAAAAAGTAAAATTATTTCAAAATCAGAAAGGAAATCAGATAAACACGAAATTTGGCGGTAATATTTTCTGGCTTAAATACGTTTTCTACACAAATTATGGACTAAATTAATAATAGTTTACTTGAAGAGGTTTCATATGTCAACATCCTCTTCTAGTGCTTTTGTAACATGACTCATTCTTGAAAATATCACTTTTAATAATAAGTGGTGACCAGAATAGATTGTGGTTGTGTCCTGATAGATACCTTGCATCGATCAGAACGGTAAATTGTGTATATCTATGCCTATAACATTAATACAAACTACTAGTACTTCATCTCACCTTGCAGTTTGGCATGACACAATTATAAATGCTAAGAACCACAGTGGTGGATCATCCTCCTCGCATGCGGGATGTCGTGGGTTCAATACCCAGCCTGGTCATACCAATGACAAGAAAAATGATACTAGTAGCTCCATTGCTTGACGCTCAGCATATCAGCATATAAAGGGTAGTGCTAGGACTGATCGGCCTGGTGTCAGTATAATGTGTCTATACTAATCAACCCTAAAAAGGGCTAATGCTCATGCAAATCAAGTTGCAAATAATATATAAATCAGTAAGTGGTATTCAAGCTTTTTGTGATGTTATATTAGATTTGGCATTATCATTCAGTAGTGAAAGCTGTGAGTTATTGATATACAGTAGTAATTAACATTGCGAATTATGGCATAGAAGTAGTATAACTTACAAGTATGCTGCAACATCAATTACTATAGTATAAATGCTAAACTATATAAGGATATTTACCCATGATGTTGTAATAGTTTTGTGTAGGAAAAGTTATATATATTTAAAGAATTGTCTAAAAACCTTTGAGCTCTATTATGACTATTATTATGGTATTTTTAATAATTGTGCGCAGTTACAGCGTAAGTTGGTATGACCATTACGAATGAGGTTAACAATAACGCTAACAATGGATTAATAAATGATTGCCGACAGCTACAATATAGTGGTCAATATATTATCCGCCCTCCACTCACACACCCCACCCCTACCACCAACACCCGGCGCTTCACCATAAATCTTAAGTATTTACCTTTCACTCTTCCAAAAATAATTATCAAGGAATGATGCTAACAATGGGATAGTAATAGCTGCCGACAATGCCGACGACTACCATATAGAGGCCAATATATTAACCCAACACTTTATCATCAATCTTAATTTGAGTATTTGTCTTAAACTGTAACAAGAAATGCATATAACATAGCATTACCTTTGATATGCAATTTCTCTATTGTGATTTGAGTGGGTTCAATATGCACTTTTCAACAAACAGCGTTAAAATATACCTGTATTTTGTAATTGTTCAAAGATGTAATTGTTATGATTAATTAAGGTCTTAATAGTGTAATTCATCATTAAAATGTCTTATTTCAAATAAAATGAAGCAGCTACAAATAACTCTAAATCTGGTGTTGTTTTATGAAAAGCGTATATATAGGAGATAAAAAAAACTTATTTCCCCTATCTAGATTTGTCTAGACTTTTTTGTGATTTTTCGCAATATATGTCGATCACTATCACAAAATCAGTAAATCATTTCTGTTGCAATTAGTTTGATGTTGAGTGGTAAAATTTCACAGGCTGAATGGACTATAAGGGACGGGACGGGACGCGACGGGACATATAGAGTGTAAAATTATAAGTCAAATAAAGGGCAATAATTCTGTAATAAATTAGGCAATCAATGATGGGTGATGTAGAGGGACATAAGGTCATCAGTTGTTACGAGTATATGAAGTTTGAGAAGTATTTGAGATTAATGTTCATTCAGCTGTCGTTAAGGTGATACCCTGACGATGGAATGAGGCTGCCATCATTCCATAGTAACTAGGGTGTAAATTGGCATACACCGTTGGTCGCCATGACGACAGCGGTATTCTTGACAACAGACCATGAAGCATCACCAAACCGGTGTAACCACAAGAAAGTGCTCGGTCAACTAGTTTTGCGGCTGTTAGTAACAGGCTGTCAAAATCCAATGATTTCGCCCACTGGTTTATTGCCTGAAAAAACAACAACACATAAACAGTAATGAAACTTCATCTAGGATGTTCAATGAATAATCAGTACAGAAATTACACAGATCGTGACTATTAACAGGTATAACAGGACTTATCCGGAGGAAGTTTGTATATATAAATAAAACCAACATAATGTGCCTCGGATCCACATAGAAGCAGCAGGTACACTTAATTGAGCCTCATCTTTCGTCCGAATTGAAAAAGTTTAGATTGGAAAAGTGGTGTGTTTGTATTTACGTCATTTTCAATACATTTTATATTATATATGAGGTTGTTGTTTTTTTGGTGGAGGCAGACCACCCACATTTCCTGGGTAGAACCAGTACTGTACACCTCCCGCCATCCGTAATAATCGACGCTTCCTCACTTACAAGTCGAGCTCCCAGTGGGATTCGAAGCCGCAGCGGTGAGAGGCGAAGGTTAACAACGCAACGTCGTTAACCATTCGGCCACGGAGACGCCTTGGAAAAGTGGACAGCTTGGAAAGTTGTTGTTGTATAATACAGAAAAGAGGATCCCTTGGAAGACACAACCATAAACAAGGGAGAAAGGTTGCAAACTCGGTTTTGATGAGTTTGTTCATGACAGGTAATATAAGGTGTTGCACCTTATATGTCACTCACCCTAGCACCAGAATACACGGTTTTCTACTGTAAAGCCACGATGAATGGGCTTGTCGAGCCCACAGGAAGTCTAACGTATTGTTCCATAATATGTAGGTTTTTAAGGCATTGCCACAAATGAAGCACATTTATTACGTTTAACTGACAGCAAAACTGATTAACATAAATTATACGGTATTTTTATGACCATTCTGAAACTGTAATATAATCAGGGGAAGACTCCTTACTGTATCAATTCATAAGCAATTTGAGTGAAGCACGTTATATTAAACATATCCGAATGTCTGTTTACAAAAATTTCCAGCTGGCCTATTTATTAATTATTATAATACTATACCAAATGTTAACTTACGTCATCAAAAGGTTGTGACGTGTTAGAGTATCCGTACGGACCGTCCGCTTTGTGAGTGTGAGCAAGGTCTGCACTAATCACTATAGCCACACGTTCAGCCATTCCTTCTAGGACTGAAAACAGGTCTCCTCCTGGAAAACAAATCTTCTTTAAAATGTTGGTCAGACTTATCTACTTTAATTAACAGCACATGTATTGAGATAGTGACCAACTGGTCAGTCTCAGATCTATATTATATTAGGAAATACTAACTTTGATAATATCCTTAATGAAATTCTAATATAAGTAAAATACCATATATATATTCTTTCAAAAAAAAATATGCACCATCCTGTCTCAATTTTATTTACTATTTAAAATCAGTTTATAAAACGGAAAAATACATTGCTTATAAAAACTCAAAAGATACATACTTTCATAAAATATGAAGCCGATATGAAAATATTGTTGCTGATCCATAACACTACTATTCGCTACTATTGCAACTCACAGCAATTGCTAAAAATATCATAAACTACATCTACTGTTTACCCTTCCCTTTTCTTTTTTATTTGTCAAAATGTCATTTTATTCAGTTTATAAATATGTGTTTTCTTTCAAGTATAATAAACATGTCATTTTCTTCTTCCGTAAACCTTCTCTAAATGTTTTCTTTTTTAACTTATGGAACAAATGTGTGTGTAGCAAGGTGTATGACAAGCATCTGCAGTTGCAAAACTAGTCATTCTTCGATTGCTTTATCTGATAAGTCGATGCTTGTCACTGGCCCTAAATAACCTACATCCTGATGTAAAATGTAGCAGTAAAATATGTACATATCTCATGCCAATATGTATTGAACCATACATAAACATCTCATGCCAATATGTATTGAACCATACATAAACATCCTATGCCAATATGTATTGAACCATACATAAACATAGTCTTATATTATTCAGCACATCTATACAAACTGTGTATTTATTACTTGGTTATGAGAGAGTGCACGATACTACAGATAAGCCGAGCACGTGAATATTTAACTTCCATTCACCCTGCAAATTTCACCTCATGAGGCTTGCTCAGACTCTGCCACCCTTTCCTCATTCTAAATCCGACGAAAAAAACTCATTACAGACAAAAGATGGCAACAGTTCTATAATAAACAACACAATGTCTTACAAGTTATCTCCCCTTACGAAAGGTAAAAAGAACACATTAAATATTTAAACTAAAAAAACAGAACTAACAATGTAAGGTAATTATACTTAAGATATGGTGTACATTGATATTTTTACAATCACGATATTTTCGTAATTCGTAATTAAAGTTCTCAAACACAAATCACCCACTCATGACCACACGAATAAATACAAAGAAAAAAATCCCCAATTAATAACTTTCCTACAAATTACATTTAAATCTTTTTTACTGTTATATTGACAATAATTGTATGCATAATATATTGCAAGGTGCATAGAGGAATGGTCCTCCCCGACCCTCTTGCACCTATGACGGGGAGAATAAACGGACCACCAATTTGGTGATCGAAATTAAAAAAAAATCTTCCTTAAAGCCACACAGTCTCTATTTATCAATCGATTTCTTCTTTGCGGGCGTGTCTTTATTTGTAATTTCATGTTCACCAGCTCATGTCAAAATCGGGTATTTAAGGGTGGCAAATATAGCGCAGGAAATCATAGGATTCCAATTCAGACCATCGAACAGGCAGGACATCTTGCGTTTGACGTCTGGGACAAAGTGACTCCGCAAGGCGTTCTGCTGTCTGGGATCATCGCTATACAGTGTAGAGCCGCGTGGAGGTGTGGACATCGCCTCAAACATGTTGTATATATGTTTTTATCCTGTTTTTACGTGGCCCTAAAGATGGACGATTGAAGCTTCTACTGAAAATCTGACGTTGTACCAGCGAGTTACCCCATGTCACTGCAAGTCCCCGCATTTGACGACATGAGGCACCTACGATGGATCACGACTAGGACTCACCCTAACCCACCATGGATACCGATGTTGGCGAAACCCTGCGGGATACTCACTGATCCTGTATTGCATAACGGCTTCAGGATCAGCGAGTGAAACGGAGAAGTTCTCACCAACAGAACACGGGCAGCTCATGCAGCCGGATCGACCTACTTGCGACACATTTGGCGCCTCAAATCTCCTGCCTCTTGATTGGTCCAAACGATTTCGAGCCGGCAATCGGATTGACCTAGTCACAATTCTGCAGGCAATCCGATTGGCCAAAATCTACAAGGGAACTTATAATCTACTTGGATTTAATCTTCAACTTTCATCAAAATCAACTTCTGGCTATCTACGTTGGATTTCTTCGCTAACCATCTACTGCTGCTGTTTCTACAGTAAACCACCTTGGACGACGCCCCCACTTCCAGACCCACTCAACTGTAATCTCCTGATGAAAAGCTCGCCAAAAGGCCTAGTGCCATAGGGTGAGGATAAATAAAAACTACTACTCACTCACGCAGGAAATCATTTACTGTACAGACACCGACCAGTGCACATCGTACTTATTCACAGGTAACAGTAATTTTTACAGAAAAAAAAGTTAGCCTCTTTCGGGGCTCGAACACACGACCTTTTGATTTCAAGTCCGGCGCTCTATCCACTGAACTACAACGCTACTTGAGAAACAAGTATAACAACTACAATTTATTATGAGGCAAAATAACTTAACATATTTGAACTCAAGATGAATCAATAAATATATAGTCCATCTTGTCGCACGTGTAAATTAACATTGCCTGGTGTAAAACTGTATGTTATCAATATGAAACTAATACTTATTCAAAACAATCATATCTCGACTTATTATTTAGCGCTTGATGAGTTTGTGTGTGCGCGCTAGTTATTACGTAATGCCTATTTAGTGTTAAAAATGCTACAATATACCAATAAATAGCCGTGGTCTAGTGGTTCAGCGTACATCCTTTAAACTAGGTCAGATATTGGAAAATATTGGTCTCAATGACTAATTCTTTCTTCTAAAATGTAGTTTAAATTATATGAAAATGACATCACATTAACAAGACATCTCTTAGCTCCATCAAAACAAATGATCGAAACCCTAATGTTTGCAACATATAATTACATTGAACTGAAGAAGGTGTGCGTGCGCGTTTAAATGCCGATAAAAGAGACGATACATTGGGTGGTGTCTCAGGCGGCTACTAGCTATATAAAGGTGATGCAAAGGCAAAAATAGAAGACGGTGATACGTGATCGGTTGGAAACGGGTTGTAAGAGATACTCATTCGTAACTACAAGTGACATGCGCATTAAGTATAGTATAGTCAACACTGGTACTGGTCGGCCTGGGCTCAGTATTATGTGGCTGGATGGGGTATCATGTCATGTGTCTATGGCGTGGTATTCCAGTGTGGCAGCAATTTAAAGCTGAGAATTGAGCTCATTGCTACAAGCAGAAACCATCGTGATATGACAGAGTGTTACAAGCAACGTTACCTACATTATCTAACCTAAGCGTGGTCGAGGGGTTTGTTAGACCGTATAGAGCTCCTTTCGGATAGAGCTACCTCGGGAGCTTTATCCGGAGCACGAGGTAGCTCTATCCGGAGCATTCGTTCGAATAATCACACATACTGTGGCTATTAATTAAAACGTGCTGTGGATGCTTAGCTGACGTGCTGTGGCTGTTAATCCGCGTGTGTGCTCTACAGATGATTGTTTTTAATACTGCTTGTATTTAACTGTAATAAGTGTCTTTACTGCTTTTTAAAAGTTAGGTTCTTACATAAATGACGGCAGAAAAAGAGTGGGATTACCGAAGCGCAATAGTGTAGTGGTGGTGTAGTGGTTAGTCTGCCTTGCATCCGGGAGGTGGTGAGTTCAATCCCCGGCAACGTCATACCATAGACCTTAAAATAATCGAAAGCATGTTCCGAATAAAGCTACTCGGGAGCTTTATTCGAATGGTAGGTGCCTCTGAATTTGTGGATAAGGACACGAGTTCCGGATAAAGCTCCACATATTAACATGTCTCGCGATTTGATTGTTATAGATAACATTCCCTAAAAATGAGATGTGTTGTTAGTGCTGCTGATGTTTCCGCTCATGATGATGATGATGATGATAATGATGAAGACAACAATAATGATTTTGATTAAAATGTTATGATGGTAATGGTTATGAGGATAATAGCTGAGTATAAATTACTCCACAAATAAATAGGCTATGAGCCCTGGAGCCCTTTGGCTCCGACATTGAAGATCGACATTGAATTTTGAACTGGGTTTGAATATCGAGTCAGCTCATACATATAACATAGGCGAATTTCGAGCTGACTTTGAATATCGAGATACGTTTGAGATCGAAATTTAAATAACGTGTATAAAAATGCTCGATAATCAAACTCAAATTCGCCTTTGGTATACATTGAATTTCGATGTAAGAGCCAGCTCGATATTCAAACCCAGCACGAAATTAAATGATCTTATCAGTGGTCTCCTTGCGTGTAACAATGAAGAAATGTTGATGATGATAAAGCTTTTGATGTTGTTGTTATGATGGTGGTTATTTAGAATACACAAAATGTATATGTGTGAATATACTGCCAAACAGAATTCAAGGTGCACACCCGAATATGGGCAAAATAGAAATTTACAAAACGGGGATTTTACTGAGCGCGCGCACGCACGCACGGACAGTGGTAATTATTAATGCCCGCTAGCGACAATACTTAACGACATTACTTCACCATAATGCCCTGATGTGTTTTAGGTGTACCGGAAGTAAATCAAATCCCATTGAGTCCAATGCAATATTGACAAAGCTTTCTAGTTAGCCATTTTTTCAAAATGAAGTTCGAACTAAGATTCACTTACATATTCTTAGTCATGAGACCTTCCTCTCTAGAAAACTGCTGAGAATTGTAGGGGTCATGTGTCATATAAGAAAATAAAATTCTGATCTTTGCAAATACAAATATCTACACTTTAACAACAAACAAGCCTAGTTTTCAGGGTGTGAATCAACGTGTATGGTTGCCCACCAGTGACATGTAGATCAACTTGTATGGTCACCGTGAACAAACTGCATTCATTTGGCACCTCTTAAATGTGTTCTACTTTCACTTTCAAAACTTTCAAGTTGATAAATAAAATCATCATACAACCATGCAAATGGTTATTAGCTATCACAAACAAGTCAATAACGTCATTTCAGCCAGAAAAAACAGGCCTTAAATACTCAAAAATGCATTTTATCACCAAAAAAAGTCAGGGATTATATATTTGGGAACTCCTTTCGACTACACCAGGCATAAATACCACACCAGGCATGAATACCACAGTGATTTACTTCCTGTACACCTTTAGCAGAAGAGCTCAATACGAACTGACCATGCCTATCATTCGAATAAAGCTACATGTCTTTTTGGATTTCCAGGTAGCTATATCCGTACGGATAAAGCTCCCTAGGGAGCTCTATCCGAAAGGAGCTCTATTCGGTCCAACAGGGGTTAAAGACGTTGCGTTGTAAACCACGCCTCTCACCGGCACGTGTTCGAATCTAACGTGTGAGGAAGTGTCGATTCTTACGGATGGCGGGAGGTGTATAGTACTGGTACTACCCAGGAAAACTGAGTGGTCTGCCGCCACCACAAAAAAAATCGACCTTCATAGATAACCTTACATGTGTTGAAAATGACGTAAAACACCATACAAACAAACATTATCTTACCTAACTTCAGAAGTTCCGGGATCATTGAGACGTCGTCGGTATAACGTCTCGTCGGCTGAGAAAGGATAACAATCTTGGTCTTTGATAAGTTTCCGACAAAAAGCAATGGAATGACTTCACCCCATCTGCAACACAAGAAACATATATGATATTGTTTTTATAATAACAACGTACAATACAATCGGATTATAATACAACGATATGCATTGGCAGAAAGTATGACGAAGTCATACCTATAGATTTAGATTTGATTATTTATGACTCAATAGCAAATTTGTGTAAATAACGATTGCTATAATGTAAATTAATTTTACGTTTAATTAGTAATAATATTTTCAGGGTGTGAATCAACGTGTATGGTTGCCCACCAGTGACATGTAGATCAACTTGTATGGTCACCCACCGCTGACATGTACATCAGGCTGTAATTGGTCGCTCACCAGTGACATGTAGACCAGCATGCATGGTCGCACACCAGTGACATGTAGATCTACATGCATAATAGCTCACCAGTGACATGTACATAAGCATGTATGGTAGTTCACCAGTGACATGTACATCAGCGTGTATGGTCACTCACCAGTGACATGTAGATCTACATGCATAATAGCTCACCAGTGACATGTACATAAGCATGTATGGTAGTTCACCAGTGACATGTAGACCAGCATGCATGGTCGCACACCAGTGACATGTAGATCTACATGCATAATAGCTCACCAGTGACATGTACATAAGCATGTATGGTAGTTCACCAGTGACATGTACATCAGCGTGTATGGTCGCTCACCAGTGACATGTAGACGAGCAGGTATGGTCAGCATGTACATCAGCATTTATGGAAGCTCACTAGTGACATGTACATCAGCATGTATGGTAGCTCACCAGTGACATGTACATCAGCATGTATGGTTGCTCACCAGTGACATGTAGACCAGCGTGTATGGTCGTTTACCAGTGACATGTAGACGAGCAGGTATGGTCGCTCACCAGTGACATGTACATCAGCATGTATGGTCGCACATCAGTGACATGTAAATCTACGTGCACATTAGCCCACCAGTAACATGTAGATTTACGCGCATATTAGCCCAACAGTGACATGTAGATCTACGTGCATGGTAGCCCACCAGTGACAGGTAGATCACATTGTATGGTCACCCACACAGTTACAATTAGATTAACGTGTTTGGTCGGCCTCCAGTGACAAGTAGATCGGCATGTACCGTCACCCACCAGTGACATGTATATCACCATGTATGGTCGCCCATTAGTGACATGGACATCAGCGTGTATCGTCGCCCACCTGTTATATGTAAATCAGCGTGTATGGTCGCCCACCAGTGACATGTATATTAGCGTGAACGCTCGCCCACCAGTGATATGTAGATCACCGTGTATGGTCGCCCACCAGTGACATGTAGATCGCCGTGTATGGTCGCCCACCAGTGACATGTATATTAAGGTGTATGGTCACACACCAGTAACATGTGGATCAGCGTTTATAGTCGCCCACCAGTGACATGTAGATCAGCGTGTATGGTCGCCACCAGTGACATGTAGATCATCGTGTATGGTCGCCCACCAGTGACATGTAGATCATCGTGTATAGTCGCCCACCAGTGATATGTAGATCAGCATGTATGGTCGCCCACCAGTGACATGTATATTAGCGTGTATGGTCGCCCACCAGTGGCATGTAGATCAGCGTGTATAGTCGCCCACCAGTGACATGTAGATCAGCGTGTATGGTCGCCACCAGTGACATGTAGATCATCGTGTATGGTCGCCCACCAGTGACATGTAGATCATCGTGTAAAGTCGCCCACCAGTGATATGTAGATCAGCGTGTATGGTCGCCCACCAGTGACATGTATATTAGCGTGTATGGTCGCCCACCAGTGGCATGTAGATCAGCGTGTATGGTCGCCCACCACTGACATGTAGATCAGAGTGTATGGTCGCCCACCAATGACATGTAGATCAGAGTGTATGGTCGTTCACCAGTGACCTGTAGATCAGCGTTTATAGTCGCCCACCAATGACATGTAGATCGTCGCGTGTAGTCGCCCACCAATGACATGTAAATCACCATGTATGGTCGCCCACCAATGACCTGTAGATCATCGTGTATGGGCGCCCACCAATGACATGTAAATCACCATGCACGGTCGCCCTAAAGTGACATGTAGATCAGCGTGAATGGTCGCCCACCAGTGACATGTAGATCAGCGTGTATGGTCGCCAGTGTATATGTATATAGATTCAACAGGAAATTCATAAGCCAAATGGCACCATCTGAAGCATTCGTTATCTTTTTCATTTTTTGTATTTATTAATCCTTTTTTAGCATTAGCAAGTTCTTTTGGTAAATCTAAATAAGAGCTACCTCGTAAAGGCTTATACTTTATTCGATTTATATAGTGTGCGTCTAGTGTCTCAATTACCCAACCACTTCCCATGAATCCAATTTTCAACTCTATTTACAATTTCCTCACGTGCTTTGTCCAGCCCCTCGATAAATATATTTTCGGTTAATATTGTTGCTGCTTTGGAATTAAAGTAAGCTGTTTTGTATGTGGTTGCAGGACCTGTTGCTATGTCCCCCATTGATGTTTTTTTTAAAGTATGTTTCACATCAACACTTAATTTAAAGCCACCCGTTTTCCTTAGTTCCGTTTTAAGAAATTTTATAACGCTTGGTTGTGATTTCTGCAGTTGAGTGAGCGGGTCATTACTGACAACATTTTCTTTAAAAACCTTGCTATACTGTTTTGGGGATGTTTCAATTTCTCGGATACTCATTATATAATATTACATAAGATTATTTCTTTAAGCCAATATTAATTAACATTTTTTTATTTAATATGTTCACCCTCGTCGGCGTCCTCATCGGTATCCTCATCGGCGTCCTCATCGGTGTCCTCGTTAGTAAAAAGAAATATAAAAAGTAACCTCATCCAAGAGAGCTTCTATTTCATTATCCAGGAGAATGTCTAAGTATCTCCGAAAGCATTTTTCCTCAAGAACTCTATTATCTATCATCTGACTTATTTTTACATGATATTTGCAGTATCTATCAAAATCAACAGTTTCAAGATTACCTCCAACTCAGTGATTTTATTTTTATTCTGTATTTGCAATAGTTTATAAACTCGTCTTTGTCAAAAACTTCTGCATCAATCATTTCTTTTAAACTTTCGACAAATGTTTTAAAATCTTCATAACACCCGGTATTATTATTAATTACATGAATTTTCTAGATTGCTGATTAGATTATCTCTGAACAACTCAACATTTTTAGACATTACTTTTAATTATGTTTCATTAAAAATCTTAATTTCTTTTTCTGCTGTAAGAAGCTTTACAGCATCACTGCATTCAATCTCAATTTTTAATACCCAGTCTTTTTAAAAGCTGTAATATCATCTGACAATCGTTGCACGTGAACTGTCTCAAACTCTTTGATAAGTTCATTTGTCTCAGTTAAAAGAGTTTGCTCGTAAGCATCTACTTTCTCATAAACCTTCTGTTCCTCTTCAAAATGTTTTCTTTCTTCTTCCGCATAACTGTAAATACTCATATATTAAAGATTATATTAAATTAAATTAAAAGTTGTGGGGGAAATGTTTTCCTGCCATAAGTAGTATGAGTTTGTCTGATATGAACCATCTAACATTTTCGTCTGTGTGTTCTTTTATACATTTTTCCTTATCGCTAAGTTTTTTTCAAAAGTATTTTTTAATTTATCTTTGAATAGGTTTAATTCATCTTCAAATTCATATTCAAGTTCTTCTTTTACATCATCAAGCGTACGAGAGTTTCTAGAATCAAATTCCCTTCTAAAGATTTCTCCTTCTTCGTAATAGATTACGTTATTTTTATTTATCCGTACATAATAATTTTAATTCCTCGGTCAAGTAAAACATCATAGTGGGCAATAAAAGAAACTTTGTATAAAGTTGAATGGTAACTGGTTGCCTCTGAAATTTGTTTCTTGCACAAAAAACGTAGTTTGTTTATATTTCTTTTTTCTATTTTCCATGACAGTTTTAGTTGTTTTGCCATTGTTATAATTCTTTCTGTCAAATCTTGAAAGTTTGAAAACATTAAAAGCTTTGCATCTAATTTACTCGCATCTTCAAAATCAATAGTATTTGCATGTTCCGTTTGATCTTCCTTAAAGTTGTTGATTTCAATTTCTACTTGTTCCATTTATATATTTACATAAGATAATATTTCTTTAAGCCTATATTTTAAAAATATAATTCTATGGTATAATATAATGAATTGCAAATATTGTGAAAGAGTAATCAAGTATTATGTAGTTTTTGTTTTCTTTTTAGCCGCAGGTTTAACTGCTTTCTTTTTAGCCGGAGGCTTAACTGCTTTCTTGACTGCAGGTTTAGCTGCTTTCTTGACTGCAGGTTTAGCTGCTTTTAATTTTTTTCTTATGAGTTTAATATTTGCATGCGCTTTTTCAGACTCATTTTGTATTTTAGCCATCTTCTTTTCCAGACGTGTTATCTCACTGGGAAATTCAGATTTGCTTAACATTTTATTTATGTGTTTTCGTTCTGCTTCTAATCCTATCAAATAAATAATATTTGGTTTTTCTTCCGTTTTCGACAGGCTTCCTGAATTTTTCATTGTCGGTCTCCAGGCAGGATCTGCATCTTTTTGTTTTTTTAGGTCCTGGGATACTCATCTTAACTTTTTGTAATCCGTAATATCTAACTTGATTAGCTTTACAACATTCTGCTTCTGTTCCAAGTTGTTTACCACGGGGGATTTGTTTTCTTTCACAATACACTTTAGACATATATAATAATACTTGGATAATATTAATATTATCTGACTATTATTATAATGGAAATTCCAAACTATGACATGAAGACAGAAAACGGTAATTTTAAACAGATATGGAAATTTATGCCAGACTGTTGTTTTAGAATGTTAATTTGTGGTAATTCAGGATCTGGCAAGACGAACACATTAGTTCACATGTTGATGAAACCTTTGGTTTACTACGACAAGATTTATTTGTTTGCTAAAAACTTTGAACAGTCTAAGTATCAGGTCTTACCGCAAAAACTTGTAAAGATAGCAAAAAAGAATAAAATCCCAGTCGAAGACATATTAGAATGTTCAAATGATGAAGTTATCCCTGTGAATGATTTGGATTCTGATACTCAAAAGATAGCTATTTTTGATGATTATGTTTGTGAGCGCAATCAAAATGATATTATTGACTATTTCATCCAGGGAAGACACAAAAAATAAAAAAATTGTGTAATTTATTTATCTCAATCTTATTACAAAACTCCCAAAGACATTCGTTTGAACTGTTCTCATTACATCTTCTTTTGCGACTCCGGTTAATCGTGAGCTGGGTATGCTTTCAAACGAACAAGATGTCAGTAAAGATCAGTATAAAAAAGCGACTGACAAGCAGTACGACTTCCTGTATCTTGATCGCTCCAGAAAGTTAGTCAAAAGAAACTTCATTGGTGAATTTAATCTAATCATATTATATGAAATGGGGCTTTTTAATGATCTTGGCGAGAAAGTTACTACTGGCAGTGTTAATATTACAAACTTTGGTATTTTGCTGTCTGAGTATGTAAAACAAAAACATTTGATTAATTATCTTCACAAGGGTAACAAGAGGCCCAATAAGGCCTGTGGACGCTCTACTGGCTAAAGATAAAGTTTATGCACAAGGGGTCATAACTCTTTCAAATATTGTTCAATGGTGATGATATACGCAACTAGGCTTGGTACTGATTGTCCCTGACAAGTTTCGTTGAAATCCAGCCAGAGGTTAAGGAGAACTAGTCTGTACAAAGTTAGTGTATTAAACCTTTTAGGGGCCATAACTCTGCCAAAAAAAACGTTTTGTAAAGATCGGATGAAAAATGAAGGCCCTATCGTCTTAACGAGACAAAAGTTAACGACGGACGACGGACGGACGACGGACGGACGGCGGACAACTCGCCATCCCATAAGCTCTGCTGGCCCTTGGCCAGTAGAGATAAAAACCAGGAAAATGTTTTGAGAAGTAATCTTAACATGAATAAAAATAAAATTATCAATGTAGGCAATCCGGAAAAAGCAGATGATGTAGCAACAAGGCAATATACTCAAAGAAGAATAACAAAAATCATACGTGATTATAATATTGATAAAATTGCAGACATGATGAAAAATTTGACAACAGGTGTTGATGATAAACTTAGTCAGATACAAACAAGGTCACAAGCAAACCTCGAGTTAATGATTGAAATTCAAAAAGTATTGAAAGATGAAATAAAACTTTTGGGTGATGCTTTAAAAGAGCTAGAAAAGAAAGATGTATTGGAAGAGAGTGAAAACTTCAAGAAATTAAGCGAACAAATAAGATCTGGTGTTCAAAATATTAATACACGGATTGGAGAAATCAATAAACAAATGGTTGACAATAATGAACTAGAATCTGCTATTGCTGATGCTTCAAAACAAATGAGAACTGCTTTTACTACTGAAATAACTCAAATTAAAATATTAAATGAGCAGATAAACCCCAACGTTGCTGATATCAACAAAGAATTTGAAGATATCAAAAAGAAAATAGTTGACGGTAAGCCGCTGGAGACAGCTTTGAGCAAACTTGGTTGACACTAATAAACTTGAGACTGCTACTGATGATGCTTCAAAGCAATTGAAAGCTGCTCAGGATGAAAGAAGCAAAGCTTTTGACGGTGAAATAGCTTTTCTTAAAGAACATAATCAAAAGTCTGATAGCCGGCATACAGCTTATTGGTATAATTGATGGGTTGAAAGTAAAAGTAGACTATTTAAGTCGGATTCTACTGTTTGAATATACACTCGACAAAATTCCTAATCGGTCACCTCAATTTTACAAAATACAAAATATTTTTTTTTCTTGGAATATCTTCCTCTTGTTTTGAATAACATAGTTATTTAGGAAAAGGTCCTGAAAGTTTCAGAAAAATCGTTTAACTACCAGTGAAATTAGGACGCGTTAAAGTCACGAACCCCCAAAATCAAATATAACAAAATGTCAGACTTACAATGGAAATCCCATAGAAGAGTGCTCGTTCTTGACATTTGAAGATTTAACATGCACTCGCAGACCAAGAGTCGCGGATAAGGAACTCATTACATGCATGTTATATGTCTAATGAAATGATTTTATAGGTCATTTGTTTATGTTTGCCGTTTCTTTATTACCATATTGGTTTTTAAAACACTTGACTGTGACTTAAACCAGGTCATTCCCCTTACAATTCAATGCAAAAGTATGTGACTTTGTGGATCGAGGGTGTTATAATATAAAGCAATGTTTCTTCAAAAATAATTTAAATATTTTTACCAAATTTTCAGTTGATGTATATCAAACATTGAACGAGGATTTGATTAATTTTACATGAATACACATCTTGTGTAAAAGGTAATAATTTCATAAAAATTAGGTGAATGATTAGGAATTGTGTTGAGTGTACAATAGATGGAATAAGTATTATTCAAGATTATGGCAAGAGTACTAATGATTATAATTTCTTTGTGTCATATCCGACGCAAAAAACACTTTTAAGATCCGGGCGTTCACAAGATTTTCTTCATGCGTTTACTTTTATGCCCAATCCACTTACAAAAGGTGAAGAATATTATAAAAAAGATGATGATGATGATTTGGGCCAGTTTATCATTCTTAAGGAGGGCCGTTATAGATATAGAACAATTTTATATTTATCCATCATTTGGTGATGCCGGAGAGCATCTTCGCCCGATAATAAACAAAAGCTGTCGGAGAACATCTCAGCTCGACTATTCGATTTTTCAGAGAATAATAAATTTATAGCTTATATATACCATCAGAAAACAAGGCTACAACAATGTGGGTGGGGTTGGGGTCACAACATAACTATGTGTAAGAATTGACCAAAACTACACAGAAATATGTAATAAAAAAAAAGAAAAAGGTTTGAGTGAGGTGTGGGGTGGGGGTGGGGGAGAGGCGGGGATGGATGGTTGGGGAGTGGGGGTGGTGAGGGCAACATATATGTGTAAGAAGCTATGTAAGAATTCACCAAAACAACACAAAAGTATGTAAAAAAAAAAGGGGGGTTTAAGATAGCTAAAATAGAGTTTCAAGTGGGGGTGGGGAGCGGGCGTGAGGGGGGGGGGGGGACATATATGTGTAAGAATTGACTAAAACAACACAGAAATATGTAAAAAAAAGATCGAGATTTGAGTGGGGTGCGGGGTGGGGGTGGGGGAGAGGCAGGGGTGGATGGTGGTTGGAAGTGGGGGTGGTGACGGCAACATATATGTGTAAGAAGCTATGTAAGAATTCACCAAAAATCGAGTTTTGAGTGGGGATGGGGGAGAGGCGTGGCGTGGGGTGGGGAGGGCAACATATATGTGTAAGAAGCTATGTAAGAATTGACCAAAGCAACACAGAAATGTGGTAAAACGAAATAAAAATAATTCGATGGGGGGGAGGGGGAGGGGGGGGGCATGATAGATATGTGTAAGAATTGACAAAAACAACTCAGTGGAGGGGCAACATATATGTGTAAGAAGCTATCTGTAAGAAATTATCAAAACAACACAGATATACGTAAAAAACAATTAACATTAAATAAAAATAGTCCAGTTTCGAGTTTGGGGGTGGGGTGGAGGGTGAGTTTGGGGGTTGGTGGTGGGGGGTGGGGGGTGGGGGGGGGGGGGGGGGGGGTATGGCAACATAGGTATGTGTAAGAACACAGAAATATGTAAAAAAAATAAAATAAAAGAGTTTCGAGTGTGTGGGATGGGGGATGGGGGAGGGGGCGGGAGCAACATTTGTGTAAGAAGCTATGTGTAAGAATTGACCAAAAAACACAGAAATATGTAAAAAAAAAAAAATTGAGTTTCGCGAGTGTGTGTGTGTGTGTGTGTGTGTGTAGACTTCCAAGTGGGGTGGGGGGAGCGGGAGTGAGAGGCGGGAGAGGGTTGGGGTGGTGGGGGGGGGGGGTGGAGGGGGCAACATATATGTGTAAGAATTGACTAAAACAACACAGAAATATGTAAAAGAAAATTAAGATGTGTGGGGGGGGGGGGTGGGGGCAGGGGGTGGTGAGAAGCGGGGGTTGTGGGGAGGGGGCAACATATATGTGTAAGAATTGACTAAAACAACAGAGAAATATGTAAAAAAAAAAAAAGTTAAAAAAAAGAAGAAAAACTGTGGACGGAGGTGGGAGTGGGGGCGGGGGGAGGGGAGAGGAGGGAGCCCATGCCCCAATATGGATGAAGTATGAATAAGATGCATAATGCCATAAGAAATCCCAAACTAAAATTATAGATATATACGTGCTTACATGCAAACCTAGATCTGCCTTTATTGCACATTTTATGGGCCATCACAGTTTGGGTTCCATGGGAGCCAAGAATTTGCAGAAGACACAATTACTTATCCAACTCTTTACAACATACTATAAGGAAACCAATTCCAAAATTTAGTTCAGCTAGGACAAGAAATGTAAGAGATATAGACCTGTAAACACAGCTTACACGCAAAATTTGATGTGAAACAGACACATTTTAAGGGCTATCATAATTTGGGTTCCATGGGAGCCCAGGGGTTACAGGAACCAAAATAACTTAAGCAGCCCTTAAGCTAATGCTATAAGGAAGCTAATGGCCAAATTTGGTTGTGCTAGGCTAAGAATTGTAAGAGATATAGACTTGCAAACACAGCTTACACGCAAAATTTGATGTGAAATGGGACACATTTTATGGGCTATTATAATTTGGGTTCCATGGGAGCCCATGGGTTACAGGAACCAAAATTGCTTATGCAGCCCTTAAGATAATGCTATAAGGAAGCACATGGCCAAATTTGGTTGTGCTAGGATAAGAAATGTAAGAGATATAGACTTGTAAACACAGCTTACACGCAAACCTTGATGTGGGACGCCGACGCCGACGCCGACGCCGACCCCGGGGTGATTACATAAGCTCTCTTATTCTTCGAATAGTCGAGCTAAAAATGACAAAGGAATAGTAAAAGAAACATTTGAACTATATCTCAAACCATTATATTTTGTTGTTTTCAGATCAGATATAAAACTCAACACTACACAAGTTTTCAATTTTGAAAAATCAAGTTATAAACTATTTTATCTACCGGAATGATTAGTATTAACAAAAATTATCCATTCTATATTATATGGAACAAAAAATTGTATTATCATCAGGAAAAGCGTCAATAATTAATAGCTCAAATACACCGAGTAATTTTACAACAGATACAGACCATTAATATTAGTCAAGAACAAACAGTATGGCATTGGACTCGATAAGATTAATTCCATGACTTACTCATGGAATAATATTAGTGAGGATTTTAATAACAAAGTGATAAGGTATCACAATGGAACAGATAAAGATCCGAAAACTATTAGTTTTGCAAATGGAAATTACCGTTATGCTGATATTGATAATTACATAAAAGAAGCATTGACTGTAAACAATGATTTAACCGATGACTCGCCTGTCCCGATAAAAATCGAGTTTGATTTATCAAGTTTCAAATGTTTAGTTACAATTCATAATAAATTCGTACTTGATTTGAGAGACTCATACTTTCACACATTGATCGGGTTTGACAAAGATGCAGTTATTAGAGAAACTAAATTTGGAACTGTGACACCAAACATAACAAATTCTATCGATACATTGTATATCCACTGTGATTTGATAAGTAATTCTATTGTTGATGGCTCATACGGAGATGTTATTTATGAAATAAGTACAGCTGATCTTACGAGATCGTATCCTTTCAAAGACGAACCGATAAGAGTCGGGTTCTGTGAAGTAAACAAAACGATCATTAACAGTATTAATATTTACATACTCTGGTAAGATTATTAATCTTAATGGTGTCCACACATCATTTCGATTTGTTTTGAAGGAATTAATGTTACATAAGTTATATGGCACGTTTAAAAAAGTTTATGACATTAGTACGGGAACATATACTGAAGTTGACCGATTAACTGGAGCTGGCATATTTGACATTTTTTCAAAAGTTGGATCAAAAATATTAAGTGAGTCCGGGAAAACAGCAGGCAAGAAAGCATTAGAAACTGCTGGAAAACAACTCTTAGAAAGCGGTTCTAAAAAACTTGGAGATGAAGTAGGAAAAATGGCTGCTGATAAGTTAGTTTCTTAGTTTCTTATAAACCTAAACCAAAAGGTGAGATAACTTTAAAAGAACTTACAAAGGCTGATAACAAAAAAGAAGTTGTAGCTGAAACTGAAGAAGATGTAGATGCAAAAATTAATAGATTACTATCCGGAAGGGGAATTCATGCAAGAATTAATCGATAAATTAATAAAAAATAATCTAATTACTAGTATATATAGATGTTTCGAAGTAATGAATATAATACTAGATATGAACATGTACCTGTTCAGTTAGATACTCCTATAGCACAACCAGGAAATGCTACCAGGCAAATGAAAAGTGGTTATCAGTTTACACTAAATGATAGAAGTTCTTACTTTGATTGGTATAACGCATATTTTGAAATAAGTTTTCAAGTAAACAAACTTGCTGATGGAGCTGCTTTTGTAGCCGCTGATGAAATTGCTCTAATTAATGATGCGGCTTCACTGATTGATCAAATGCAAGTAAGGCAAAATGGAAAAATAGTTTACGATGGAAATAATCTTCACAGATTTGTAAATGTCAAAAGCTTGCTTGAAATTTCTGACGACTATGTAAAGACAACCGGAACAAATGAATACTTTTATTTAGATACCACGGCTGAGGCAGAATCTCGAAATGATCAAGCTGGTTATAATTCAGGATTTGCGATTCGTCATGCTTTAATCATAACTAATCAAAAAGTTGACTCTATGATCCCATTAAATAAATATTCCTTCTTTGGAGGTTTGGAAACAAACATGCTTCCTCCTAGTCAGATTCAAATCAGCTTGCAACTGACAGATGATAATGCGCTAATTTTCAAAGCAGGTGGTGATGATGGTCGGGTAGTTATTAATACATTAGTTTTGTGGATGCCTAGAATGGTATTTAACCCAGATGGTTTAAGTTACGTAATGACAAATCATATGACATCAACAATATCGACTTATCTTCGTGAAATGATACAAGAAGGCGGAAGTACTCAACTAACAGAATCTGTATTTAGAATAACGGCTGGAGTCAAAAGTCCAAAACATGCTTTTGTTTATCTACAAAGGTCAGACAAGAGTTCTTCTCAAACACAAAATCCTCATCTTTTGGATACGTTGAAGCTCAATGCTGCTGATGCTCATTGCTGTTTGCAATCAGCTAGAGTGGAAGTTGGAAATGGAGTTTATTATCCAGAAACCGAATATAGTTATGCTAATATCATAAGAATATTCAGAGATGTTATTAATTATTCTTACAAACAAAATGATAAAAACACTGGAATTTACTCAATGTGAGTAATTTTAAAAATCTATTCTCGATTTAAGTTACACAGGTAATGAAGTCAGTGTTGATCCAAAACAACTAAGTTTGAGATATAAACTAAACAACGTTCCTACCGCCAGATATAAAAGTTATTCTTTAGCCTTGCACAAGGAAGATGTTGCTATAGAAACCGTTGGAAATGAACCGTTGGTTATTGTTTAATCTAACTTATAATATATATGACTTCCGTAAATTATTCAGTAAATTTGACAGATGGCCAGAAACAAAGTTTCGCAAAGGCTTATGAGAACAAGAGTGAATTAACACTCAGGTTAAAAAATAACCAACTAACTGGGAATTTTCCTTTGCTGCTGACAACTACTCAGATTAACAATATTAACAAAGCTAAATCTGGTGGACGGGGATTAGACATAAATATATCAAAATCGCAAATGAGATCTCAGTCCAAGAATGGAGGCTTTTTAGGTGCATTAGCTGGTTTGTTGACTAAAACTATATTACCAACAGTTGCAAAATGTGTTCCAAAAGTATTAGGACCTCTGGCAACAGAAGCACTAAGTGGCTTGGCAAGTACTGGAATTGGTAAACTATTCGGAAATGGGATGGTAACTATTCCCAGTGACAAAAAGCAAGCACTACTACTTAAATCAAATAATGCATTAACACTACAACAAATAAACAAGATAATAAAATCCAAAGGTTGTTGCCCTATTAAACTAACAAAGCAGCAACGACAAGACGGGGGATGTCTTGGACTGCTTGCATCCCTAGGAATTCCATTGATTGGATCTCTTATTAGTGGTTTAACTGGAAAAGGTTTGCAAGTAGGTAGAAAAGGAAAAGGACTAAGAGTTGATCGTGGAAAAGGTTTGCAAGTCGACTCACAAATTAGACCGTATAGAAGTATCCCATTCATAAAAAAAAATTAAATTTTAAAAACAAACCTATCTCTAACTATATAATAAAATGGGTCAAGCAACTAGGTATACAGAAATTCGGGGGAGTGTTTAGCAAGAACAAATTACCAACAAAACAAAATAAACAAGAATGTGGCATTATTAATCTTGATGATTATATTGGACCTGGCACACACTGGACTTGTTACTATGATAATTATTACTTCGATCCGTTTGGTTTGAGTCCACCAAAAGAAGTTTTAAATTACATACCTAATATTAAATACAACACCATTCAATATCAAGATAAAACAAGTGTCTTGTGCGGATATTTCTGTTTGTACTTTGTCAAAAAGTTGCAAGAAGGAAATAGTGTGTACGATATCCTTTATAAAACATTAAAACCATACAAACCAATAGAAAATGAAAACATTATAAAATCATACGAAGTTTAATCTAATCATATTATATATGAGTTATTGTATAAAAGAAAAAATGGTTACTGAAAATGTTGATCCTAAGAAATATAAAAAGATCGGACAGGGAAAGTAGCATTCAAGGAGGACAGTAAACCACAAAACACAGAAACAAAAACGCAAACAGACAAACAAGAAGGCAAAAGCAATAATAAATGCAAACGACATCACAAAGTATGTTTTAGCAAAAAATGGTAGAAAAATTTTAAGAGCAACTTGTGCATCTTGTGGTATTACTAAAATAAAGTTTGTTAAAAACACAGAAGGTGGAAATATTGATATTCATAAAGCTTTACTCTCTTTGCTACCTAAGAAGGGGTTAACAATTCCTGGTTATAAATATTGCGGTCCGGGTAATCCACTTGATAGCGGAGAACCGGTAAATGAGTTAGATGCTGTTTGCAAAGATCATGATATTTGTTATGATGAAAATCCTAGTAATAAATCAATGTGTGATAAAAACATGCTTACTGGTTTGAAATCTAGTAAGTCTAAAACTATTGGAGAAAAGATTGCTAAAAATCTGATAGTAAAGCCAGTTATTAGTACAAAATATAAACTTGGTCTTGGAAACTCAAAAAACGAAAAAAGGCGTTGAAATGGACTGACAAGTTAGCAAATGAACTTCATAAACCTATACGAAGAAAGTTCACTCAGATGAACTTCATAAACCTATACGAAGAAAGTTCACTCAACGCCGTGTGATTGTTAATGAAATTGATAAAATATGGTCTGCTGACTTGGTTGACATGCAATCGTTTTCAAAGTATAATAAAGGTACTAAATACTTGCTTACTGTTATTGATTTATTTAGTAAATTTGCTTGGGTTGTACCCGTTCCAAATAAAACTAGTTTAGAAATTATCAAAGCGTTCAAACAGATAATCAGTACAGGAAGACAGTGTAAATTGTTGTGGGTTGATCAGGGAGTAGAATTTTACAACAAGACGTTTAAGCAAGTTCTTGATGATAATAAAATCAAAATGTATCACACTTTTAATTTCGGAAAAGCTGTAGTAATTGAACGATTTAACAGGACATTAAAAGAAAATATGTGGAAATATTTTACAGCTTACAATACAAACACGTATTTAGATGTGCTACAGATGATGGTTGATAAGTATAATAATAAAACAAAGGAGTATTAAAATGACACCAACTGAAGCTAGTAATGAAAAAAATAAAGGAACGGTATATTTCAACTTGTATGGAAAAATGAAAAGTAATCAAATTAAGCCAAAGTTTAAAATAGGGGATAATGTTAGAATCAGCAAATATAAAAGAACGTTTGAGAAAGGTTATACCCCAAATTGGACTGAAGAAATATTTATTGTTGATGAAATTCAAAATTCAAATCCTGTGACATACAAAATAAAAGATTTAAACAACGAAAACATTGATGGAAGCTTTTATGAGTTAGAAATGGTAAAAGCAAAGCAAGAAATATTCAGGATTGAAAAAGTAATACGAGGTGATTACAAAAAGAAACAAGCATTGATTAAATGGAAGGGTTACAATGAAGATTTCAATAGTTGGTTTCCATTCAAGGATATTGAAAATACTAAATAAGGGTTTAAAAATAATTATATAGTATTATTATATAATGGAACAAGAAAAGTTAGAAAAGGTTTGCAAAAAACTTAACAAATTAAAAGATAAATATAAAAGTGAATTGATGAGAGGTAAGCAACTCCAAGTAGAATATGAAGTAGTTCGTGATGATTTTATGGACACCAAAAAAAGACGATTGCTGGTTGAAATGGATAATTATGAACGTGAGCTGGTTAAAAATAAAGAAGAGCTTCTTGAAATGAAATACAAAATAGCAAAGTGTAGAAAAATAAAATACTCCATGGTATAAAATGATATGCAGAGCGATGATGAAGACTACTGCCCGGTTCCGTCTGACTTTGCTTAATGAGTTGCAAATGTTATGTTATTAAAATGACAAACCGGATTGATTTGTAGTATAGAAACGAGGGGTATCAGCGGAATTTCCCAGAGCGGGGTGCTTGAGAAAACTGTTGAAATATGTTAGTGTTGATTAAGGCGTGACTTACATTTAGCCTGAGTCCCCCCTGGCATATTTCACTAGTTTTTCTCGTGCCCCGTGATGGGAAACTGCGCTGGTACCCCTCGTTTCTATACTACTTCTATTTACTTGTAATTACTTTAAATATGCTACATACCTTAGAGGAGTTGCATTGTCATTCCCAAGCGGTCCAAACGCACTGAGCGCTGAGACGTTCCGCTCGTACCCAAAGCTGTGTAACACTTGTGTAGCCAGATGGCTATCGAGACGCACCGACAAGTTGTATTGGCAGGGTTCATAAATGCAATCATCTACAACTCCGAAACCTGCAACAGAAACGTGTAAATAGAAAACCACAATACCCAGAACCACAATACCCAGAACCACATGACATTCAACATATCACTGATAAAGTAAACGTGACGTAAAACCATTTCCATTAATTTGATGCATGTTCACTTTCCCTGTACAGGGAAAGTGAACATGCTTTCCCTGTACAGGGAAAGTGAACATGCATCAAATTAATGAAAATGGTTTTACGTCACGTTAACACATTATAATAGGTTATTGAGACAGCAACCTTAGAGGGAGAGCAGACAAAGGATGAAGTTTTCCATCATTCGTGCCTCCGCCAGGAAACGAACCAGAGGACTGTAGTCTTAGAGGGAGAGCAGACAAAGGATGAAGTTTTCATCATTCATACCTCCGCAAGGGAACGAACCAGAGGTCTGTAGTCTTAGAGGGAGAGCAGACAAAGGATGAAGTTTTCATCATTCATACTTCCGCCAGGGAACGAACCAGAGGTCTGTAGTCTTAGAGGGAGAGCAGACAAAGGATGAAGTGTTCATCATTCATACTTCCGCCAGGGAACGAACCAGAGGTCTATAGTCTTAGAGAGAGAACAGACAAAGGATGAAGTTTTAATCATTCATACCTCCGCCAGGGAACGAACCACAGGTCTGTAGTCTTAGAGGGAGAGCAGACAAGGGATGCAGTTTTCATCATTCATACCTCCGGCAGGGAACGAACCAGAGGTCTGTAGTCTTAGAGGGAGAGCAGACAAAGGATGAAGTTTTCATCATTCATACCTCTGCCAGGGAACGAACCACAGGTCTGTAGTTTTAGAGCCAAGGCTTTATCCACTGAGCCACAGAGACCGCAAACATACTAAACGAAAAGTGTAAAAGTGTGATTTATTTCAGGCCCTAATTTGTTATCCAGTCACATAATGATAAAGGGACATCATTCTTGCCGCTGCTTAGCTAGCACAAAGTATAACTGTCAGGCGCGTAGCGTGCCATACTCATTTACTCACGTGAGTAAACTTTGGCTCAAAAAATAAAAACTCGAAAAACGCAATAAAAAGGTGAGCCTAAGCGGGGTACATACTGATCCTAAAATGCACCAGAAGTCACGTACGAGCGTTTTTTTTTATTTAATTTTCCGTGGGAGGCCCGGACCGCCCCCCCCCCCCCCCACCCCCACCCCACTCTTCATCAGCGGAGGGGACAACCCCCTCCCGCACCTACCCCCGTGAGTAATTGAGATTTTGGTCACGCTACGCCCCTGATTGTACATGTATGTCATTTACGAAATAGTTATTTTTTACGAACATGTAAACTCACCAGATGCTTCCGCGTTCATATACAACAGAAAGTTTCTGTAGTCCGCCAGACCGTGTGGAGTGCTGAGAAATATCACATCTGGTCTTAAATTCCGTATATCCCGGCCCACTTCCTCGCACGCTTTGTGTAATGTCCACGCCTCCTGAATCTCCGTCTGGTTCGTTGTGTTGAAATTTTTGGGGTCAAGTGCAACCCCGCCATGCGGAAGAACAAATGCACCAATTAATGTAGCGTCTGCTCGTTTAAAACAACAGCACGCATAACAAAACACCACCAAAACGAAAGTAGGATTAAAATACATTGCCGACGTATTCCAATTATGCGCAGTGAAGCGATTGTTTTGATTTAGTCTGGTCCCCTTCCCCTACTCGCTCGCTAATCTCTCTTCGTGGGAGAGTACCGAGCGCAGTATGGGAAGGGTACCAGACTGGTTTCGATTTCACAGTGTAAAAAGGGTAAGTATGTATCGATCTGTATCTCTTTCTTGCTGTAGAATATATATGTGTGTCTCATATTTATTTCAATGAACACAATTTCCGTACATACGCACATTTGTAGGACGCAGAAACATGGGGGTGACTAGTGGAGGCGGGCGGAGGGTGGGCTACCCCCTGTCCGGGCTCCGCATAGGCGCGGGGGACGGTGGGAGGGGGAGGGTACTACATATAGACAGGTAACATTATCAGTAAGTTCACTACACGGGGAAATAGTGTTTTAGCGGTGTATATACTATCAATACGAAGTGAACAACAGGCAAAACAGTGCACAGAATCGTTGTATATAGGCCAAACTCTGTCATAACAAATACAGACATGATGTTCCATTGGATAGAACTTAGTTTTTGAAACAAACATTCTGGACTCCCTTTGGATAGGACAAGCTTGTTGACTATTAAACCAATCAATAAAATGTCTGTCTCAAACTGGAATATCTGTATCAAGCAGACAAGACAGATTTTCCAGATTGAATTTAGTCAAATTTCAATTTGGTGTTGTCATCTTATACATATGCTAGTATGAGTGACTAAGTTATTATTGTGCAATTGACCTGCATGCCACCAGTGTGAGCGGGTTAGATAACTTTCATCATGCAATGATTTCTTACAAGGATTAATGATGCTAATAATTGTTCTGTACTCAGTTGTATTTAAATAAATCATTTTTATTTAATTCACCTATGTATATAGTTATTAATTTAAATACATGTATTTACTTCTGAAAGTAAGTCAACGAAGACACTTTTGTGAGTGTTTCAATAACTTTACAGAGTACAGTCACACGTATTGCATACAAAACAAATACTCTTACCTGACTTCTTATATGTATAGTAGGAATGGATCACTTGAATACCACTGCTTCGCATATTCACTGTTTCACATAGTCACTGTTTCAAATAGTCACTGCTACACTTAGTCACTTTTTCACATAGTTACTTGTTCACATAGACACTGTTTCACATAGTCACTTCACATAGTCACTATTTCACATAATCACTGTTTCAGATAGCACGATTTAACATAGTTACTGTTTCAGATAGTCATTGCTACACATATTCACTGTTTCACATAGTCACTGTTTCACATAGCATGTTGCATACAGTCACTATTTCACATAGTCACTGTTTTACAGTCACTATTTCAGATATCACTGTTTCACATATTCACTGTATCACATAGTTACTGTTTCACATAGTCACTATTTCACATAATCACTGTTTCAGATAGCACGATTTAACATAGTTACTGTTTCAGATAGTCATTGCTACACATATTCACTGTTTCACATAGTCACTGTTTCACATAGCATGTTGCACAGTCACTATTTCACATAGTCACTGTTTTACAGTCACTATTTCAGATATCACTGTTTCACATATTCACTGTATCACATAGTCACTGTTTCACATATTCACTGTATCACATAGTTACTGTTTCACCTAGTCACTGTTTCGAGTTATTGTTTCAGATAGCACTGTTTCACATTGTCACTGTTACTGTATTCAAAATATAGTCACTTTTCCCCCAAAAACATCTTTGCGGGGTCAATCATGATATGGTAGCGTCAGGCTTCTGGTTAAGTATCATCGTTTGGGTTCTCCTGTGTCCATTTCCTCTTCTATCTACAAATGCTGTGTTATTTGTTTGTGATTTTTGGGTTAGGATCCTACATGAAATATTGTGATGGACAAATGTAGGCATTTTTCAAAGAGTTGATATAGTGTTGATGATTTTAGGCCAAAAAATGAATCTTCTAGAAAGAGAGCCCTTGTTAACTGAACTTTTCAACTGATCTTTGTTTGGACTATTGGTGGCGGTATACCTAATTTTCCATACATAACATAATTATTTTCTGTTTTGTTGTCCGGACAATAAGGCAAAGAAAAGTGATTGTTGCTCAGTATATATGTGTTTCATGTATGTTGGGCCTGTCGCGTTTAGAAGGGTATGTAAGAAGGGTCGGATAATTAGATAGGTTGCAATATAATAGAACAGCTAGAGTTATGAAAATAAATCAACACCATGGAAGGACAGCTTAATGGATATTAAAACAATCAATGGACTGTGTTTCTCTAGCTGAAATGTATGTCTCAACTTCAAGGAGACAATACAGGTTTCCTAGATTTAATTCAGACAAGTCGAGGTCTCAGCGCAAAACTATTCTAACTACATAGGGATAAAGAAGGAGATAGTTTATTTTTTTGATAGAAAATTAGATATTTTTATAGAATAGTTTTGTGCTGAGCCCGCGAAGTGGTCACTGTATAAATTAGTCCAGCAACCCTCCTTCGGTAACCGGTTTCCAATTTATTTTTCAGGTCAACCTAATACCTTACTACAGGTCCCCGAATTCACACTCATGATTGCAGGGTTACGTATAAATATGCTTGTGACTAAGAGCAATTGATCTACATGCAATCAACGTGAGTGGGTTAGACAACTTTCATCATGCCATGATTTATTACAATATGTACAATAATGTACGGTACATGCTAATAATTGTTCTGTACCCTGTTGTATTTAAATGAATTCTTTAATTCACTTACGTAGTTATTTACTTAAGAATATGTCTTTATGGACACTTTCGTTATCAATGACTTTACAGAGTACAATCACACTTACTGCATACAAAACAAATAATCTTACCTGACTTCTCACCTCTAAATGGGAGTGGATCACTTGAATATCACTTAATAGTCACTGTTTCACATATCACTGGTTCATATAGTCACTGAAATATAGTCACTGTTTCACATTGTCACGTAAAACACCATACAAACAATTCACAGTGTCACTGTTTCACATGGACACTGTTTCACATATCTACTCTTTCACATAGCACTGTTTCACATAGCTACTGTTACACATAGCTACTGTTTCACATCGTCACTGTTTCTCATAGTCACTGTTTCATATAACACTGGTTCACAGTCACTGTTTCACATTGTACTGTTTTACACCGCACTGTTTTACACAGCACACTTTTACATCGCACTGTTTCACATAACACTGTTTCATAAAGTTAATAAATTCACTGTGTTTAAAACATAGCCACAGACATCTGTTTTGGGTCAATCCTGCTCCTGCCATCCATTGCGGTCTCCTGTTTTTAAGTATGATCAAACTAAACTACGATCCTGACTGTGCGTGAATCATGAAAATAATTCCAAAAAACGACAAAAGAAGGGAACTGGTTGGTTATTTAAGCGGATAAATAGCTCGTGCATATCCGGCGCGTGCATCTCGTGCAGCTCACATATCACGGTCACCGTGACGATGCAGATATAGACTTTGAACGACAATACAGCTTGTTTTATAATAGTGTTTAATAATATTCATGTAATTTAATGTTTACCATTTTCACAATGTTATACTCTTCTCAGAGTTTAACCTCCCGAGTGAGTGTTCGTCTCTAGTGACCTTGTATACTGGCGGTCAATGAAAACGCACCAGTAGATTATATGGGTGTTAAAGGGACACACGGCAATCTTGAAGTGTTTGAAATGAGTGTCTCGATTTATATATCAAGTATCATTTTTACTTTTACCCTGGTGATATTTAAATAAATCAAATTTTAAGTATTCACTATTTCGTCTTATTATACCATAAGTTGTAATATATTATTGGTGCAATAATATCAAAAATTAATAATATGCAAAAACAAATTGCTTAATACAATTCTTATAATTAACATTAATGATTGAACAAATGCATTTTTTGTAGAAAAATTAACGGGACGCCGTGAGTTTTTAAAAAATATAGATTGCCATGTGTCCCTTTAAATTATATTGCTAAAGTAATTTATAATACTAAAGGCATATTTTGAAATTGAAGGATGTTAATTATGAACTGCAAAAACTGAGTGTTTCAAAAAGTCACGCGGGTAAAGAAGTCATATATTTTACTACCGGGTATGTCCAACCGTTTTGCCGTTCCTAGGAAATCATCACGACCCCGTTATTCCAGCAAGTTAAGGTGAATGTACTCCCAGAAAATAGCAAAGTTAAAAGTAGGATAAGTAAAAAAACACTAAATAGTTTTACATGAAACTTGAATGTATACTATATAATTATCATAAACATCATATAAAAGATAAAATACTAAAAAATAAATAATTATGAAGATGTTTTTAAAAAAATGCACAATACAGAGAATTCCTGCGGAATTAGAACTCATCAATATCAGACTTTTTTCTACATTTGACTTGCAATATATTACCTTGATATCATTGTCTAGATTGTGCCAGCCATTAAAAAGTAAAACAAATATGTATTAGTTGTTGTATGCAACTTTTTATTAAATCACCTGTCTTGAAATCAAATATTGTGAGTAGCATAAACTATAAATAGAATGTGTACCAATCAAATACCATGACCAGGTATGTAAATAACACATTATGCATTTTAGTTTTGCATTGATTATGCACATTGATTTTGTTTCTTTAAAAACAACCTTGTTAGGAATATTTGAGATTTTATTTAATAGCACAAGCTAGCTAAATATATCAAGGTAACATATTGCAAGCTTTATTGTAAAATTAGATTTGTACCGTTGAGTTTTAATTTCTGCTGGATTCACTTTGAATTACGCTTATTTTTGTTTCTAATTAGGGTAATAAGATGAGGTATTGCAAGTTTCATGTGAAGTGTTTGAGATATCCAACTTCGAATCTTTCTTTTGTTTCAGAGAACATAATCTTATCGCCGTGCCACATTCAGCACACTCAGCTAAATTTACAATTGGTGTTATTTTGCTGAAACAGCGGCTTTCCTCGGGATCGGGATAATTTCTTAGTAACTGTAAACACACCCGATTACCGTCAGGCGTAGGCACAGTTCGGTAGCCGTAGGTACAGTTCCCTGTAAAAAAAAACAAGTTTCAAAAGGGTAAGTAAATCTAGTTTTCTGACTTGTTAGCCTTAAACTATTAGAAAAGTGAATCGGCCATTTTAATTTGGAAGGAATGTTGTGTATGTCACCTGATTCCCGTGAAATTTGTACCCATTATGCGAGTTACGGTAGGTTAAATGTTGAAATTAAGCTAAAAAAATGTGATTATAGAAAGTTAGAGACCTGTTACTCGGTAAATAGTCAAGTATAAGAGATTTCAGACATACTAACATAAAATATAATCTTTCCTGAATAAACAGTCCAAATTTTAGCCCACAGAACATTTTATTTAAAGAGTTGTGGGTTTTTAAACTCGACCGGGTATTAAACAAGAGGTCAATGACATTGAAGCTCTACTGATCGATTTTGATTTCAGGAAGTAGTCGCTACAAACTGTTTTTTTGAAAATCTATTTTTAGCTGTGGTGGCCATCTTGAATTTCCGGCTGACCTGAAATTTTGCTAGGATCAATTAGACATCAAGAGCAACATTCCTGTGAAGTTTCATGAAAATCCGTCAAGTAGTTTCAGAGGAGTAGTCGCTACAAGTTTTCATTATATAACTCTATGTAAACAAAGATGGCCACTGACAGCCATGTTTAACATTGAATCAAAATAATGTTTGACTCGGATTACCATCATGTCATGCTGATCATTTTAGAAAAAGTCCCATATCAATATCTCTTATAGTTTTCAAGAAGTAGTCGCTACAAACTTATTTTTTAAAAATCTATTTTTAACTGTGGCGGCCATCTTGAATTTCCGGCCGACCTGAATTTTTTTTAGGATCAACTAGACATCAAGAGCAACATTCCTGTGAAGTTTCATGAACATCCGTCAAGTAGTTTCAGAGGAGTAGTTGCTACAAGTTTTTACTATATAACTCTATGTAACCAAAGATGGCCACTGGCAGCCATGTTTAACGTCGAATCAAAATAATTTTACACAAGGATCTACATCATGTCATGCTGATCATTTTAGAAAAAGTCCCATATCAATATCACTTATAGTTTTCAAGAAGTAGTCGCTACAAAATTATTTTTTAAAAATCTATTTTTAGCTGTGACGGCCATCTTGAATTTCCGGCCGACCTGAAATTTTTCTAGGATCAATAAGACATCAAGAGCAACATTCATGTAACGTTTCATGACAATCCGCCAAGTAGTTTCAGAGGAGTAGTCGCTACAAGTTTTTACTATATAACTCTATGTAAACAAAGATGGCCGCTGGCAGCCATGTTTAACGTCGAATCAAAACGATTTTCGACAAGGATCAACATCACGTCATGCTGATCATTTTAAAAAAAGTCCCATATCAATATCACTTATAGTTTTCAAGAAGTAGTCGCTACAAACTTGTATTTTGAAAATCTATTTTTAGCCATGGCGGCCATCTTGAATTTCCGGCCGACCTGAAATTTTGCTAGGATCAATAAGACATCAAGAGCAACATTTTTGTGAAGTTTCATGAAAATCCGTCAAGTAGTTTCAGAGGAGTAGTCGCTACAAGTTTTCATTATATAACTATATGTAAACAAAGATGGCCGCTGGCAGCCACGTTTAACGTCGAATCAAAACGATTTTTGATAAGGACCAACATCATGTCATGCTGATCATTTTAGAAAAAGTCCCATATCAATATCACTTATAGTTTTCAAGAAGTAGTCGCTACAAACTTGCATGAAAATCTATTTTTAGTCATGGCGGCCATCTTGAATTTCCGGCCGACCTGAAATTTTGCTAGGATCAATTAGACATCAAGAGCAACATTTCTGTGAAGTTTCATGAAAATCCGTCAAGTAGTTTCAGAGGAGTAGTCGCTACAAGTTTTCATTATATAACTCTATGTAAACAAAGATGGCCACTGGCAGCCATGTTTAATGTCGAATCAAAATAATGTTCGACTCGGATAACCATCATGTCATGCTGATCATTTTAGAAAAAGTCCCATATCAATATCACTTATAGTTTTCAAGAAGTAGTCGCTACAAACTTGTATTTTGAAAATCTATTTTTAGCCATGGCGGCCATCTTGAATTTCTGGCCGACCTGAAATTTTGCTAGGATCAATTAGACATCAAGAGCAACAATTTTGTGAAGTTTCATGAAAATCCGTCAAGTAGTTTCAGAGGAGTAGTCGCTACAAGTTTTCATTATATAACTCTATGTAAACAAAGATGGCCACTGGCAGCCATGTTTAATGTCGAATCAAAATAATGTTCGACTCGGATAACCATCATGTCATGCTGATCATTTTAGAAAAAGTCCCATATCAATATCACTTATAGTTTTCAAGAAGTAGTCGCTACAAACTTATTTTTTAAAAATCTATTTTTAACTGTGGCAGCCATCTTGAATTTCTGGCCGAACTGAAATAAAGTTTCATGAAAATCCGCCAAGTAATTTTAGAGGAGTAGTCGCTACAAGTTTTTACTATATGACTCTATGTAAACAAAGATGGCCACTGGCAGCCACGTTTAACGTCGAATCAAAACGATTTTTGATAAGGACCAACATCATGTCATGCTGATCATTTTAGAAAAAGTCCCATATCAATATCACTTATAGTTTTCAAGAAGTAGTCGCTACAAACTTGTATTTTGAAAATTTATTTTTAGCCGTGGCGGCCATCTTGAATTTCCGGCCGACCTGAAATTTTGCTAGGATCAATTAGACATCAAGAGCAACATTCCTGTGAAGTTTCATGAAAATCCGTCAAGTAGTTTCAAAGGAGTAGTCGCTACAAGTTTTCATTATATAACTCTATGTAAACAAAGATGGCCGCTGGCAGCCATGTTTATCGTCAAATCAAAACGATTTTCGACAAGGACCAACATCATGTCATGCTGATCATTTTAGAAAAAGTCCCATATCAATATCACTTATAGTTTTCAAGAAGTAGTCGCTACAAACTTGTATTTAAAAAATCTATTTTTAGCTTTGGCGGCCATCTTGGATTTCACATCAACATGAATTTTTGCTAGGATCAACTAGACTTCATGGGCAACATTTTTGTAAAGTTTTATGAATATCCATCCAGTAGTTTCAGAGGAGTAGTCGCTACAAATAAAAGTTAACGGACAGACGGACAGACGGACGGACGGACGGACGACGGACGCCGCACCACGGCATAAGCTCTGCTGATCTCTGATCAGTAGAGCTAAAAATGGAAGGGGTACGGTATAGTTCCATTATTTATTGGCAGGTAGCTAGTACAGTTCCGAAAAATGGCAGGAGTATGGTACAGTTCCAATAAAATCGGACGCTAAAGTATTTTCTCCTTTGGTATAGTGGTGTATATTCGAAAACAATAATGACGAAGTACTGTATATAGAATTATATACATCTTTCGGTCCTTCCATAAACGATTTCTATAAGTATTTAAGAAAACCCACCAACAGCAGGGACACGGAAATATAGGCTCTTTTGAACCTTCATTCCGACGGTACAGTACAGAGAAAGACATGTGAATATTGGTCTATATGCCCTTTGAACACTTTTGAAATAAAGGCTTTTCCGCTTTAAACTCACATTTCAATGTCAAATATAGATGCGGGGATAATGGCCGTCCCTCGGACTGTGTTATTGTGTCAATTGTACCGATATCATTCAAATAGCTTTCTTATTTCCGAAACGATAGCTATTGTGAACTAATGTTGTTCAATGTGTCTAATTGGCTAGAGTGTCTGTGGTTTTCTATCCTATCACTTCTGGTAGCAGGCGCGGAGCCAGGGATCCCCCCAACCCCAGGGGTTCCGAGGTATGGTGAATGAGAAAATGAGAACAAATCCAATCTGAACCCCCGACACCCCTCGCTGGACACGCACAGGGGTAAAATGTTTAAAGTAGGCCTACACAACATGATTGACATATTTGCCGGGTGTTAGGGTTAAGGTGCTAGTAAGCTTAATTTAACGTCGCACATGATCAAACATTAACACGAGCTTCGAACTCTCGTGCGAACAACAAGGTATCCATTAGCATACACCCATCGATAATTAACCAGTAGCAATGTGGATAAAGTGCCTAAGGACACAACTAAATTGACAGCGGCTCGGATCGAACCCATAGACTCCACAACCAAGGGAATGCTGCCATTGGGATACACACGTGATAAACAGCTGCAGATCAGCACTAGTACTACTATGATAATAATACTACAATGGTCAATGACATTGGGTAAATGTCGATGCCTGCAAATAAAGGAGAAACTTATGATAATAACAAAATGTTTGAAAAAACGTAATAAGACGAGAACATGGCAGTGCAGTTGTTGTATATAACACCATTTATTCCTTACTGTAATTTCATTACACAATTATAACATAATAAATGTCATTTCCAATAGTAGTCGGTGGACGTTTGATTCAGATACCAATCTCCACGCAGAGTTATCGTTCCTTGCACTCACATATATCTCTGCTAACTACTAATTACAAGATTTTGGTAAAATCTGTTAAATTGGAATATGTTTGTCTGATACTTATTAATTTCTTGTGTAAATATAATTTTCAGAATATCTGCAAATTAGATGTTGCAAGATTTGAAATAATGCATGAAAACAATTTAGTTTTAATTGGGATTATTTTACTACCGAAATAATACGTACTTAGGTCTCCTCAATCGGTACGTATATGTAAACATTTCAAACCGAAGCTCGATAGCAGAACATTACTAAACATTATAACTCATAGAAAAATAATTTGAAAATATTGAATATAGGTCTATATTTTATCTTTGCGGACCACGCAAAAGGATTTATTATAAACATCGTCATAAACTTTTTTAAATAATCACGTGACCTAACCGTTCGCCCTACTTTCTTTGAAGTTGACATAGTCAAATGAGGAACGGGTGTACTCTGGGTAGAGATTGTTCAGATACGAGTGGCCTTAAAACGTAATTAATGTGATGTGTTCAATATGCAATAATTAAAATTAAGCTATCTATTCTAAAACATCTAAATACCAAACGCCAGTTATCATGAATGGTGAATTATAAAAAGGGGACGTAACTCAGGTTTTCTTAAATACTTATAGAAATCGTTTATGGAAGGACCGAAGATGTATATAATTCTATATACAGTACTTTTTTATTAGTGTTTTCGAAATAACACCACTATACCAAAGGAAAAAAGACTTTAGCGTCCGATTTTATTGGAACTGTACCATACTCCTGCCATTTTTCGGAACTGTGCTAGCTACCTGCCAATAAATAATGGAACTGTACCGTACTCCTGCCATTTTTCAATACCCGGTCGAGTTTAAATACCCACAACTCTTTTAATAAAATGTTCTGTGGGCTAAAATTTGGACTGTTTATTCAGGAAAGATTATATTTTATTGCGGTATGTCTGAAATCTCTTAAACTCGACTATTTACCGAGTACCAGGTCTCTAACTTTCTATAATCACATTTTTTAGCTTTATTGGAACTGTACCATACTCCTGCCATTTTTCGAAACTGTACTAGCTACCTGCCAATAAATAATGGAACTGTATCGTTATCCTGCCATTTTTCAATACCCGGTCGAGTTAAATACCCACAACTCTTTTAATAAAATGTTCTGTGGGCTAAAATTTGGACTGTTTATTTAGGAAAGATTATATTTTATTGCGGTATGTCTGAAATCTCTTAAACTCGACTATTTACCGAGTACCAGGTCTCTAACTTTCTATAATCACATTTTTTAGCTTAATTTCAACATTTAACCTACCGTAACTCGCATAATATGGGTTCAAATTTCACGGGAATCAGGTGACATACACAACATTCCTTCCAAATTAAAATGGCCGATTCAATTTTCTAATAGTTTACGGCTAACAAGTCAGAAAACTTGATTTACTTACCCTTTTGAAACTTGTTTTTTTTTTTACCGGGAACTATACCTACGGCTGCCGGTAATCGGGTGTGGTAAAACGATTGGACATAACCGATATTAAAATGTGTGAATTTTGTTTTCTACAAGGCGTGACTTAATAGAACACTGTTCATAATTAAAATCGTTCAATTCCAAAACATGCGCTTATTATATTAAATTACTTTAGCAATAAAACTTAACACTCGTATAATCAACTGGTGCGTTTTCATTGACCGCCAGTATACATGATTTAAGACTTTCTGGTTGTTGTTAGTTACGTTCACTGCAAATTCGACTTTAGTGCGTGCATTTTATAAGTTGCGCAAAATGTTAAAATAAGTTGACAATCCAATTAGATGCAAGACAATTCCAGAAATATAAACAATCAAAGTGAAATAATACATTCACTGTTAGATATGTACGCCTGGGAATCGCACTACTTCAGGCGGAGGATTTCCGGTTAGACAGGCGTGCGATAAAAAAACAAGAGTGTATGAACTGAGGTATTGTCACGATTGTGAACGATTAAATTTGCATTTATACCTTTTTAATCCAACATTCGGGAAAGTATTTTGCTAGCCAATGGACCAAAACGACTAGTCTCAGAATTTGGGCATCGGCGACCGAAGCATGTGAGAGAAATCCTTTCTGCCGTGTGCAATTTACATGGTAAAAAATCTCGCATAAAACATGAAGATGCTTATTTTTTATATGTATATTTTTATGATCTTGTGAATTTCCCAACAGTACATATAGATATGAGACGTGCATATCATAATTTGAAGAAGGTCTATCGTAAAACATGCACGACAATACAGGCGTGCAACTTACCATGCAAGCGTGCTATGAAATAAGAACAAACATTAGGTGAACGTTTAGAGAACCCCATTTACGCTTTGTTTCAAATCGAGGTGAAAATATGCAGAATGGGCCTAAAATCTTTTCATCTGCAAAACTGCAGAGTTTCTGCAGATTATGTTGTAAGCGATCCATTTTTGGCTGGAGCTACGATCGTTGTTTTCTGCCACCACTCAAGTAGCGCCGGAAACAATACAGGGATCATGATCAAGACCTTTAATAAACATGACAAATAAATTAGCGGGGAGAGTTTACCCCTCTGCATGGTTAAGAAATGGCTCTATGCCTGCAATAAAACCACACGGGGCATTTCAGAAAAAACAATACTTGCGCGGAAATTGATGTGCATTAACGCATAGTAATTTGTATATGGGCCACATAAAGGGCCCTGCTTGTATCATGTTAAACAAGAGCATCAATAATTGCAGGGCAATCCATAGTCCCCAAACGGCCCAGACAAACATTTTTCAGACATTTTCTATGATGGAGGTCAAAGATCAAGGTCAAGGTCACAATGACCTTATTTTGGTACGCGACACACCGCTATCCCAAGATGTATCCACATACCAAGTTTGGTGTCTCTTAGTTTTATAGTATTGAAAATACGGTCCGGACAAGCATTTTCTATAACAGAGTTCACAGGTCAAGGTCACAATGACCTTATTTTGATACGCGACACACCGCTATCCCAAGATGTATTCACATACCAAGTTTGGTATCTCTTAAGTGTTATCGTATTGAAAATACGGTCCAGACAAGCATTTTGTATGACAGAGGTCACAAGTCAAGGTCACAGCGACCTTATTTTGGTACGCGACACACCGCTATCCCAAGAGGTATTCAAATACCAAGTTTGGTATCTCTAAGTGTTATAGTATTAAAAATACGGTCCGGACAAGCATTTTCTATGACAGAGGTCACAGGTCAAGGTCAAGGTCACAGTGACCTTATTTTGGTACGCGACACACCGCTATCTCAAGATGTATTCAAATACCAAGTTTGATATCTCTAAGTGTTATAGTATTAAAAATACGGTCCGGACAAGCATTTTCTATGACAGAGGTCACAGGTCAAGGTCAAAGTCACAGTGACCTTATTTTGGTACGCGACACGGCGCTATCCCAAGATGTATCCACACAACAAGTTTGGTATCTTTAAGTGTTATAGTATTGAACATATGGCCCGGATAAGCATTTTCGGAACATTTTTTATGACAGAGGTCACAGGTCAATGTCAAGGTCACAGCGACCTTTTTTTAGTATGCGACACACCGCTATTCCAAGATGTATTCAAACACCAAGTTTGGTATCTCTAAGTGTTACAGTATTAAAAATACGGTCCGGACAAGCATTTTATATGACAGAGGTAACAGGTCAAGGTCAAGGTCACAGTGACCTTATTTTGGTACGCGACACACCGATATCCCAAGATGTATCCACAAACCAAGTTTGGTATCTCAAAGTCTTATAGTATTGAAAATATGGCCCGGACAAGCATTTTCGGAAGGACGGACGGACGGACGGACAGGGTGCAAACCTGTAGTCCCCACGGGTCCGGTGGGGGACTAATAAACACTGAATATTTTATATACTTCAAGGTTAGTTATGTATTAATTTACGTGTATGAATGTAAGTTATATATTTATAGAGATTATATTTTTTAAAGATTATATGTATTAAGATTATTATTTAAGATATTAGATAACTATTAATGACGTGTTTTCATGTTTTATTTCAGGTGCGGTAAATGCATTTGAACAGAGGATATTCAGAATTGGAACACGATCACAAATACGTGTTCCCTGACATTGCGTTGGACATGAAGACACTTAAATAAGGGCCTAGTCTTGATCATCAAGGGTAAATATAAACAACAATGGCAGGCAAAATTAACCTAAACGGTGGAAACAGTATATTCAGTACCAGGGACAAAACTGGTAGAAAAGCAAATCCATTTGAAGGCGTCTTAAAAGCTATGACTCCTGATGAACAGGAAAGAATAAACACGTTTCTTCACGAACTTCATGAAAAAGAATTGGAATTCAAAATACCCAAAGAAGAAGTTGAAGATATAGCAGAAGCAGTAGATGAGATGGTGACAAAGATTATAACACATATGGGCGATATTGATCCAAACCATGAGATAGCTCAAACGTATTTAGTAGGGAGTATGGCAGAAGGGACCAGTATCCAGAGTCCAAATGAATTTGACTATTTAGTGGTTTTAAAACATTTTTCTACGCCAGGTGTTGTAGAAGTACAACGTGTGAGTTGCGAAGGTGAAGACGAAGTTTACAAAATAGAACAGTTTTATTCCGGTCATGATTTCCAACATGCAAACGTTAGAATTAAAGAAAGACGTGTTTCTGAAATGTTTGGTTCCTTTGTGAAACATGGATATTTACAAAACCAATGTCGGAGAAGCTCGTACATACGAAAGAACTTTGAAAATTCCTTGAAGAAATGTGCGGGCATGCACATTACAACGGCGACAGGCCTAGGTACACTGACGGTGCCCTTATATCCGACGGGGTTCCATGGTCCTGCATGTAATATATATTTGGAATGGACACCCATCTCCAGTAAAATGGATATGGGGGATAGAGAGCCCTTAGGACTATCGGTTGATATTACCCCGGCCATAGAGATACAAGGCGGCTTGGATAGCGTTATTGGATCCGAAGATGTCGACATTGGACACTATTACGAGAAACTTGTACAAGATGCTAAATATCTGCTTGTTCCAGGAAAACCATACGACAACAGGGAATGTTTCCAGTTTACGTTTACAACAACCGAGGTGAAGCTTATGAAAATGTTGTCAGAAAACCATAAGAAATGTTACAAAATCATGAAATATGTCTTCGCAAATGTTTTGACAGAGTATGTACTTTCGTCATATATGATGAAAACGTTTGTGTTGAGACATGCTTCTAAATGTCACGCGAAAGAAAACGGTAGCCAAGATGACAACCCTAAGCAGACGGAAGACATGTTTGTTTGCATTGTTGACATTCTTACTGCCATATCAGAAAGCTACGAATGCTTTCATTCCAATCACGCAGAGGTACACATGAAAGAGCGTACAATCTTTATGAATTCTAATTTTGTGTCAACTAAATTATTCACAAAGAATGACTGCATAAAAATAACAGACGTTCTAGTTGACATTGTTGAACAGTTACTTGTGATAGGTAAAACACCTGCTGATTGTGCATTTGAACGTTGTTTGACACAATTTCGCCAATACTTCAAAGAATTTGCTGGGCTTATTCGCTATCCACGTCTCAGAAACCGCAAGAATTGTTTGTAACAAAGTTAATGCCAACACGTCATGCGCATTGTGTTTGTATATATTATTAGACAGTTAAACTATGCAGTGTTGCCAAAGATTCAAAAACGCAGCTCTTGTATCATAAAAAGCCAACAGACGGTTTAGCGGACAGCTTGACTTCACCATTTGTATTGGGGCTATGAAGAGAAACTATACAGCCTATATATCAGTACATGATATGCATCTAAAACTAATTCGTGCCTGCATCAGTGTACACATTCAAAATGAGTCTAATCGTTTATCATTTTTCCGTGACCCATTATCAATCGTATACATGTCTCAACAAATAAAACAAGAGACCTAAGAGGGCCTGTATCGCTCTACTGGCTGTACAAATTGAAACAAGAGGTCCAAGACATTGAAACGCTCTCCTAAGATCTGAGCAGTTAGATCTTGGAACAGTATTATAACTTTTTATATGTTTGTCATTATTTGAAAGGACAGTGCTTGTTAATCATTGAACTATACACGCTTTTTTGTGGCCATGTTTGGAAGAGGCGTGTTTGAAGTCCAAGCAGCCCTTACTGTTGTCAGGGTAAATGCATTTTATTTTCAATATTTCTCAAATGAAAATCATTTTTTTAACAAGAGTAACATTCCTGTAAAGTTTCATGAAAATTCTTTCAAGTAGTTTCAGAGGAGAAGTTGTCAAATCAAAAACATGTTTAGGGCCAACTGCATGCTATCCATCCATTTTGTTAAAGGTATAACATCAATAACACATGGTAACCACAAATTTGTAGTTGTAAAATCTATTTGAGCTGTGGTAGCCATCTTGAAGTTCAGGCCGATCTGAAGTTTACTTAGGACCAGCCAGACATCAAGAGCAACATTTCTGTAAAGTTTCATGGAAATCCATCAAATAGTTTCAGAGGAGTAGTCGCCTATATAACTAGGTAAACAATATTTGACATCGAATTGAAATGAATTTTGGTTATAACCAACTACATGTCGTGCCGATCGTTTTGGTAAAGGTTCCAAATCATATTACGTGATCCCGCCTTAATTCCATGAAGAGATAGGATAGCTTATATTAGCAGGATTTTATAACGGATATTTTGACAATAAAACGCGTTTAAAAACATTTTCTTACTGAAAAAATGCGATAACATGTTTAGAATTACCTATTAAAAGCTTTAATTTTACAATATGCAACTTCTTTAAGCCGAAATTAAGGTTTTGTTTCATACCCCAGCTAACCCTGTTTTCGCTTCTTGAAGAAGCGGTTGGATGGGGTATGAAAGTTAATACTTGGACCACGTGATGAATATCACGTTTTTTGAGAGGTAGTCGTCACAAAAATCTATTTTAGCCGTGGTGGCCATCTTGATTTTTCGGCTGACGTGAATTTATGCTAGGATCAACTAGAGATCAAACGCAATATTCCTACTGGGGTGATCATTGATGGTGACCGTTCCAACTCGAGATTTTGTCTATTTATTTAACCGTTACTTGGAATAAAATTACATGATCAGAAAGGTTCTTTATTTGGCTTTCTGGCAATGCAAAATATGTAAGGAAAAAAAACCAGTAAATGAAGGATAGATAGTGTGTGTTTGCAATGTAGATTGGTTTGTCGTTACATCGAGGTCTCTCGCGTACCGCCACGATAAGCGCAGTCAAAATCAATAAATGCAGCATAATTTTTATAATCGATAAACTTACCTAGACAAGTGTTTTCAGTTGAATACAGTGTTTGTACTGCCGTGTCATATCCCCGTCATATAAAGCCCTGATTCCTGTGAAGTTTCATGAAAATCTGTAAAGTAGTTTCAGAGGAGTAGTCATCACAAGTTGTCCCTATATAACTCTATGAAAACTGCTGTTCGACATCGAATCGAAATGAAATTTGTTTTAGGACCAACAACATGGCATGCCAGTCATTTTAGAAAGGTTCGAAATAAATCAATACCGCTTATGATTTTTGAAAAGTAGACGCCACAAACTTGTATTTTTAAAATCTATTTTTTTGTATTTCTGGCCAACCTGAGGGAGAAGTCCTCAGTTTCGCACGAATGTCCATTGGGGTAAATAGAATGAAACAACCATGTTTAACGTCGAATCAAAATATTTTCGACAAGGACCAACATAATCTCATGCTGATCATTTTAGAAAAAGTCCCATATCAATATCTCTTATAGTTTTCAAAAAGTAGTCGCTACAATCTTATTTTTAAAAATCTATTTTTAACTTTTTCGGTAGGGATCTCAATGGTTTCCAAGTTATAACCCAGGTGAAGGTTCCCGCGGCCGATGCTGGGTGCATGGTTCTATCCGTCTTTTCATGCTAAGTAAGTGTACAACTGTGGTTTCAGAGAAGAAAATTTAAAGTTTTTCCCTATATAAATCTGTAAAACATGTGACCCTTGCAGTTGGACCAAATTGGAATCCATGGTATCGATTTGAATAAAAAATGATAGAGGACCATAAGCTTATGGTATATGCACAATATTAGACTCTAGTTCATGTAGTTTCAGAGAAGATGTTTTAAAGTCTATGAAAAACTATTACCCCCAGAGCTCGAGTATTCACAAAGCAGAATATGACGTTCAAACAAGGGCCTACTATAGCAATATTAGTCCGATCTAGCTGGTTTTCGAACTTGTCCAAGCCAGTATTGATATCAACAATCTAGCAAAGATTGGTAAAGATCAAATACAAAATAAAGGTGCTTTTGTGCTCACAAGGCAGAATAGGACATTTTTTATTCAAACTATTAGGGTGTTTTACGGAACACTTATTTCGTCTGCCATGTTCTATTTCAGTAAACACAATCTATAAAATTTGAAGACATGGGTGCAATCCTTCATGAATTATGGAGCATGTTTTTTTTTAGTGTTAACGTTGATGAAAACGCGCGTACATCTGCAACGGATAATTGAAACGGAAGTTGCATGACCATAGATCAATATGAAAGTTTAAAGTTTTATGAAAACGGGCATAACTCTGCTGAAATGAAAGTTAATATTATTGGTCATGGGTAACACTATTCTGTGTGCTAAGATTAATATGTGCGCGAAGTTTCATGAACATAAGTCAAATACTTCTTAAGTTATGGCCAGTTATGAGTTTGGTTAGGTTGCAGGTTAAGATTTTATGAAAGGGGGCATAACTCTGCCAAAAAGTAAGTCAGAGTTAAAGGACATGTGTAACAACATTACCGAGGAGAAGATGAAGATGTGTTTAAAGTTTCATGAACATAGGTCAAATACTTTTCAACTTATGGCATGTCTGTTGACGCAGGTGACACAACATGGGCCATAACTCTAGTGTTACTAATCCGATCTGTCTGGTTTTATAATTTGTCCGAGCTTAATATAAAGACACAGACACAGTTTGGTATCAGATAAAAAATGAAGTCCCTATCATTTTCAAACGGCAAAAGTTAAGGGACGACAGACATCAAGAGATGGAATATATATTATAAAGTTGTCGAGAGCTGATTTTTCAAGTTTTAGTTTCAGTCTTACATGCAATATCTCTATATACAAACTTTCACGGGGCACAGCCATTTTTGACCTCAGGGACTTCATTTAAACAAACTTGAAAGTCCAGACAAGAGGACCTGTATCACTCTACTTGTTATATGGAGTCTGTCGTCTGTGGTGGGAAACACGACATCAGTATGCGCAACTAGGCTTGGTATTGGTCATTCCTGCCAAGTTTCACTGAAATCAAGCCAGGGATTCAGGAAAACTAGACTGAATAAAGTTTATGTATGAGGCCCATAACTCTGTCAAAAATCATTCAACCGGAACAACAACCACAGACGACAGACTCCATATATAAAGACTTTGGCCAAGTTTGGTTCAGATTGCATGAAAAATGAAGGGGCTAGAGTGTTCACAAAACAAAATATAGCATTTTACGTTAATTCAATTTACGGGCAATAACTCTGTGATGGCCGGTTTTCGAACTCATCCGAGCTCTCATTGATAAAAAGAATTTGGCCAAGTTTAGTTAAGATCGCATGAAAAATGACGGGCCTGGAGTGTTTACAAAGCAAAAGTTAACATCCCAATAGCTAAACAACAGGCCCTCTTGTGGACGCTCTACCGGCTAAAATGGCTCATATCTAAGGTCGTCGTCCTAAAATTCTCATCAGTACTTCTTTTAAACTAGAAGCCCTATTATAAACGTCCAGATTTTTTATTTGACCAACACCAATGTCAGCCCCAAAACAAATTAAAGTCATTAACAGTGATGCATTTAAATGATTTCCGCTCAATAACTGTTAGGAATGAGGTATTGCGATGAAACTTGCAGGGTATGTAGATTATGTGGAAAGTAAGTTTGGAAGACTGGGATCAAGTTCAAATTATGCATGTTGTAGCGGAGACCGGATGTGGCCTATATTTCGTCGAAAGTAGGTCACAGCCACCCGAAATTTTGCATATGATGTTAGATGCATATAAGGAACATTCTGGTGAAGTTTGGTAAAGATCCTGCGAGAAAAAAGCAAGATACGCATGTCGTAGTGGAGACTGGACATGATCTATATTGTGTCATAGTACGTCACAGTGACCTGAAACTTTGCAAATGACGTTAGATGCATATAAGATGCATTCTGGTGAAGTGGAAGAAAGAAGCAAGATAAGCATGTCGTGTCGTAGCGGAGACTACATGACCTATATTTTGAGAAAAGTAGGTCACAGCGACCAGAAATTTTATAAGGATCATACTGGTGAAGTTTGGTGAAAATCCTGCGAGAAAAAAGCAAGATACGCATGTCGTAGCGGAGACCGGACATGACCTAAATTGTGTCGAAAGTAGGTCACAGCCACCCGAAATTTTGCACATGATGTTAGATGCATATAAGGAACATTCTGGTGAAGTTTGGTAAAGATCCTGCGAGAAAAAAGCAAGATACGCATGTCGTAGTGGAGACTGGACATGATCTATATTGTGTCATAGTACGTCACAGTGACCTGAAACTTTGCAAATGACGTTAGATGCATATAAGATGCATTCTGGTGAAGTGGAAGAAAGAAGCAAGATAAGCATGTCGTGTCGTAGCGGAGACTACATGACCTATATTTTGAGAAAAGTAGGTCACAGCGACCAGAAATTTTATAAGGATCATACTGGTGAAGTTTGGTGAAAATCCTGCGAGAAAAAAGCAAGATACGCATGTCGTAGCGGAGACCGGACATGACCTAAATTTTGTCGAAAGTAGGTCAAAGCAACCCAATATTTTGCACATGATGTTATATGCATATAAGGAACATTCTGGTGAAGTTTGGTGAAAATCCTGCAAGAAAAAAGATAGATACACATGTCGTAGTGGAGACCGGAAGTGACATATATTCCGTCGAAAGTAGGTCACAGCAACTCGAAATTGTGCATGTGATGTTGGATCCATATAATGAACATTTTGGTGAAGTTTGGTGAAAATCCCGCATTTAATGAAGAAGATATTAAGAAATGAAATCGGACGCACGAACTAACGATCAGACGGACGAACTTACATACATACATCTGGACGACATTTTGGTCACTAAGTCGAGATCCATAAACAAGTTAAATACAAATTGCGATACGTTACTCATTTACTGAGAAGAAACCATTTTTTCTATTTTTAATAACAATGACCTTGACCTTGAACCCAATGCAATCCCAACCTTTCTACCAACCCAGCAAGTTTCGCTGCAGTACCTCTCTCCTAATAAAAAGTATTGGGCCGAAACCATTTTTCTTTTTTTAGTAACAGCGACCTTGATCTTGAATCCAGTAGCCCCAAATGCAAGTTTCATTGCACTACCTCATTCCTAACACAAGATTTTGAGCAGAAAACATTTTTCTATTTTTAGTAACAGTGACCTTGACCCCAGTGGCCCCAAACACAATCCAAGCCCTCCTTTCTTTATAAGCTACATACCCGGCAAGTTTTATTGCAATACCTCATTCCTAACAAAAATTATTGAGCAGAAACCATTTTTTCTATTTTAGTAACAGTGACCTTGACCTTGAACCCAGTAAACCCAATTTCAATTCCAACCTTCTTTTCCACAGAAGCTTCCTACACAGCAAGTTTCGTCACAATACCTAAAAACCATTTTTCAATTTTTAGTAACAGCGACCTTGACCTTAATACCAGTGGCCCCAAATGCAATCTCGAACTTCTTTTCCATATAAGCTACCTACCCTGCAAGTTTCATTGCAATACCTCATTCCTAACAAGTAATTGAGCAGAAACCATAGCATATTGCATATTTAAAAACATCAAGGGCCATTACTCTGGTTTTACTTGTTCAATCTGGCTTGTTTTCAAACTCGTCGAAGCTTTCATTGATATCAACAATCTGGTAAAGGTTGAATGAAAAATGAAGGTCAGATCGTGTTAACGAGGCCAAATTATAGCATATTTCATAAAATCAAGGGCAATAACTCCGGTGTAACTGGTCCGATCTGGCTGGTTTTCGAACTCATCCGAGCTTTCATTGAAATACATACACTGGCAAAGTTTCGTAAAGATCAAATACAAAATGAAGGTGCTAGAGTGTAAACATGGCTTAATAGGACATTTTCTCAGCAAAACAAGGGCCATTACTCTGGTGTTACTAATCCGATCTGGCTGATTTTCAAACTCATCCGAGCTTCCATTGAAATAAATACACTGGCAAATTGTCTGAAAGATCAAATACAAAATGAAGGTGCTAGAGTGTAAACAAGGCTATATAAGGCATTTTTCAGCAAAACAAGGGCCATAACTGTGGTGTTACTAATCCGATCTGGCTGGTTTTCGAACTCGTTCGAGCTTTCAGTGATATAAAGACACTGGCAAAGTTTCGTAAAGATCCGATTAATGATGAAGTCCCTATCGCGTAAACAAGACAGAAGTTAACGGACAGACAACTCGCCATTGAAGCTCTGCTGACCTTCGGCCAGTAGAGCTAAAAACTGTCAAAATCTGTTACGTGAATCTAACGGGTGTGACCTTTTAATGGTTTGTCATTTTATGGTAATGGTGGCCATCTTGGATGTCATGCTGACCTGATTTTAACAAATCTGAACAAGAAATCGATAAAACCGATGGATGCTCCCCGAATAAAGGCACACATGTGAAATAGAATCGGATGGAAAATTTATGATGAATTGAGCTTACACACTTTATATTTTTGTTAAAAATTGCAAAGTCCATTAACTCATTTTTAACCGAAACATCCGGACAATATGCGCTACTAGAAATAATACTGATACTTCCTATAAAGTTTTTATGGATATCAGATGAAAAACATAGGTGGAGTTGAGTGGACATAAGCTTTAGAATCAAAAAAGTCCCGTGACTCTGCCAAAATCATTCAACTGGAATGTGCTAATGGACATCTACTGATGCTTCCTATGAAGTTTCGTTAAACATCGGATGAAAAATGTAGGAGTTAAGTGAACAAGAAAATGGGACAGACAGACATATATACAGATGGACATGAGGGCAACTATATGCTCCCCACGAACATTTCGGGGAGCATAAAAACATTCGACAGGATCATCCATGTGAAGTTTGGTCAAAATTGTCAAAGTGGAATGTGAAAAGTTAACAGACGGCAGACAAAAATCGGTCACAACAGCTCACTTTGGCAAGCTAAAAAGTGCAAGACAGACAACTACAATCAGTGTATTTTCAAATAGTGGAATAACCAATTGCTATTGAGACACAATGGATGCGTGCGCAGTGGCTCCAACTTCTTGAAAAGTAAAGTGTATTCCAATTTAGATGCTATTTTTGTCAACTGAAAGCATCAGGTATACTGGAATGCTATAAACTACCTCTCCACCTAGGATTTACTACTCAAATTTCAACACAACTGTCTAACAGCTGATCCTATCCAATAACTTCTTTCAATGGACGCCTGAATGAGATGACATCGGGGTTCAAACTGTGGTTCAGTCTGGTGCAATCACCGAGCTACTGATCAGGTGGTTGTGTCTTCAAAGAATATTATAGTAATAGCAGAATGCTTAAATGTGTACCTATATACTAAGTAATAATTATATGGTATGCTCTTGCTTTCAACAGATTAGCAAACTACAAGTAGATCTACACAGTTTATTCTGAAACTCTCAGTAATATTTCAATAAACTACATGTACACAAAGGCATACTGTATATATACAGACATTGATGATGGTGAAGCAGTTTTACCTCATCAAATATTTTTAAAAAATGGCTGTCACATGACACTGGCAACACAATGAAATTTACATGTATACTACACATGTTGCCACATAAGAAGCAAATGATTCTCATTTGAGAATTATATAAAAGTAGCAGTACAAGATGCTTATATAAAACCTTCCATATAAGAATCATATAAGAATCATATGAGAATCATATAAATAGAGGATCTGACACGAGTACACATTTATTATTGAATTTATTAATTATTGAATTTATTAAACAAGTTGGCAAAATGATATAATGTGAGGCCCTTGTCGAGCATTATATCATTTTTGCTAACGAGTTTAATAAATTCAATAATGAATGAGAACGAATGTTAGATTCTATTTATTACATAACTCACATATCGACTTTTTTTGCATTTTGCCTGTCGCTTTAACATGTGAAACCGACATAAACCATGGGAATTGGATCATAGTCATTATCAAATTTTTTTTGACAGTGCATACTAGGGTTATTTGAATACTTATATAACTAGTGGTACATCGAAAATATAGAATGGTGTTATTCCACTCCCACACCGTAAGTTATGTGATAAATATATAAATGTGTGTTTTGAAAATGAAGCTTTTATAAATTAATTATCATACAAAAATTATATGAAACTCCTATTATATAAATATCATATGATAGGTGTTATATGACAGTCATATGTGGCTCCTTTTACATAAGTATTCTCATATGAGTATGTTTATTATATATTACTCAAAATTTGCTAAGGATTACTTTTATTCTTCCATATAATTTTATTAGAAATTAATTCACAATAACGATATTTTCATTGATACTTCAACAATTCCACAATTTGAATCAAGTCATGAGATCACATGACCATACACTGCCCTAAATATTATGATTTATTTCAGCAAGAAATTTAGACAGCAAAAAAGAGATCCTTAGCAAATTTTGAGATGTATACTATGGTAAAATTTCCCATGTAGCATATCCTCTCTGACAGATAGCATTCATTTCAGAAATATACTGACAGTCAATTAAACCGCACCATTAACTCCATATGTTTATGCCGTTGAATTATTTGCAGACCATTTTGAATAAAACTGCTGAACCAATATTTTTTATTTGTTAAGTATTGAATCTTGATACCTAACTTGTCTTACATGTTTATTGGTAAACTTTTATGACAAGCAGTTACGCAGTTATTTACCTTGTCATTTAACATTGTTTACTATGGATAATCAAAAAGAAAACTGTTCCATTATTTCTGAAGCTGCATTAATCTGTCTCGGAATGAATTCCAATTGATTTTACTGGCCTTTTTATTGTTTGACTTCTGACAGTATTATGCAATGATTGTTTCAGAGAAAATGATTTCTTTGTGCGATGTAACTGAAGAAATCCGAAAATGCACGTGCATTTCATAACAATGTAGAATGCACTAAATTCAGATATGCATGTCAGCAAATTTTGACTCGTTATATGGATTTTATCACATTTTGTCCAAAAAGTCTCAAATTCTAATTCTTAAAAGAATTTGTTTTGTGGTGCGTTTTCATTGACTGTGAGTACCTGGTTTATATACAATACAGCTAAAAATAAAACCAATCAAGTTTTGTTGTTGGCGTTTGACGATATAAAAACACTACACAAGGCCTCAAGTAAAATTTCGGAAAATCTTGGCTACGGCATCAAAATGATCCCTGCAATTTGGTATCCCTAAACTCAGGCCCATTGATCGAGCATACCCAGTGAGCCATAACTATATCCACGTTTATCTCAGATTAATCTTGAAATGTATTGTGAAGAAATGAATGAATGGTGTTTACAACCCTGTAACAGCTGAGGGTTGGAATGGGTAATGGAGATGAACAAAGAAGACAATCTTCTTGATCCCCATTCAAATCAAAACCATGGTATTCAGTTTACAGGCCAAATTTGGGGAGTTCTCACACAATACATTATAAAACCCAAACATACTGAAAAGACCTGAAAAAAATAATTTGAAAATGGTTGAAAAAAGCAAGGGATTTTGGCTTCCCGACAGGAATAGTGCGCTACTCCTTTGGCACATCGCCAACTAGTGTAACGGAAAAATATTTGCATGTGTGTGTTATTGAAATTGTTATCAAAATACTTTAAGGAGCTTGTCTCCAGCATTGAACCAAAAAATCTCACTTTGTATTAAACTTCTGTCCCAAATATGTTAACAGGATGTAAAACTCATTTCTTTCTCATTCATTCGAACAGTTGTAATCTGGCAGTAGATAGAAAATTATGAAAATGCAATGTTTATACATAGAACATGTGATGAAAACTTGTAAGTAAGGAAGAGTTGATTCTTACGGATGACAGGAGGTTTACAGTATTGGTTCTACCCAGGAAAAGTGGGTGGTCTGCCTCCACCACAAAAAATTTACAATCATATATAACCTTACGTGTTGAAAATGATGTTAACACCATACAAACAAAACAGTGATGAAACACACTCTCACACTCTTCCAGACCAGCTCTGCTCTAGTAAACTCGTACATAGGATTTTATAAACAATTATATATAATACACATTTTATACTGAACAGATGTATTATGTCACCTTTATCTTCAAGAGATTTCTTCCCATTTCAGTACCCGATTGTTAAATTTCATGGTTATTGGCTATGTATTATACCGTCCTTTATTTTATAAATGGTTCAAAATTTATTCAAAATGTCTTCATTTGCCGGTCCATTCAAGAACTGTTATACATAGGCAGTACATTCTTCAATGTTATATTATTTTGCTATTTATTTATCAAAAATAAAATATTGGATTTTTATATTCGAAGATGATACACTGTTGGCAGACAAAGTGATTCTGTTATTGGTGCACTGTGCATAACTGTTTCAAACTTGTATTTAAGAACAACATATTCAAAATTATTCAGTTTCACGCTATAGTACATGCATCTCCTCTGTTTGACAAAGAAGGTTGTCTTGTAACCATGGTAACACTATAACCATGTCTTCTGTTATAATCACTTCCTGTAATAATAACTTCCTGTAATAATCACTAATCATTTCCTGTAATAATCACTTCCTGTTATAATCACTTTACTGGGGAGTTCTGGTGGTTGTAATTTTGGATGTAACAATTTTACCGTAGCCTCCCCTTCCTTCATCATAATCGCTCCTGTATTCATCCCTTACCTAGAATAAAAAACGTACAATATTACATGTATGGCAGTGAGATGTGGTAATTATAGTACACTATGAGTTTAAACACGTGTTCAAGCTATAACAATGTCTAGTAGAAATTTATTACACTTTTTAAATGCTATAATTTTCTTTAAAACTTTGCATAAGTTGAATAAGAGTTTCAACCACTTAAATTATATGACTAACTCTAATACACACAAAATAGAAACATACTACCACGTTCTCTTTTCAACAATATTTTTATGATACAAGATTTCCAAAATATCTTTACACAAATTCAACCACAAACGTTTGTTTAAAGAATCGTGTGGGTGACTTTAAACTGTATGAGGAATTATGGAAAATGCTTGTTCTGCCATGAAATCACAAAACTTTTATCTGTTTAAGCCAGTTGTTTGACATTAGAAATTGCCAGGATCTTTATTTGATAACAAAACAAATGCCTGGTTTCTGGTTGAAAATATTTCCATTGTATGCTTGGGACGCTTGTTTTAGCCAGTTTTTTTTTTACTTTTTAGACAAATTTCATCTTTTACTTAAATTGTATATCTGTGAAACAGACATTTTCAGTGGTAAATAAAAATGCCTTGCTTTTTAAAATTGGTTGAGAAATAAAAATGTCAAGTGCGAAAGCTGTTTTTGATGCTGCATTAAAAACCTGAAAAATTATATTTTTTAGAATTTTTATTCAACAAGAGGTCAATGACCTTGAAGCTCTACTGATTGATTTTGATTTCAGGAAGTAGTCGTTTCTGAAAAATTATTTTTAGCCGTGGCGGCCATCTTGAATTTCCGGCCGACCTGAAATTTTGCTAGGATCAATTAGACATCAAGAGCAACATTCCTGTGAAGTTTCATGAAAATTCGTCGAGTAGTTTCAGAGGAGTAGTCGCTACAAGTTTTCATTATATAACTCTATGTTAACAAAGATGGCCGCTGACAGCCATGTTCAACGTCGAATCGAAACGATTTTTGACAAGGACCAACATCATGTCATGCTGAACATTTTAGAAAAAGTCCCATATCAATATCACTTATAGTTTTCAAGAAGAAGTCGCTATAAACTTGTTTTTTAAAAACCTATTTTTAGATTTGGCAGCCATCTTGGATTTCACATCAACATGAATTTTTGCTAGGATCAACTAGACTTCATGGGCAACATTTCTTTAAAGTTTCATGAATTGAATTGAATGTTGTTAAACGGCTCATCAACACAGTATAGGTTATTTAGAGCCGCCCCAGAGAAGGGGGAAGGATACATAGGAATCCGGGAACCGTGCCCTACTCTTATTATCGAATAGATTCCTATGGTTCTTTAACGTGCTCGGAGGATAGACCGATACACGGGACCGCCCGGTTTACGTCCCTATCCGACTGACGAGGCTAAGGAAAACTGTCTTGCCTAAGAACACACCGACGAAACTCAGTGGCACCACGGAGGATTGAACCCGGGGCCTCCGGTTACAAATCCGCCGCGCTTCCGACTGCGTAAAGTTTCATGAAAATCCATTCAGTAGTTTCAGAGGAGTAGTCGCTACAAAAAAAAGTTTATGGACGGACGGACGGACGGACGACGGACGCCGCAGCACGGCATAAGCTCTGCTGATCTCTGATTAGTCGAGCTAAAAATGGTTTTAAATTGTTGGATATTTGTAAATTAAGACACCCTGAAAGTTGTATACAAAATATAAAGGCTAACTTCAGTTATCTGAAATTTCTTAATTTTACTGCTGTCCAACCAAGGATATTTACATGGGAAAAGTTCTATCAAAAATTCATTTTGGCTGTAAAATATTTATTTCTCAACAGATTTTCAAAACTAAGGTATTTTATTTAAGAAATAGAACATCATTTACGGTGAATTATCATGTAATATATCACGGTTTGGAGTTCAATTGTAAACCATAACTTCACGAGCCTGAAGGGCGAGTGAAATTATTGCTTACAATTGAACGACAAACCGTGATATATTACAAGATAATTCACTGTAAACGATGTTCTATTTCTATTCTAATACCCCTAAAATGTGAAAATAACGCACACGTCTGAAATCTTTCGCACTGTTTTGCTTACTCTCCTAACGTTGCAACCATTACAGTGATATCTTTCCCATTGCCTTGCTTATTCTCTCAACGTTGCAAACATTACAGTGATATATCGTTGAATATAACGAGATTTTTAAACTAGGTTATATAGTGCGGGCGTATTAGAATTACCACTAAAAATACCAGTTCTAATGATATATAATTTATGTTCGTATTATTTGAATTACTCAAGCTACTGCCAAAAAGCCTTTGGCTGAAACAAGGGCACCGAACAATAGTTATATAAAATGTGACTGAGCAGACTAAGCGTTGTGATGTATGTACATGTATATGTAACAAATGTGCGTTAAAGCGTGACTTCATGAAGACTTTAAATAATATTCCCAACCCCAAACTTCAGAAGATGTGATGGGTATCCTATGTCACTATCTTGAGTTTCAATTTTTTTTCTAACTCATGTAATACATGGTCGATTTTAATGTGAAATTGATAGGCAAATCTTGACATAATAAGTAAGCATCATGTAAAGTTTCAAACAATTGGCTGAAAACTGTGGGAGGAGATACACACAAACTATTTTAACATAAAATTTGATGAAAAAAGGGGCGTAACTCCGATAATACAATGTTGATTTTGACATCGAATCTATACGCACATCTTAAAATCATAGGAAAGCGTCCTGTAAAGTTTTGAAACAACTGGTTGAAAACTGTGCAAGGAGAAAGAAACAAACCTTCTGGGACATGCACTGACATGGCTAACGATATATGCCCCCTCACCATTCGGTGGTGGAGAATAAAAGCTTTGTGATTTTCCGGCAATGATAAATGAGAACTGCTTAGTTTGTGCCGCATGCACGTGTTCTGACTGTGACGCATGCACATTTTTTGACTATTACTTTTACTTATTCCGTCATTATCTAATTTGGTTTAAGTTTCACAGTGACGATTTTGCCGTAACCACCTCTACCCTCGTCGTAATCTGTTCGGTATTCATCTCGCACCTATAGAAAACAACAACACAGGAACAAATATAAACCTTGATCTATTTGAGAAAGCAAGTGAAGTTTTATAAATGTTTGGCCTTTTCATTTTGCTTCATCCTGTCTTTCAAATGCAGTAATTGGAAATCTACAAGAAAATGCATGCCAAAAATATGTTAAACTTATATAAAGTTCTGTTATGTAAATAAAACTAGTAAAGTGGTGCCTAAGTTATATCGGAAACGCGTTTATTAATTTTGTGTTGCCCACTAAATTTAAACCGTAAACATCAGGTCTGAAAATCACCAACATTCTGCAAACTATTCTTAAACTTGAGCTCAAGTACTCAAATCTGGTTCACAAATATTCCCATGACCTTCAAAGATAAACAATTGTGTGAAGTTACTGTTTATTAATATTTACCATATTTATACATAGCAGCTTGTTGTGATTGTCTATACTTTATATTTATAGAAATATTTGTGCTTGAAATTTACATACTTGGGCTTAAGTCTAAGAATATTCTCAAGAATGGTTGACGAAATTAAGGCCAGGTTTATAAGGTCATTCTTATTCTTAAGAGTAAAGGCCAGAATCCCCGTCAAACCCACTCGACTTCACACCAGCGTGTAAATGGACCTTCATGCAATACTGTTTGTTTGTATGGTGTTTTACATCATTTTCAACACATTTTAGGGTTATAATATATGACGGTCGATGTTTTTTTGTGGTGGAGGCAGACCACCCACTTTCCTGGGGAGAACAGTACTGTACACCTCCCTCCATCCATAAAAAACTATTTGTTCTCCACGTCCATTGTCGCTTTTATACGATCATACAGACATTGATTGCTGCATTAGGCATCTATAAATAGCCCGTTTTTTACTTTTTCAGTTTTACATTTTTTATGAAATAAAAATCTATCTAACACAAAAACAAATAAAAACAAGAGGCCCAAGAGGGCCTGTGAACGCTCTACTGGCTGTTATACCATTGATGAATCGAGTCGTACTACATGGTGTCTAGAGTGTACACAAGGTTTTTCAAGTATTTGACCTAGTGACCTAGTTTTTGACCCCATGGGACCCATTTTCGAACTTGACCCAAATATAATAAAGACAACATTTCGACAAAGTTTCATCAAGATCGGGTCAGAAATATGGCCTCTAGAGTGTACTAGTGACCTAGTTTTTGACCCTGTGTGACCCTGTGTGACCCATTTTCGAACTTTAGCAAGCTATAATTGAGACAAATATTCTGACAAAATTGCATCAAGATCGGGTCAAAAATATGGCCTCTAGAGTGTACACACGGTTTTTCCAAAGTTTGACCTAGTGACCTAGTTTTTAACACCCTGTGACCCATTTTTGAACTTGACCAAGATATAATAAAGACGAACATTTTGACAAAGAGTGTACACAAGGTTTTTCCAATATTTGACCTAGTGACCTAGTTTTTAACCCCATGTGACCCATTTTCAAATTTGACCAAGATATAATTAAGACAAACATTCTGACAAAGTTGCATCAAGCTCGGGTCAAAAATATGGCCTCTAGAGTGTACACAAGGTTTTTCCAATATTTGACCTAGTGACCTAGTTTTTAACTTCATGTGACCCATTTCCGAACTTGATCAAGATATAATTAAGATAAACAATTTGACAAAATTTCATCAAGATTGGGTAACAAATATGACCTCTAGAGTGTACACAAGTTTTTTCAAGTATTTGACCTAGTGACCTAGTTTTTGACCCCACATGACCCATTTTTGAACTTGACCGAGATTTCATTGAGACAAACATTCTGACAAAGTTTCATCAAGAACGGGTCAAAAATATGGCCTCTAGAGTGTACACACGTTTTTTCCAAAGTTTGATCTAGTGACCTAGTTTTTAAACCATGTGACCCATTTTTGAACTTGACCAAGATATAATTAAGACAAACATTTTGACAAAGTTTCATCAAGATTGGGTCAGAAATACGGCTTCTAGAGTGTACACAAGGTTTTTCAAGTATTTGACCTAGTGACCTAGTTTTTAACCCCATGTGACCCATTTTCAAACTTGACCAAGATATAATTAAGACAAACATTCTGACAAAGTTGCATCAAGCTCGGGTCAAAAATATGGCCTCTAGAGTGTACACAAGGTTTTTCCAATATTTGACCTAGTGACCTAGTTTTTGACCCCACATGACCCATTTTCGAACTTGACCGAGATATCATTGAGACAAACAATTAAGATAAACATTCTGACAAAGTTGCATCAAGCTCGGGTCAAAAATATGGCCTCTAGAGTGTACACAAGGTTTTTCCAATATTTGACCTAGTGACCTAGTTTTTAACTTCATGTGACCCATTTTCGAACTTGATCAAGATATAATTAAGACAAACATTTTGACAAAGTTTCATCAAGATTGGGTCAGAAATACGGCTTCTAGAGTGTACACAAGGTTTTTCAAGTATTTGACCTAGTGACCTAGTTTTTAACCCCATGTGACCCATTTTCAAACTTGACCAAGATATAATTAAGACAAACATTCTGACAAAGTTGCATCAAGCTCGGGGTCAAAAATATGGCCTCTAGAGTGTACACAAGGTTTTTCCAATATTTGACCTAGTGACCTAGTTTTTGACCCCACATGACCCATTTTCGAACTTGACCGAGATATCATTGAGACAAACAATTAAGATAAACATTCTGACAAAGTTGCATCAAGCTCGTGTCAAAAAAATGGCCTCTAGAGTGTACACAAGGTTTTTCCAATATTTGACCTAGTGACCTAGTTTTTAACTTCATGTGACCCATTTTCGAACTTGATCAAGATATAATTAAGACAAACATTTTGACAAAGTTTCATCAAGATTGGGTCAGAAATACGGCTTCTAGAGTGTACACAAGGTTTATCAAGTATTTGACCTAGTGACCTAGTTTTTAAACCCATGTGACCCATTTTCAAACTTGACCAAGATATAATTAAGACAAACATTCTGACAAAGTTGCATCAAGCTCGGGTCAAAAATATGGCCTTTAGGTGTACACAAGGTTTTTCCAATATTTGACCTAGTGACCTAGTTTTTGACCCCACATGACCCATTTTCGAACTTGACCGAGATTTCATTGAGACAAACATTCTGACAAAGTTTCATGATGATTGCATCAGAAATGTGGCCTCTAGAGTGTACACAAGCAAAAATTAACGGACGGACGACGGAAGACGGACAACACACCATCCCATAAGCTCTGCTGGCCCTTGGCCAGTAGAGCTAAAAATCAGTTTCAGATCATTTTACTGACTTTTTATCATAAGAAATCTTCAAACATAGTAAAATATTGATTGTAACACTACGATAAGTCTTTCCTCACCTGTCCACCAGATCTCCCTCGATCATACTGTTTACCCTCCTTGAACCCAGCGTCCCAGCCAGTTCTTACTATCCTGTCATCCAACAGGGTACCATCACACTCACCTGTCCACCAGATATCCCTCAATCATACTGTTTACCCTCCTTGAACCCAGCGTCACAGCCAGTTCTTACTATCCTGTCATCTAGCAGGGTACCATCACACTCACCTGTCCACCAGATCTCCCTCCATCATACTGTTTACCCTCCTTGAACCCAGCGTCCCAGCCAGTTCTTACTATCCTGTCATCCAGCAGGGTACCATCACACTCACCTGTCCACCAGATCTCCCTCAATCATACTGTTTACCCTCCTTGAACCCAGCGTCCCAGCCAGTTCTAACTACCCTGTCATCCAGCAGGGTACCATCACACTCACCTGTCCACCAGATCTCCCTCAATCATACTGTTAACCCTCCTTGAACCCAGCGTCCCAGCCAGTTCTTACTATCCTGTCATCTAGCAGGGTACCATCACACTCACCTGTCCACCAGATCTCCCTCAATCATACTGTTTACCCTCCTTGAACCCAGCGTCCCAGCCAGTTCTAACTACCCTGTCATCCAGCAGGGTACCATCACACTCACCTGTCCACCAGATCTCCCTCAATCATACTGTTTACCCTCCTTGAACCCAGCGTCCCAGCCAGTTCTTACTATCCTGTCATCCAGCAGGGTACCATCACACTCACCTGTCCACCAGATCTCCCTCAATCATACTGTTTACCCTCCTTAAACCCAGCGTCCCAGCCAGTTCTTACTATCCTGTCATCTAGCAGGGTACCATCACACTCACCTGTCCACCAGATCTCCCTCAATCATACTGTTTACCCTCCTTGAACCCAGCGTCCCAGCCAGTTCTTACTATCCTGTCATCTAGCAGGGTACCATCACACTCACCTGTCCACCAGATCTCCCTCAATCATACTGTTTACCCACCTTGAACCCAGCGTCCCAGCCAGTTCTAACTACCCTGTCATCCAGCAGGGTACCATCACACTCACCTGTCCACCAGATCTCCCTCAATCATACTGTTTACCCACCTTGAACCCAGCGTCCCAGCCAGTTCTAACTACCCTGTCATCCAGCAGGGTACCATCACACTCAACTGTCCACCAGATCTCCCTCAATCATACTGTTTACCCTCCTTGAACCCAGCGTCCCAGCCAGTTCTTACTATCCTGTCATCTAGCAGGGTACCATCACACTCACCTGTCCACCAGATCTCCCTCAATCATACTGTTTACCCTCCTTGAACCCAGCGTCCCAGCCAGTTCTTACTATCCTGTCATCTAGCAGGGTACCATCACACTCACCTGTCCACCAGATCTCCCTCAATCATACTGTTTACCCTCCTTGAACCCAGCCTCCCAGTCAGTTCTAACTACCCTGACACCTAGCCATCACTCAACCATGCTGTCTACTCCCCTTGAACTAACTGTCCCAGTCAGTTCTTACTATCCTGTCATCCAGCAGGGTACCATAACTCAACTGTCCACCGGTTCTCCCTCAACCATACTGTTTATCCTCCTTGAACCCAGCGTCCCAGTCAGTTCTTACTATCCTGTCATCCAGCAGGGTACCTTAACTCACCTGTCCACCGGTTCTCCCTCAACCATACTGTTTATCCTCCTTGAACCCAGCGTCCCAGTCAGTTCTTACTATCCTATCATCCAGCAGGGTACCATCCCACTCACCTGTCCACCGGGGTTCTCCCTCGACCATACTGTCTACCTCCCCTTGAACCCAGTGTCTCAGTCAGTACTTTCTACTATGTCATCCAGCAGGGTACCACCACACTCACCTGTCCACCGGTTCTCCCTCGACCATACTGTCTACCCTCCTTGAACCCAGCATCCCAGTCACATCTAACTACCCTGTCATCCAGCCGGGTACCATTGACGTAACGCACAGCCATTTCTGCATCTTTTCGGGTATAATATCTTTTTTCTGGTTAAGGTCATATATTTATTATATTATTCTAATTATATCATTATCATATTGGTTATTAATTAATAAAAATAATACATGTACCAGCTTTAGGTTTTTGCATTTTAGACCCCAGGAACTTTGTATATTAGGCAAGAGGTATCATACAGAGATGTATACAAGTTTCTATCTTGGACAAACATTTCTGAACCCGGAGACTTTGTACATGTACAACGATGAAAGTCTAGTATATCTGAACAACGAGTCGAAATCTCTTAGTGATTCTTAAGCAGATTTTAAGGTTTGGACTATTTTTAGTAATGGCGGCTATCTAACTGGCATTTGCAATATCTTGATTTATTCATAGAATCATATCTTAATTGTATTCTAAAGGGAATCAATGTTAGATACGTTAAACTAATATGGCGGCACCATAGATTCCCGCAGTCAAAATCAACATTATCATCAAAGTTTTGCAATAACATATAGCCGTTTGTTCTATCTATAGATTATCAACATGAAAGTGCTGAAATAACCTTAACGTGTATTGTTATTTAAGCGTAAAGGATACTCCACAAAACAGAAACCACATGGTGTTTTCCTGACTTTGTCCAACCCCATAACGATCCTCTTTACGTCTCCACATCTGCCGAACAGTTCATGGATCTGTTCCTCTGTGGTATAGAAGGACAGATTACCAATATACAGTGTTGTGCTTTGCAGGAGAAGCTGCTCTTGTTCCGTTCTGCTGCCCTGAAAATAGCAGTTATATATTTTATTAAAATTGGTGTTTCATAAGGCCAAATAAAAAATAGGTGTAGTTCAGGTAACCTGACCGACCCTATTTTAAGGGCCCGACCCTAAAACTTTTTATGCAAAAAAAATTAAAAATAAATGTTTTCGTTATTAATTATTTGGTCACCCCTTTCAAACAACTAAATTATCATGTTTAAAAAGAGGCCCAACAGGGCCTGTGGATGCTCTACTGGCTCTTATACCATAAGTCTTTCAAAAATTAATCAACCGGAACATAGTGATGAAATACACAACTAGGCTTGATACTGATCAACCCTGTAAAGTTTTGTTGAAATCCATGCAGCCAAAGGTTCAGGAGAACTTTAATAAGTCTAGACAAAGACAAAGTTAGTGTATTAAAACCTTTAAGGGGTCATACTCTGCCAAAATTCATTCAACCAGAACATGGCAATGACGGGTGCAACTAGGCTTAGTACTGATCATCCCCGCCAAGATTCTCTGAAATCTGGCAAAGAGTTCAGAAGAGACTAATTTGGACAAAAACATTTTAAGGGCCATAACACTGCCAAAAATCATTCAACCGAAATATGGCGATGATATGCACAACTAGACTTGATACTGATCATCCTTATCAAATTTCGTCTATATCCAGCCAGGGGTTCAGGAGAACTAGCCCGGAAAAAAATTGTGGTATCAAAATCCTTTAAAGGGCCATAACATATATGAACGATGACATGCACAACTAGGCTTGGTGCTTATCATCCCTGCAAAGTTTCATTGAAATCTGGCGAGAGGCTCAGGAGAAGTAGATCAGACGAAGTTTGTGTATCAAAACCTTTAAAGGGCCACAATTCTGCCAAAAATAATTCAACCGGAACACGGCGATGATTTGCACAACTAGACATAGAATTGTTAATGGTCCGATCCGTCTTAACGAGGCAAAATATAGCATTTTTACCTAAATCAAGGGCCATAACTCCGCTGATACTGGTCCGATCTGGCTGATTTTCGAACTTTCATTGATATTAACATTCTGTTAAAGTTAACGGACGGACGACTTGCCATCCCATAAGCTCTGCTGGCCTTTGGCCAGTACAGCTTAAAATTAAAAAAGAGGCCCAAGAGGGCCTGTGGACGCTCTACTGGCTAAAACAGCTCTTATAGATTTAGATAGATATAGCTAGATATAGCTCTCTTCTCCTATAGATTTAACAAAGGAAAATACAATATAGCATTTTTCAACAAATCAAGTGCCATAACTCTTTTATTACTAACAAGATCTAGCTGGTTTTCGAAATTGTCCAAGATTTCATTGATATACCGCGCTTTGCACAACTAGACATCATACTGAGGCTTCCTGCCAATTTTTAAAAAAAAGAAAAATTAATTTTTTTTTATGGAAACAATTAAAAACAAGAGGCCCAAGAGGGCCTGTGGACGCTCTACTTGCTAACATGGCTCTTAATGAAACGAGTGACTGCCATTTACATTTTTTTGAAAGTTTCGGGCAAAAAACAGCTTTTGAACTAAATCAAGGGCCATAACTAAAGAATCTGTCAAGTTCGGTAAAGATCAGATGAAAAATGAAATACCTACCATATTAACGAGGCATAATATAGCATTTTTAACTAAATCAAGAGCCATAACTCCTCTGTTACTGGTCCGACTGGTCCAACATAGAGCTATAAAAAAAAAAAATCAAAAAAAAAAAAATCAAAAAAAAAAAAAAAAAAAAAAAAAAAAGAAAAAAAAAAAAAAAAAAAAAAAGTTTGATAACTTTCGGATGAAAAATGAAGCCCTATCGTCTTAACTAAATCAAGGGCTATTACTCCGTTGTTACTGGTCCGATATGTTTGGTTTTCAATCTTGTCCAAGCTTTCATTGATATTAACAATCTGATAAAGTTTGGTAAAGATCGGATGAACAATGACGCCCCTATCGTCTTAACGAGGCAAAATACAGCATTTTTAACTAAATCAAGGGCCATAACTCCGCTGTTACTGGTCCGATATGGCTGGTTTCCGAACTTGTTCGAGCTTTCATTGATATTAACAATCTGATAAAGTTTGGTAAAGATCGGATGAACAATGAAGCCCCTATCGTCTTAACGAGGCAAAATATAGCATTTTTAACTAATTCAAGGGCCATAACTCCCCTGTTACTACTCCGATATGGCTGGTTTTCGAACTTGTCCGAGCTTTCATTGATATTAACAATCTGATAAAGATTGGTAAAGATCTGATGAACAATGAAGCTCCTATCGTCTTAACGAGGCAAAATTTAGCATTTTTAACTAAATCAAGGGCCATAACTCCGCTGATACTAGTCCGATATGGCTGATTTTCGAACTTGACCGAGATTTCATTGATATTAACAATGTGGTAAAGTTTGGTAAAGATAGGATGAAAAACTAAGGCCCTATCGTCTTAACGAGGCAAAATATAGCAATATAGCATTTTTAACTAAATCAAGGACCATAACTCTGGTGTTACTGGTATGACCTGGCTGGTTTTCGAACTTGTCAGAGATTTCATTGACATCAACAATGTGGTAAAGTTTGGTAAAGATAGGATGAAAAATGAAGGCCCTATAGTCTTAACGAGGCAAAATATAGCAATATAGCTTTTTTAAATAAATCAAGGACCATAACTCTGCTGTTACTTGGCCGATCTGGCTGGTTTTCGAACTCATCCAAGCTTTCATTGATATTAACAACCTGTTAAAGTTTGGTAAAGACTGGATGAAAAATGAAGGCCCTATCGTCTTAACGAGACAAAAGTTAACAACGGACGACGGACGGACGATGGACGACAGACGGACGACGGACAACTCGGCATCCCATAAGCTCTGCTGGCCTTCGGCAAGTAGAGCTAAAAAAAATAAATTGAAATTGAAAAAAATAACAAGAGCTGTCGGAGAACAGCGCAGCTCGACTATTCGATTTTTCAGAGAATAATAAATTATAATTATAGCTTGTATATACCATCAGAAAACAAGGCTAAAACAATGTGGGGTGGGGTTGGGAGCGCAACATAGCTATGTGTAAGAATTGATCAAAACTAAAGAGAAATATGTAAAAAAAAAAAATAATAAAAAAATTTAAAAAAAAATAAATATCGAAACAATTAAAAAAAAAAAAATTGAAATAAGTAACAAGAGCTGTCGGAGAACAGCGCAGCTTGACTATTCGATTTTTCAGAGAATAATAAATTATATAGCTAGTATATACCATCAGAAAACAAGGCTAAAACAATGTGGGGTGGGGTTGGTAGTGCAACATAGCTATGTGTAAGAATTGATCAAAACTACAGAGAAATATGTAAAAAAAATATTCAAGTTTTGAGTGGAGGTGGGGGGTTGGGGTGGGGTAGAGGTGGGGTGGGTGGTGGGAGTAGTGGGGGTGGTGGGGGTGGTGAGGGCAATATATATGTGTAAGAAGCTATGTAAGAATTCACCAAAACAACACAAAAATATGTAAAAAAAAATATTAATTAAAAATCGAGTTTTGGTTGGGGATTGGGGAGAGGCGGTGGGCGAGAAGGGCAACATATATGTGTAAGAAGCTATGAATTGACATTAACAACACAGAAATATGGTAAAACAAAATAAAAATATTTCGAGGGGGGGGTTGGGGGGTGGTGAGAGGCAGGGAATGGGGTGGAGGGGGCAACATATATGTGTACCGTAAGAAGCTATGTGTAAGAATTTACCAAAACAACACAGATATATGTAAAAAAACCAATAAACATTAAATAAAAATATTCCATTTTAAGCGTGGTGGTGGGGTGGGGGAGGGGAGCAACATACATGTAGCTATGTGTAAGAATTGACCAAAACAACACAGAAATATGTAAAAAAATAAAATAAAAGAGTTTCGAGTGTGTGTGTGTGTGTGGAGGGGAGGGCGGGGGTGGGGGGTGGGTGGGGGGAGCAACATATATGTAAGAAGCTATGTGTAAGAAGCTATGTGTAAGAATTGACCAAAACAACACAGACATATGTAAAACAAGAAATGTCACAGTAAGTGACAAATGCCCCCGAAGTGACCTGTAAGTGTGACCTTGACCTTGGAGCAATATGAAACCAACAGATATATTTAAAAAAAATCAAAAAAAATCAATCGATCAAACAATAAAAATAAAATTAAATTAAAAAAAAAAATTCAATCCAACAAGGCATGTAGGAAGAGAAGCGCCGACAAGAAATTGAAAAAAAAATGTCAAGGGGCCGTAACTTCATCAAAAATCAATGAACCGCAAAAAAATGCAATAGGCACAGCACTGCTTCCTGCTAACACGGCGTTACAAAAAAACAAACAAGAAATGTCACAGTAAGTGACAGACCTGTAAGTGTGACCTTGACCTTGGAGCAATATGAAACCAACAGATATATTTTTAAAAAAAATAAAAAAATAAATAAATAAAACAAACAATAACAAGAGGTCAATGACCTTGAAGCTCTACTGATTGATTTTGATTTCAGGAAGTAGTCGCTACAGACTTGTTTTTGAAAATCTATTTTTAACCATGGCGGCCATCTTGAATTTCCGGCCGACCTGAAATTTTTCTAGGATCAACTAGACATCAAGAGCAACATTCCTGTGAAGTTTCATGAACATCCGTCAAGTAGTTTCAGAGGAGTAGTCGCTACAAGTTTTTACTATATAACTCTATGTAACCAAAGATGGCCACTGGCAGCCATGTTTAACGTCGAATCAAAATAATTTTCCACAAGGATCAACATCATGTCATGCTGATCATTTTAGAAAAAGTCCTGTATCAATATCACTTAGAGTTTTCAAGAAGTAGTCGCTACAAACTTGTTTTTTAAAAACCTATTTTTAGAGTTGGCGACCATCTTGGATTTCACATCAATATGAATTTTTGCTAGGATCAACTAGACTTCATGGGCAACATTTCTGTAAAGTTTCATGAAAATCCATTCAGTAGTTTCAGAGGAGTAGTCGCTACAAAAAAAAGTTTATGGACAGACAGACGGACGGACAGACGGACGCCGCACCACGGCATAAGCTCTGCTGATCTCTGATCAGTCGAGCTAAAAAAAAATAAAAAAAATAAAAAAAAGTAAAAAAATAAAAAATAAAAAAATAATTATATATATCTATTAAAAAAAAAAACAATAAAAAAAAAATATATACTAATAATAATAATAAAAAAGGCAAAACATCTGGTAAAGTTTGGTAAAGATAAGATGCAAAATGGAAGCCCTATCGGTATTATAGCATTTTTAACTAAATCAAGGGCCAGAACTCCGCTGTTATTGGTCAAGCTGGCTGATTTTTGAACTTGTGCGAGCTTTCATTGATATTAACAATCTGGTAAAGTTTGGTAAATATCGGATGAAAAATGAAGACCTTTGGCCAGTAGAGCTAAAAATCATCAGCTCCAAAAAGTAGGTCAAGGTCATAGATGAAATCCAGGCATCCAAAAAAAAGAATGTTCTACCGAAGACACAACTATGTCAAAATAGAATGTTTTCTTCTAAAGATTAAGCTATAAATTAGGTTTAAACATCTAGTGCATTTTTCTAGTTCATGAGAAAGTGATGTAAATGTAACAATTATCTGCCCTTTGCTTGGATGATGAAGGTCACATCCACTTTTGCTTTGTCACGTTGCAATGTACCACTCAAGATACAAATATAAGCAAAGTTTGAAAGGTCTAAGTGCATACAGTTTGTGAAAAAGTGACCTAAACGCCAAAGTTGAAGGTCAAAATTATAAGGTTATCTGCCCTTGCTTGGGGGGTCAAGGTCACTTCCACATTTGCTTTGACACGTTGCGATGTACCACTCAAGAAACAACTATAAGCAAAGTTTTAAAGGTCTAGTGCATACAGTTTGTGAAAAAGTGACTTAAACGCAAAAGTTGAACCTAAAAATTATTAAGTTATCTGCCCTTTACTTGGAGGGTCAAGGTCACTTCAACATTTGCTTTGTCACATTGCCATGTACCACCCAAGATACAACTATAAGCAAAGTTTGAAAGGTCTAGTGCATACAGTTTGTGAAAAAGTGACCTAAACGCAAAACTTAATCCTAAAAATTAACAAGTTATCTGCCCTTTGCTTGGAGGGTCAAGGTCACTTCCACATTTGCTTTGTCACGTTGCGATGTATCACCCATGATACAACTATAAGCAAAGTTTGAAAGGTCTAGTGCATATAGTTTGTGAGAAAATGACCTTAACGCAAAACTTGAATGTTGATGCCGCCGCCGGAAAAGCAACACCTATGTCTCTTTTTTTCTTCGAAAAGGCGAGACAAAAACTGTTGAAATCTGTCCAGCGGTTCTGGAGAAGAAGATTTTTTAAGGTTTCGACCATATATGGTAATGGCAGCCATCTTGGATGTAGCGCTGACCTAATTTTAACAAATCTAAAAAGCATTCATCTAAGGATCATCCATGTGAAGTTTGGTCAAAATTAGCAAAGCGGTTTCTGAGGAGAAGTTGTTTGAAGAAAAGTTAACAGACGATGAAAGACGGACAACACACCATCCCAAAAATTGACGTAAAATCAGAAAATCATGTTATATAAATTTGTTCAGGTCCATTTTATGTTTTACAATGTGACTAACACCATTACAAGATTGCAGATCACACGCCGGTTGGTGAGATTGGGCGATAGTTCTCAGCATCATATTTTTTACCCTTCTTAAAGCCAGGTGTAACGTGGGCAGTAAGCCAGTCTCTGGGGACTTGGGCTGTATCCATCGATTTGCTGAATATGAGTCTGAGTATACATGTAGGTGCGACTTCCTTATGTAGTTCTTTTAGGACATTTGGTCTGATATTGTCTGGGCCTGCAGCTTTGTTTTGGTTTTGGTTTTTTAGAAGCTTTTCTTTGCCTGGAGTGGTGAAATTTATGTCATTCAGTTTAGGGATGTTGGGCTGATCATTCATTTTTGTTTTTTGTTTGAATTCTTCTGATGTGAAGTCCTCTCTATCTGAGAATGATGACTGGAATTGCCTATTATTAAAGTACTGTGGCTTTCTCTTTTGCATCAGTGTGCAGCTTTCCGTCACTCCTCAATTCTGATACTCCACTGCTGTCATTTCTTGTGTGCTTGATGTAGGTCCAGAATCTTGATGATACTTTCAAGAGTGTATCTAAATGTTTCCCAAATGCTGTTGACACTAGTTGCATTGTTGTTGTACATGTTCTTAATGGTTTCATCAAGGATGATAACTTCTTCCTTAATCTTCTCCCAGTTTGCCTTCTTGTACAGCGGGATTTCGCTTGGTTTCTGTTTGTACCTGATGGGTCTGACATCTGCCTCGGCAAAGACTATGTCATGATCTGATACACCTAGCATGACATCTACACGAGGGATCTGGCTAGGAGAGTTGGTGATAACTGACAAGAAGGTCTAAAGTGTTTGGCCCTCTTGTCTGCTCTTCAACTAATTGTAGTTGTTGTAGTCCATGGTCACTCAGGATATCAGCAAAACGATAATGTTGCTCCGCGTATGCTGTATGTTGCTTTAGCACGCATTCTTTCCAGTCCCATCCAAGAAAGTTGAAATCTCCGCAGATGAGTATGAAGGCCTTCTTTATACTGCAGGCTCCTAAAAGCTTGATACGCTTGGATTTTCCGAGATGTTAGGGCTCCGCAATAGTAAGAGCATAGGTACAGTGTTCTACTTTCAGCTACATGTTGTATTTCAACCATTTGATCTCGCAGTCTGTGTGCAATTCTGGAACATCAAAGCTTTGAAATCAGTTCTTGACCGCTACCATGACACCTGGCTGCTGTTTTCCTGTCGCAATGATGTAGTCTATATCCTGGTGGAAAGCATTCTGAGTCTGTGTTTGATGGGTCTAGTCACGTCTCTGTAGCAAGTATAACATCTGGATTGGTCATGTCTAGTACATTCCGTAGTTTGCATTGTTTTCTCTTTATTGATTTGAAGTTGATATTCAATATTCTCATTGGAGAAGAAACCTTATGTCGACTTGTTGCTTTTGTAGGCGTAGATGCATGGACTGGTCATATAACGAGTCGGGTAGGGTCTGGGCTATATAGTCTATAGATAAACCATAGTATTGTATAGATTTACTTCTACTTCTATGGGGTTACTTGCCACATCCGCTAAGTAGACATTTGGTACCAAGGTGCAGGTTGAGTGTATGTGCAACTTTGGAAGTCTTCGCTGGTGATTTAAAGTATAACATGTTTTTACACTATAAATAAGAGTCAAGGACGACTTCGAAGTTACCACAATGGTGGACTGCTACTTTGAAAGCATCCACAGATGGTGCAGTGACCACTGATTTTGGAAGTCTATTCCAATATGTGACTGTTCTCAGAAAGAATGTGTGTAGATATACATTGATGTTACATAAAGTTTCATAAAATGGCTGTGCCTTAAGTCAATCTGACCTGTGCAGGTTGTGGCCGATATTGCATTGGTATAGCTACAAGGTTGTTCATAACTTTATATAAGAGAATCAAATCTGTTCATGTTCTGGGATGTTGTAAGTTTTGCCACTGGAGTTGTTGTATCATTAATGAAACACTACCTGGATTGGTGTAATTGAATGGCCGGTTTAACACAAAGCGAGCTGCATTCCGTTAACTTGTTCTATCCGTTTTATTTGTTTAGGTCTGACTAATGTTTGATAGCTCTGTCCTTAACTTGTTTCGGGCAGTGACGAAGGTTCCTTTTTATAAATCCAAGTACCGGTACTCTAGAAACTTTATTTACTATCGATTCAATATGAAGATTGTATTTCATATTATCTGATAACTCTACTCCAAGGTATGGATGGTGTTTAACCTTTTGCAGCTCTGTATCATTCATTGTATACATGTTCATGGAGTTGTAATCAAATTTATCATGCAGATATGCACTTTTCTGCCTAATAAAGGGGTGACCTATTAAATTTTGCTTTATTTGGCAAGTTGACCAATAGAGCAAATCAATGCGGAATCCCTCGGAGTTTATTGTACGTAACGTTATCTGACGTCATGCACGTAAGGTTGCCTGACGTCATAAAACAAACAAAAAACAACAACATGGCGGCGTCCTCGATAAGCTTTACATTCTGAGAAATAGGTAATAATAGTAATTCATACAAAAAATGTGGATAATCTACATGATAAATAGAATATTATGTCAGTGCCTTTTACTATCAAGTTTATTAGACTCGGCACGAAAACGAAGAATGGCTCGGCAGAGCCTCGCCATTCTTCGTTTTCTAAGCCTCGCCTAATAAACTTGATAGTAAAAGGCACTGACATAATATTCTCTATTTATTTGTTTTGGTTGAGATTTGCATTATTGCACATTTATCGATGTTAAAATTCATCTGCCAAATCTTACTCCACTCTACTAGTTTAAATAGGTCTTCCTGTAGTTGGATATGGTCGAAGGGGGATTTAATGGTGCGATAAATCACACAATCGTCTGCGAAAAGTCAGACGTTTGATCCAAGGTTACCTGATATATCATTCATATATCTAAAAATAAAACTTTTTCGTATCTTAAATACACATGAATAAAATAATATGTGCAAGTCCTTGTGTTTAGTTTTAATAACCTATGCCCTAACATCGTACTAGGGCCTTTATAGTGTTGTAGATTGGATAAGCTTTTGATGTAAAAAAAAAAAAATCCCTACCTACCTACCCACCCTCAAAATTTTGGGTAGGAGCACAGCAAACAATTTTTTTTTTATTGATGGCCCAAGGACCAACATCATGTCATACTGATCATTTTAGAAAAAGTCCCATATCAATATCTCTTATAGTTTTGAAGAAGTAGTCGCTACAAACTTATTTATTTTAAATCTATTTTTAGCAGTGGCGGCCATCTTGAATTTCCGGCCGACCTGAAATTTTTCTAGGATCAACTAGACATCAAGAGCAACATTCCTGTGAAGTTTCATAAACATTCGTCAAGTAGTTTTAGAGGAGTAGTCGCTACAAGTTTTTACTATATAACTCTATGTAACCAAAGATGGCCACCGGCAGCCATGTTTAACAAGGAAGAGCGTTGGCCCAAATCTGTTCCTTGGGGCTCTCCGGATGTAACTGGAGCAGTAGATGATACTTTACCATCGACGACTACCTGTTGTTTACGGTCCTGTAAGAATGATGCTATCCATGACAAAGTATCTCCTCTGAGTCTGATGCCATAAAAATCAAGTTTGATGATACAGTGCATTCGGTAGTAAAGGATCACTCGGGTTAAAAGCGTAAATTTAAAACTAAAGGACTTTTTCACGCGTTTCTTACTGGATTCTGCTCTCTCAGTAATATGATAACCAACATTATTATGAACTATGCCGTATATTAGTGCTAGTTGAATGTTGAAAATCTGCCATTTTGCCTGTTTACAGGATCATTGTCCCTAAAAGTTTAAAACTTAAAATCATGGATGTTTTGCTGATCAGGCCTGAGCATTTTAAACCAAATTGTAATAAAAAAAACATCTGTTACACCTTATTTCATTTTAAGGGTATTTATTTATTCCTTTTAAAAACTAACATCCTTCAGGTAGTAACTGATCACTTTTTTCGATAGATGTTACACTAAGTAGGTAATTACTCTCGGAAATATATATCAAATCTTTAGGCTAATGTATATATGTATGTTTATATGATAACTCTTCAAACATGGAAAGTTTGATAAAAAACAAATGCATATGGGCTGAATAAATTAAATGTAAACAGAAACTGATCTGTTACTATCGATGATCCGCTATTGCCATATCAACTGTACTTAATTGATGAAATCTTACATCTTTCATGTAATGCGTTCCTCCACTGGCAATAACTTCAACTTGTTGTGGTAGAAGTAGAAAGTATCTCCTTCGAGTCTGATGCAATAAAAATCAAGTTTGAAACTTTGATGATACTTAATTGATGAAATCTTACATCATAAGACTTTCCCAAAATGAAACAAATACACAATATTTTCCCCAAAATGGACAGGCCTGGGCCTCTTCCAAATTGTGTGGAAAAAAGCCCTGTCATTTTTGCTATTGTTTGGGGCGCTTGTTTCAGCCAAAGGTTTTTCTGCAGTAACTCGAGCAATTTAAATAATACGTACATCAGTTATATATCATTAGTACTGGCATTTTTAGTGGTAATTAAAACTACTTTACTTTTGAAAATCGGTTGAGAATAAAATATTTTACAGCCAAAATGATATGTTGATGGGCTTTTCCTATGTAAATTCCTTGTTGGTGGGACAGCAGAAAATTAAGAAATGTCAAATAACTTCAGTAATACTTCATATTTTGCTATAGAACTTTCAGGGTGTCTTAATTTACTAATATCCAACAATTTAAAACCATTTTTGAATAAAACTTCAAAAAAATATATTTTTCATGCAGTAGAATTTTGCATTGAAAATGACCCATCAAAAACAGCTTTCGCACATGAAATTTTTATTTCTCAACCGATTTTGAAAAGTAAGGACTTAGGCATTATTATTTACCACTAAAAATGTCTGTTTCACTGATATACTGGCTGTATACCAGATATCGTCATTTTTATGTTGGTTCTTCAATATATCTAAATCAAATCCAGTCATATCATAAATATTTTTGCTGGTAGTGAAGCTTACCCCTTTGCCGTAAATATTCTGTGTTTACATTGTTTCTATTCCGGGTAATAAGTGTCACGTGACCGTTACTAAATATAGACTCAAATGGGTCGGTGGTCTGAGCTGAATGTAGTAGTTATCGCCATCTTCCGTTTAATACCGAATAACCCATATTTGGGATGATGAAAACTTGTGTTATAATGTGTAGTTATTAATTGAAACATAAATATACCATTGCATTTAAATACACAAAAAAAATATTCAGAAGAAAGTTATATATCTACAATTTAAAATGATTTTTCCACTGTACCCATCAAGTGTAATTTACTTCACTTCAACGTTCATAATTTAAAGGGAAATAACTGTTCGCAAATTGAAATTGATTGACGTGTACTCGTTGTCTCCCGTGGCTGAGAATGTTTAGCACATGCTTTTAGTTTTTTTTGAGCATGTGAAATTGGTTCAATGGTTCGACGTAAAGGGTCAGATATTTTAAAAGGAAATCTTCCTGCGCATGCGCATTAGTCCGTGATTCCCCGATTGTCTTTTGTTTATAACGCTATTTATATAGGTAAACGGGTTGGTTTGAGAGTGTATGTTAACATTTCTAAAATATTTTTTCCTCTACAATCGTCTGATGATAGTGTGCAGTGATTTGTAAAGTGGGGTTGAAAAAAAATCACAATATTGAGCGTTTTATTGATAATGACGAAATCTGGTGAATGACGATAACTGGTACATAACCAGTACAACTTATTTAGGTAGTAGATTAATTTTATCTTAAAAGTCCAAAAAACCTTTGGCTGAAACAAGCGCCCCAAACAGTAGTGTTCTATTTCATGTGCTCAACTAGCTAACTTCAAGTGAACAAATATACCAAATTACACTATATACCAAATTACACTTCCACACCAAAAACCAAAAGAAATCAAACTAAAATCAAACCTCAGACTAAAAAAAATAAAATTAAAAGATCTGTTAAAGTAATAGTAATCAATTGTAGGTCAATAGTAGACAAAAAACATGAATATGAAAATCTCTTACACTCAACTAAAGCAGATCTATATAATCATTGGCACAGAATCCTGGCTCAAACCCAAACACTATGACAATGAAATATTTGATCCTGACATGGGCTATACACCCTTCAGGAGAGACAGGATAGGACAAACGGGTGGGGGTGTATTCATTGCTGTCCGCGACACAATAATCGCCCAACAGGTCAAAGATTATGAAACTGACTGCGAAAATATCTGGGTCAAAATTGAACTTGCTGGTCAGAAACCCCTTATTATAGGTTCTTACTACAAGCCACACAAACTTGATGAACATAGTCTGCAAGAATTCAATAGGTCACTGCAACTGGTCACAAAGTCAAATCCTAACATTTGGGTCGGGGGTGATTTTAACCTTCCCAAAATGGACTGGGACCAGCTGAGCCCCAGCTCAGATTGTAAACATCCTACATACTATAGACGTTTCATCAATATGATAAATGACCACAGTCTACAACAAATGGTTACCGCACCCACAAGAGACAAACATGTATTAGATCTCTTCCTCACAAATAATCCTACACTTGTCAACAGATCAAATGTCATACCAGGTCTCAGCGATCATGACACAGTACAGATACATATAAACGTGGCCCCAAGGATAAATAAACAAAAGCCCAGGACAATTTCTTTGTATAAAAAGGCTGACTGGGAACGGATCAAAGTACTGATGCAACAATATCATCAGGACAGGTTAAAATCCAATGCATACAACACGCACACTGTTGAAGACCTATGGAGCCACTTCACTGATGCATTACAAGCAGCTTGCAGTAAATATGTCCCAACAAAAACTGCAAGAACTAAAGATAAATTTCCTTGGATTAACTCAACACTCACTAGGTTGTACAGAAAGAGAGATAGACAGTACAAAAAACAGGCCAAAACAAAGAAATCCAAGGATAGGGAAAACTATTTAAAAACAAAACACATCACACGCATACAAACTAAACAAGCTTACCAAATATATCTAGAAGACATACTTAATGTAAACCAAAATCAAGAAAACAGTCCACAAAATTCAACTATACCTAATAAACCTAACACTAAAAAACTGTATACATTACTTAAACATTCAAAACAAGACTCTGCCAAAACAAGACTCCTCTAAAAAAGGACAACATCTGCTACCCCGATGATACTAAGAAGGCGACAATACTGAATGAACAGTTTCAGTCAGTATTTAGCCAAAGGTCACCACTGTCCCTGAAATCTCTCTGTAATATGAAGCTCCAGAATCTAAGCGATCAAGGTCTCAACTCCCCTCAGGAATGTAAGGCACAAAATAAAATGCCTGACATAGAGATAGCAACAAAGGGTATAGAAAAATTGTTAATAAACCTAAACCCTCATAAAGCTGCAGGCCCAGACCAAATAAGACCGATCTTACTGAAAAATCTCGCCAAAGAGATTTCTCCAATCATACAGAAGATTTTCCAGAAATCTGTTAAAACTGGAGAATTACCCTTAATATGGAAAACTGCCAATGTAGCCCCGGCATATAAAAAAGGCGATAAGTCCAATGCTGCAAACTACCGTCCAATATCCCTTGCCTGTATTCTATGTAATACCCTTGAACATGTTATCGCCTCCTCCATTACGAAACATTTCACTAATATTGGAATCTTCTATGATCTCCAACATGGCTTTAGAGAAAAAAGGTCTTGTGAAACGCAGCTAACAATGCTTGTGGATGAACTGTACAAATCAGTGACCTCCAAGAAGCAAGTAGACCTTATACTACTTGACTTCAGCAAAGCATTTGATAAAGTCAACCATGAGAAACTGCTTCTCAAACTGTCCCAATATGGAATAAGAGGGACCACCCTAACGTGGATCAGGTCATTTCTCAACAACCGCACACAGTGTGTAGTTGTTAACGGATCCCAGTCATCAAGCATATCTGTCTCATCTGGAGTGCCCCAAGGATCCGTACTAGGCCCCCTACTGTTTCTTGCATACATAAATGATCTTCCCTCCCAGATAAACTCTCGGGTCCGGTTATTTGCAGATGACACTGCCATATACCTTGCAATCACTCAAGAAAAACAATCACAAACACTACAGACAGACTTATGCACTCTTGAACAGTGGGAAAAACAGTGGGACATGGAGTTTAACCCGTCAAACTGTCAAGTTATACACATCACAAGGTTAAAGAAACACATCGACACAACCTATTACTTACATAACACTAAACTTGAGTCTACCTCCTCTGCAAAATATTTAGGCCTCACTATTGCAGAGGACTTACAATGGAACACACACATCAACAACATCACCAAAAAAGCAAATCAAACATTAGGGTTTTTAAGGAGAAACATCAAGGTACCAGTCAAAGCTCTAACCTTAAACAGTTACGTTTTTCATAACCTGTGACTGTTATTAAAAAAACAACTAAAACTGGGATAGTAACCAGAAGCAGTTACTACCACAAAAGCATTCAAGTTTAGATGCATTCTATCTTCTGTAGAGGAATTTTCCCTGCTTGTATATAATTTTCTCCAGGTAGGGTGATTATTCAACTTTACAACCATGCAATAAAATTCTATGAGCATCGATGAAAATCCAATGCGCAAAGCCTCTCAAGTTACCTACTGTTGTGCAATAAAATTCATTAGAAATCATTTTGTAGGCACCAACATGACAATTAGTGAACAACAGCTAATTGGATCTTAATGAAGATGTATTTATCCTTAATAATAAGTATTCAGACATAAATAAACACTGCACATTTGGCAACTATTTCGATTTATTAGCAAATGATCTTGGTAACTGATTTAGGTTACAAATGGCTATTGGGGAAAAGTATCTGCTACTCTAAACCAAAGGGAGATAATAATTTGGCATTTTAATAACTTCCAGCAGTTATAAAACTTGTAACTGTTTAAGGTTAGAGCTCTGACTGGGTACATTCTGAAGATCTAAAGTCCATGGCCTATAAAACTCTTGTCCGCCCTCAGCTGGAGTACTGCTCAAGTATCTGGTCACCTCATACTGAGACTGCCATAAACCAGATCGAGGCCGTACAGCGCCGGGCAGCACGCTGGGCAAAACACGACTACAGACGGACCAGTAGTGTCACTGAGATGCTCCAGTCCCTACAGTGGAGAAGACTAGACCAAAGACGTATCGACAGTCGACTCTCACTATGTTACAAGATCACAAATGACCTGGTAGCTATCCCTCTAGAAGACTACATGACACTGACGAACAGACAATCCCGACATTCACACTCGCTTGCTTTCAAATTAATTGACGCAACCGCTGACTACTACAAATTCTCCTTTTTCCCCAGAACAGTCTTCCACTGGAATTCATTAGCTCCTGACATCCCTATATTACCCAATATAGGACAGTTCAATTCTGCAGTCAGCAGAATTGAACATATCTCACCATAAATTCAATGTTTGTTTTTATTTTTAAACCTAACATCCAAAAACTTCAATGTTTTTCTTAAATTTCTTTTATATATATTTTAAAATACTAACAGTCTTTGTCGGTATGACGACGCATGCCTAGGTCCCCAGCAGGGGTTTGGCATTAAAGGAAGATAGATAGATAGATAGTGAAAACAAAAAAATATGTTAAAGTATAATTTTTCATTTTGTGTATCAAGTCCCACATCATTTTTGCAATTATTCTATTTCCTCGATTGTGTGGTATAACTTTATCTAACGTTTACCTTGAAATGTTGATCTCTATAGTTGCTTATTTCTGCAGAACCTGGAGACGGTTTCAAAAGCGACATTTTCGAATTTTCTCACGTTTTCTCACAGCTTTCTTTCGTTTTTGGCTTTAAAAATCTGAATGATCGAGACGCACATTGGAAACGAAAACAAATTTAAACGTTTGATTAACAGGGACGTAAACGGTGCAGGACACTTTTTCCGCAAGAAAAAATCTGGAATATTGTTATTGAATTGAAACCGTCGTTTGGTATATGCATATTCAGAATTTAATAACGGGAAAGCATTCAAAGTTTCATTTACGTTTTAATCTTTATATCCAGATGATATTTAGACCCTAGATAAGGCCGATTTTACAAAAAACAACAACATTGTTTAGAGTAAGTATTACCTCTTCATATTTATCCCGTCGGAAATATTATTGTCATTAATATATCAGATTTGAAAAAAATAATTATTATGACAGACTGTAATAATGATGTATAGTTTCAGGTTATCGTAATGTTTCAAGTATATGACTGCCACAAGTGTACTGTTGTCACTTTTCTCTTGTTCCAAATAAGTGTAGGATCTCAAAATAAGAGTAATAACTCTTTCACACCTGGGTAAAATCCAGTCATCAGAACGTATATACAGTGCTCCTGTACACGTGGGTGAGATTAAAAACACTGCAGTAGTTGGTGGTTTGGTTTGTCCGTTCTATGCTGATGCCCAATAGCATTTACCCCGGCCAGTTAAAAAGTAAAGGAAATACCCCAGATTAAAATAATTTACCTTTGATCAAGACTTATCTGAGAAATTATGACATTCAGAATTACAGGACCCTCTGTTTATTTAAAAGTTCTGTCTTGCAGTCCACATTTGGGTCTAAGAAGATCAATTGAGATCTACGAGAGACAAAACTATTGAGTTAACAGTTATTTTATCACCCTTTCGGTAATGGTACCGTTACCCGCTGAGTTAGGAAAAATTGCGTTGTTTTGTCTTAAATTTAGAATTTTTCAAATATCAGACAAAAGCATTAATTTATGCTTACAAAAGCATAATTTACACTTAAATACTTTGAAACACATATTACCACAGCCGTCTAATAACTGTTGATCACCATTAAAGAGAAGCTTCTGGCAACAAATTTGTTTTGATTTTCGATTTTAAAATTTAAACTGCTTTAAATTTAGAAATTTTTACACCATATTTGGGGAAAAAACAAACTTCTGCAATTGGGAATGGGTCCTTTTATCGGTAGATCTACCACATGTATTTTGCCTACAAACTAATAATGAAGAAAAGATTGGCAACACCTCAGCAATTTGGCTTGTAAACATTTAAATTCTATGGCCCCATATGGAATAAGATAAGGAATTAAATTGAATTGGGTTTTATGGCGCACCAACACATGAAAAGTAATATAGTAATGAGAGAAGCAAATAGATCTTTATTTTAATCAGATTGAAATGCAGATTAATGTAGGCCCAGACATGCCTTCAAGTTTGTCAAGTACATACCCTTAGCTAAATGAACTATAGTTAAATTGCAGTTTTATATCAGTTTTTTTCTGACCAGTTAAATATCAGTTAAAAACCAGTCATATTAGAGAAATGAGCTAAGTAAAACTAATAAGCATATCATTTGCATAAAAGCAGTTGTATAACCAGTTTTTACTAAAAATGCAGTTAAAATGCTGTGAAACGTCAGTGAAATTGCAGTTATTTCAGCGAAATATTTAAATGAGGTGACTAGTCTTATGATGTCACAAAAAACTGCAAAAAACTCCGATACCTATTATATACCAGTTAAATGATGTCATAAAAACTTGCATAAAAACTGTATCTAAATAAGGAAACCAGTTTCATGATGTTACAAAAAACTGAAACAAAACTGACCTCATAATCTACAGTTTAGTATATATACAAGGGGTGATCCAAAATTACATAGACTTCTGCTATAAAATCTTTATTATTAATTAGATACCAACAGGCTTCAAACCAGTCATAATCAGTTTTTATTTGTAAAGAATAATCAGGAAAGTTTAAAAGATGTTTCTATGCTAGTGTTATTATTATTTTAATGTTTATATTGAAGATGTGGCTGTGGGCTGGAATGGTGATACTGAGGCTGGGTTGGGCTGTCTGGCCACAGACGGGCTATATCCACCCAGATGAGTTCTTTCAAACTGTCGAAGTGATAGCAGGTAAAATTGTCTTTCACCAACATGCAGACATTATGGAGCTATTAAGAGAGTGTTTTTGATTCCCCCAACAATCGAAGAATGGTTATAGTGTTACCCGTGTCCGTCCAGCTGTGCGACCCAAAATGTTGTCCAGACTCTGACTAGGGATGACGTAAACGTGACAATGTTATGTCGCTGGCGAATTACGTCATTTTCATATGTTGTCTGACGTCACTTAAGCACGCAAGTTTAAGTGCTGGTTATTTAATAACTTAAATAGTCAAAGAAAACAAACAAAACATGGTAAACAGAAGTTTCAAAACATTCGGCTAGCGACCGTAGTTATTATCACTTTGCCATCCCTCGGAAATCTTGGTAAATCCTTGCAAGAAATATAATAATATATAAAATGTTATGACGTTGATTTATTTTTTAACTTGTAAAACTTCATTTCACTGATTGGCATTAACCCTTAACCTGCTACATATACATAATGGACTGTTCTTTCTTTGTAATAAGACCATGCCATTTATATGACAAAGGGGTGTTTTGGTGAAAATGACTGATCAGCAGCCAGACATTGTAAACCCTGATCAGTACTAGCAGGCTGGTCTGGGTTTACAATGGACGCAAAGGCTATTATAGTCGTGCTTAGCAGGTTAAGTGTCAATAAGGACATTCACACATTTATTTTAGACTAATTTGCGATGCCATATTTCATTCCTACAGGACTTGCATACATGTATCTGACGATACTTGGTTATTGCATATCAGATTGACCAAATACAGGTACAATCCTAACTTCATCTGTTGTTATTATAGGAACCATGTCAGCCACTTCAGCAACTACAGACCCACTTGTTTTATATATACATGTAACAGATGTTGCCATTTGATCGTTTAAACTAACCTTTCAGGTAATGGCAAAAATACACTGCAAATCACTTATCAAAATTCTTATCGTATGCATGTTAGTTTAATGATAAACAAATCATTTATTGAGGAACTATACTTTATCTGTTGACTATTTCAGGAGATAGCTTTAATATCAGTGTTGAGAGAACGTGGGAATTTGAGCCTTCGTTTCCATTGAGAAGTATGGTACTGCCTCGGCTTATATTCTCCCCGATGTACAAGACACTTTCGATTGCTAATGAGAGTTTTCCTGACTTCCAACTCTCTGGAAATAGTGTTCTTTCAGGTCAGGACTTTATTAATATAGTTGAAATTATTTTATATTTGTAAATGTGCATTTTAACCACTTTTATGTCCCGACACTAAAGTGTGGCGGACATATAGTGTTATCACTGTCTGTCTCAGATTGTGCGATGGTGACATATTGGTAGAAAGTCCACCTCACAAGTGGAAGGTTGTGGGTCCAACCAGGTCGTACCAAAGACTTTATAAAAATGGTACTAGTAGCTCCTTCGCTTGATGCTAGCACTGGTAGCCCACTGTCAATATAATTTGACTGGATGGGGTATCATGTCATGTGTCTATGGTGTGGTATTCCGGTGTTGCAGCCCTAGTGTTGGGAATTGGTTGAAAATTCATGATCGATCATCAGAATTTTCAACCAACCGATGATCGATTAAACATGGCTTCCATAAAAGACACCAGTGTAAACCTTTTTCAGACTATAATGAAAAAGAGAAACACATTTCAAGTATGTTCTGGTCATTAAGCATTTGAATGAAACTGACCGAACATTTATTTTAACTATAACTTGTGATACCCCTTTTAATAGAGAGATATATGATTATTTGTTGCAAAATTAAAACTTATTTCATTCTCTTGTACATTTTAGTACAAGAGAATGAAATAAGTTATAATTCTGCAACAACTGAGTAAACTCGATCATGAAAAATTGTAATCGATTAATCAGAAAAAAGGCTTAACTGATCGATGCTCGACCAAATTGATTTATCGGAACGGCACTATGCAGCCTTACAAAGTTAAGCATAGGGCTCTCTGCTGCAAGTGGACTCGCGTAGTGATTTGACATGTTTACATCTATATGACACCAGTTTGTTTCTACAAAACATATAATAAGAGTAAGGCATGGTTCACGGATTCCTATGTATCTTTCTCCTCTCTCTGGGGCAGCTCTAAATAACCTATACTGTGTTGATGAGCCGTTAAACAACATTCAATTCCTACAAAACTTAAGTCAGTATGAATGACCTTTGCCTACTTTTCACAATTGTTTAATTTACATTAAAGTTTAACTTTACAGTTTTTGTCCTTTTCACACACACACCTGGCCACGGCATTAACTTAGTGCTGGAGCATATAACTCGCATGCAATACCCGACTAGGTCACATCTAGTGTTGTTCCGATTAATCAGTTTGATCGATCATCGATCAGTTATGCCTTTGACCTGATTAATCGATTACAGTGTTTTGTGATCAACTTTACTCGGTTGTTGAAAAGTATGGCTTATTTCATTCTCTTGTACTAAAATATACAAGAAAATAAAATGAGTCATAATTTTGCAACAAGTAATCACATATTTATAACTTATTTTTTAAAATATATGTTGGTCAGTTTCATTCAGTTCCTTTGTTACGAGAATATACTTGAAATGTGATTCTTTTCTTCATTATAGTCTGAAAAAGGCTTACACTTGTCTTTTATAGCAGCCATGTTTAATCGATTAATGATCTATCATCGGTCAGTTAAATATTCTGATGATCGATCATGAATTTTCAGCCGATTCCCAACACTAGTCACATCATAAAAATATTTCTAGTAGCTCTCTTGCTTAAAGTTCAATAGGTAGCGCCGTGGTGTAATGGTTAGCATTGCGGCTTAGTAACACAGGGATCGCGCGTTCAATCCCAGCCAGGACCGAATTTGGGTTAATTATCGAAATATTTCAAAAGTATTTCCTACCTTACTAGTCCTTCGGATGAGACTTTAAACCGAGTGCAATACAGCGAGGATAAACGCTTATACCCACGCTTGAAGTTCAGCGTATAAAGAGTAGTTCTAGGTCTGAAGGACCTGGTGTCTGTATAATGTGACTGGGTGGGGTATTAGGTGTGGCAGCTCTGTGACTGGGTGGGGTATCAGGTGTGGCAGCTCTGTGACTGGGTGGGGTATCAGGTGTGGCAGCTCTGTGACTGGGTGGGGTATCAGGTGTGGCAGCTCTGTGACTGGGTGGGGTATCAGGTGTGGCAGCTCTATAAAGTTAAGCATTGAGCTCACTGCTGCAGGTAGACACCGACTTGATGACTAAAATTCAGGGTAACGTTAAACCACATGTATAAATAAGTATTGTTTTTACACATACCAAAAGCCAAAAAGCTTTCAAATTTCATACAAAGCAACCTAACATGTCTCAGTACCCATATAGTTGTTTCTTAGGTTTAAATTTACTTTGAAAATCTTTTTGCATTTTATTTCAACTGGCTGTACTGTTTATATAATGTAGTGTAATTATAATTGTAAATATTTAGATGGTTGAATGTCCAAATGGGCCTAAAATTAAAAAAATAAAATATATTTCTTTTCATGTTTTATCAGGTTCCAGAATCGTAATGGCGAGCCTCAGCACCTGGATTGACCTCTGCGTTTATGTGATATGTTCCAAGATGAATCTTCAATGTTACTCAGCAGCACTACTGCTTGCAAGCTCCTATGTGATGCTGACTTACCAGACACACTCCTTTACTAACTCTGTGGAAAGTTTGCTCTTGATAACAGTGTTACTCTTAATAATTAAATCAGTACAAAAAAACTTGAATATCAACATCTCAAATCAAACACTGAAGCAAATGCATTCAAAGCTGGAAAAATCGAAATCTGGAATGACAAGTCCATCAGCATTGGGTAAAACTACTTTCTCAGGGTTTGATGGAAAGCATTCAGCAGCATCTAGAGCAACCAGAAATAGGAAGAAAATAAATAACACAACATCGCGAGCAGACATCATGAAGGGTTTACCAAACAAAAAATTCAGGACTGCCAGCAGTGGAGATAATGTGTGTTATTTGGATGTTGTCATATTGGCTGTAACAAATGTTGCTGGTATATTTAACCGACCAACTTTTGTAGCATTTTCAATAGTTCCATTCTGTTGGTGGCTACATAAGAGGTCATCCAACAGGACATTGCTTGTCAAGACAGTGTTCGTATTTATAACTGTGTCATTTGTAACAGCTGCAGTTTTTGGTGTGCTTGACACATGCTATTACCACAGATTATCTGTTGTAGATGTCTTAACGTGGGTTAACTGGGAATGGTTAAAGGACAATTTTGTGTTTACGCCTTTAAATTTTGTTCTATACAATACAGCATTTGACAATTTAGAAAAGCATGGACAGCACCCATTTTATTTGCACGGCCTAGTGAATATGCCTCTTCTGTTTGGCCCTTTAATTATCTACATTGTTAGCGACATCTTTGTTTCTATCTTCTCTTTGTTTTCTGCTGGAGACAAAAATGTTGACAATAAAAAGAAAGATTCTGGTTCTGAAACTAATATTTCGCAAAATGTGAGAGTTGCAAAAGACAGTTTGCATGTACCTGTTTTAGGATTTATATTAACCCCAGTTTTGGTGTTGTCAGTCATCCCTCATCAAGAGCCGCGGTTTCTAATTCCCTTGTTACCATTAGTTATCATACATGCTGTGTCGACAGCTAAACAATTTGGTAAACTGTTTATTTCATCTTTCATTGTATTTAACATTGTTTTATCTACCGTGTATGGCGTTCTGCACCAGGGAGGCATTACACCCTGCTTGACTCACTTGCAAAAGCTATCAAATAGACAGATTGCAGCTAATAGCAGTTTGTCGATAAATATTATATTTTCTCACACATATATGCCCCCTAAGCATCTTTTATTATTAAATAAACGCACAAATATAAATTTAATTGATTTAAAGGGAAGTAATTTTGATGTAGTACATGATATAATTGTTGATATTGGCAATAGAAGTGACAAAAGACAAAGTAATGACGCCAAAACAAACGAGAGTGTGTTGTATTTAGCAATGCCTGGAACAGTAATTGAGCACTTTGTGGCTGAACACTGGGGTAGTTTCAGCTTTACAGTGATTGAGATGTTTTCCCCTCATTTATCACTAGAAGATCCGCCACAATTGGCGTCTGTTTCTGGTTTAAGACAACTAAATGATCAATTGTCTTTGTATCTGATACAAGTCGATATGATGTAATTATTTAAAGGGACAAATGGCAACCATGAAGTATTTATGCAGTAATGATATTAGTACCAAGAGCTCGAGTTATTGTCAGTGTTACTGCTGCTGTGTAATATTTAAAGGGTCACATGGCAATCTTGATTTTTTTCAAACTTGCAGCATCCCATAAGTCGGATTTTTAAAATCATTAATATTGATTATTGGAATAGTTAAAAGCAAATAATTTTTGCATATTGGTAATTGTTTATTATAATTCATCAGTAATATTTTAAAATCTATGGTAGAATAACAAAGTATTTAATTATATGCAGCTTTAACCTCAAACTGGTTCTGGATCCAGGTGCTAACTTGAATGCTTGATAAAAACTTCAGATTGCCACATGTACCTTTAAATATTAGTAAAATGAAAAATGGAATGTTTTCTTCATTATTCTAACCATTTTAACTAAATAATTTATGCATAATAATCAACTGTAAGTAATGTACTGGAATAACTTCTTTTGACCTACTTCAGAATATCAAATTACATGGAAAAAATTATAGTGTAACTCCTGGATAGTGTAACACCTGGATAGCTGGATAGTGTAACACCTGGACAGTGTAACACCCGGAATTGTTTTAGAATCAAGATTGCTGTATGTCCCTTTATGATCACTCTTACGTGTACTTTATTTGTGTGCTGCATTGTAATGCATGGCTTTTGTTTGATTGTAATATTGTTATCATGTTTTAAAGTTGACATTGTTAGAAAGTGCTTCTTTTAAACAAATACTGTTAAATAAACTGAACTACATAGACATTAAATAAACGGATACATACAAATAACGGATACAATACAAATAAAACCCGTGTGGTTCCCGGGGGCCCCCGTTCATGTTCATTTTATCATTTTTTGTTCATGTTCATTAAAGGTCTTCATCATGATCCCTGCATTGTTTCAGGTGCCATCTCGCTCACATCAAAAGAGCAGTGGCAGAAAAACAATAAACGTGGCTCCAGCGTAAATGGAGTTTCTACGATAGAATTTGCAGCAACTCTGCAGTTCAGGGTGAGAAGGTTCTAGGCCCATTTTCCATATTTTATCTCGATGTACATGGAGGATGAGCCTGGCATGTTCATGCCTGTTAGGCGCCATATAACCTTTCATGTGTTGGTGCGCCTTAAAACCCAATTCAATTCAAATATTTGTAATGCATGACTTCTGTTAGATTGTAATATTGTTATCATGTTTTAAAGTTGACATTGTTAGAATGTGCTTCTTTTAAACAAATACTGATAAATAAACTGAACTACATAGACATTAAATAAATGGATACATACAAATAAAAATGGGAAACAAATATTTATCTTTGTTTACTTCTTTTCAGGAATAATTAATATACGTAGATCTACAGTCAAAGATCAGCAGATTTAATGCCGTGGTGCAGTGTCCGTCTGTAATTTTTTTTTGTAGCAACTACTCCTCTGAAACTACTTGATGTTTGTAGTATAATTATAATTGTAAATATTTAGGTGGTTGAATGTCCACTAAAAAAAAATTTTTTTTTTTTATGTTTTATCACGTTCCAGAATCGTAATGGCGAGCCTCAGCATCTGGATTGACCTCTGCGTTTATGTGATAAGTTCCAAGATGAATCTTCAATGTTACTCAGCAGCACTACTGCTTGCAAGCTCCTATGTGACGCTGACTTACCAGACACACTCCTTTTCATGAAACTTTACAGAAATGTTGCTTAGGAAGTCTAGTTGATCCTAGCAAAAATTCATGTAGATGTGAAATCCAAGATGCCCGCCAAAGCTAAAAATAGATTTTTAAAAAACAAGTGAAGCGACTACTTCTTGAAAACTATAAGTGATATTGATATGGGACTTTTTCTAAAATGATCAGCATGACATGATGTTGGTCCTTGTCAAAAATATTTTTGATTCGATGTTAAACATGGCTGTCAGCGGCCATCTTTGTTTACATAGAGTTATATAGAAGTACTTAATGGATTTTCAAACTGTCTTAAACCAATGCCACTAGGGGAAGTTTCCCCGGGAAGTGGGTTTTCTTCCGGGGCGAAGTGCTATATAAAAATGGGGCTCAGTAATGTTTTTGGGGAAGTGTCTTACACCGGTAATAGGAGAATGGGAGTATTAGTTTGGCCGTTTCGAACGCGTTCAAAGCATGTATTAGTTGAATGTTACAGTGTTGACTTTATAGATTTCAATAACGGAATGAATACAATTATAGAATAGAATAGAATAAATCAAGCGTCTGACTGACTGTGATTTCGGAATAGCCCGGCATATGCGTAAATGTAAGTTGATATTTTAACCTCAGAACTAATAGCCCCATCAGGGACTAAAACAGGATAATGCCAAATGAAATGAAATCATTTTTATTTGAAAAGTGTAATTTATAGTGAAGCATTTAAGCAATTGATTTACGATCAAAATGGTCGTAAGTTGTTTCAGATGAAAAAGCCCTATCGTATTAACGAGGCAAAATAAAGCAATTTTTACGAAATCAAGGGCCATAACTCCGCTGTTACTGGTCCGATATGGCTGGTTTTCAAACTTGTCCGACCTTTCATTGATATTAACAAACTGTTAAAAATTTGGTAAAGATCGGATGAAAAATGAAAGCCCTATCGTCTTAACGAGGCAAATATAGCATTTTCAACAAAATCAAGGGCTATAACTGCGCTGTTACTTGTCCGATCTGGCTGGTTTTCGAACTTGTTCGAGCTTTTGTTGATATTAACAATCTGTTAAAGTTTCCCAAAGATCGGATGAAAAATGAAGTCCCTATCGTCTTAACGAGGTAAAAGTTAACAGACGACAGACGGACGACGGACGGATGACGGACAACTCGCCATCCCATAAGCTATGCTGGCCTTGGTTTGTCTTCCAAAGATTAAGCTATAAATTAAGTTTAAAACATCTAGTGCATAATTATAGTTCACGAGAAAGGGATGTAAATGTAACAATTCAAGTTATCTGTCCTTTGCTTGTATGTTAGATGTCACATCCACATTTGCGTTGTCACGTTGCCAATGTACCACTCAAGATACAACTATAAGCAAAGTTTGAAAGGTCTTAGTGCATACAGTTTGTGAAAAAGTGACCTAAACGCCAAAGTTGAAGGTAAACATTATACGGTTATCTGCCCTTTGCTTGGAGAGTCAAGATCACATCCACATCTGCTTTGTCACGTTGCGATGTACCACCCTAGGTACAACTATAAACAAAGTTTGAAAGGTGTAGTGCATACAGTTTGCGCGAAATTGACCTCAACGCAAAAGTTGAAGGTAGATGACATACAGAAAAGGTCTCCTAAATTACACTCCCCTTCCCGAAGGGGGGGGGGGGACTCCCCTTCCCGAAGCGTGTTTGTGTGTGTGTGTTTGTTGGGGGGGTGGGGGGGGGGGGGGGGTGGTCATATTGCTTTGCAAATGTCTGTCTGTCGGTCGGTCGGTCGGTCCCGAAGTCTTCGCGATAACTCAAGAATGACTGGTACTACAAACTCGAAACTTGGCAGGAATGTTTGTGTCATGATCTAGTTGTGCACCTCCCCTTTTGCGTCTTATGCCATCTACATTTAGTTTCTATTCTTCTATATTTTGGAGCGTCTCCGTGGCCGAATGGTTAATGACGTGTGTTGTAAACATTCGCCTCTCACCGCTGCGGGTTCGAATCCCACTGGGAGCCCGACTTGTAAGTGTCGATTCTTACGGATGGCGGGTGGTGTACAATACTGGTCTGCCTCCATCACAAAAAATCGACCGTCATATAATAACCTTGCATGTTTTGAAAATGACGTAAAACACCATACAAACAAACACAATTATATTTTGGGAACATAACCCATACCTTCACGATTGTGAGACTTTTCACTGGGAAAGATACAGAAAACACTCATTGTATCTTTACTACTGTTTAAGAGCGTCTCCGTGGCCGAATGGATAACGACGTTGCGTTGTAAACCTTCGCCCCTCACCGCTGCGGGTTCGAATCCAACTGGGAGTTCGACTGAGGAAGTGTCGATTCTTACGGATGGTGGGAGGTGTACAGTACTGGTTCTACCCAGGAAAAGTGAGTGTTCTGCCTCCACCACAAAAAATCGACCATTACATATAACCTTACATGAGTTGAAAATGACGTAAAACACCATACAAACAAACAAAAACATTTCCCTTACATTTCACTGTTATAAAGCATGACATTTCATAGACGTACGTAGTTCTCTTTGCCTCATGTTTTAACTGGGTTTTTTTCTTCAGCTGGGAATTGTATGTCATCTACTCGTATGCCATCTACTTGTATGCCATCTACTTGTATGCTATCTACTCGTTTGTCATATACTCGTCGAATGTCATCTACATGTTGTGTCATCTACTCATTGTGTCATCTACTTGTCGTATGTCATATACCCGTCGTATGCCATCAGATCGTGTTATCTACTCCTCATATGGCATCCACTTGTATGTCATATACTCGGTATCCTATATCATCTACTTGTAGTATGTCATCTACTCGTCGTATGTCATCTACTCGTTGTGTCATCTACTCGTCGTATGTCATCCACTTGTACTCGTCATCCTATATCATCTACTTGTTGTCTGTCATCTCGCTATATGTCATATACATCATAGGTCATATACTTGTTGTCTGTCAACCACTAATCATATGTCATATCTTTGTTTCTTGCATACCGGACAAGGATTCCACCATTTGACCGGGGCTAGATATTTCCATCTCACCCTAGGGTCGAGTTAAATTCACGCGCGCCAACATCCGGTATGCAGGAAAACATGCAAAACGTCAATAGCTGGCGGCGTCAACGCACAACATTTCTCTGATATGCAAGAAAAATAATCTATCATGGGTATTCGGTTCAGATAGGGAATTCCAACCCTCGGTATAAGTGTTTTAATCGGAACCTCCGATTTATCGGTTCCGATAAAAACACGTATACCTCGGGTTGGAATTCCCTATCTTCACCGGATACCCATGAAAGATTCTTATAATGTCATCTACTCGTTGTATGTCATATACTTTTTACATGTCATTTCCTCATTGTATGTCATATATTTCGTATGCCACCTGCTTTTCTATGCCATCTATTCGTGTGTCATCTACACGTCTATGTCATATACTCATGTCATTTACTTATATGTCATCTACTCATGTCATTTACCTTTATGTCATCTACTCATGTCATTTACTTGTATGTTATCTACTCGTCGTATGCCATCTACTCGTATGCGGTTGTGGAATCATTATCCCAAATACTCGTATGATCTTGTTAGATTAACGTACAGGAGAGTTACTTCTCTTAGAGTTTAAAAGAAATATTTTCGCAACAACAAAAAATCGTTTATTAGAGGCAAAGTTTACTATCAGTTGTATTTAACCTTCTTCTTTGATAATAAATACTGTTCTTAGAAGCCGGTGTATCATATACATCCAAACACCACATACACCATTGTATAAGACAACAGTCAGTATGCACACATTGGACATTGTCTCCGAGAGTTCAAAAACTATTTTAGGTCGAAAGGGCCATAGATGCAGACGTCAATCAAATTCATATGCAGACGTTTCCTTAATTCAATTAATTGGCTAATTTGTCAAGTTACAGTCCAAGAACGGAACCAGGTTAAGTGCTGGGATGAGGGACCCCACAACCGCTTTACTCTGAGCAGTTATGAATATGCGCAGAGTTCGCTGCGAACAAGGCATTTGCACTCTCAATTAATGTTGAAGAAAATGCGTTGCACCCCCGCTCTAAAATGAGAGAGAGAAACACTTTGAAAATGCATTCTTTTGTTTGCCGTTTTCCCATCAAAAGTTGCACATCCCAGTGTGTGTGTGTGTGTGTGTGTGTGTGTGTGTGTGTGTGGCGTTCTAAGGCTTAACGCCCCTCCACCCGATGGACAGTATTTCTTGTAGGTCTGCGTTGTATCTGTAGTGCTGGCATCTCGGTTGAGTGTGTAGTGCCTTGTCGCTGCTGCTCTAAGTAGTTGTCTCTGCGGCGGTGAGGTGGGGTGGGGTCTGGGTGACATCCGCTACGGTGGTTGCTGCTGTCAACAACTACTGGGCTAGTATGTTTTGGTAGCCCGGTTTGGGGTCACATACCCTCCGACGGCCTGTACATCTTCCATCGCCGGTCTTCTATCTTCAGTCTTCGGCGTCGATAACGCTGAGGCGTTTGGTGTCTCACGGCTACTGACTTCTGACATCTGACCTCCGACTTCGGTGTAGCCATCAGGTAATATGTCCTGTGACGGGACGCAAGAGACATCTTCACTCTCGATCAAATGACACTCTAGCTACTGAACCGCCAGGCTGTTACACCCGACTAAAATGAAGTTCAGTAATGCCACTCTACGCAAATAGAGAATACGGCAATGGCGTATAGGGCTGGCAATTCGACCCCTATAAAAACATCATGAGCATCAGTGCCCACGCTGCGGCGTGCACGCGGTGAAGATCAAGGTGGGAATGACCGTTGCACGTCCCAGAAGACTCTTTGCCTATTTCAATACACCGTCAAGAAATTGGTCAACTGCCTTCGTACACATTTACAACTGCAAGGTCGTAGATCAGTTGGAAATTTGTACTTTATAACTGCAAGGTCGTAGATCAGTAACTTAGATCAGTTGGCAATTTGTACTTTATAACTGCAAGGTCGTAGATCAGTTGGCAATTTGTACTTTATAAATGCAAGGTCGTAGATTAGTTGGCAATGTTTACCTTATATAATAGTCTGGAAAAGACAGTTTTAGCTCCAGGCCCGTGTCTACTATATAAAATAAAACAGACAGTGATTGGTAAAAAAAAGATGTCTAGGGAATCCGAGATTAATGTTTACCGAAGTGAAGTCATGGATTGGATAACATATACTGATTGAAATAAAACAACTTGATATATCAAACATTACTATGTTTCCTTCAAAATGGAATCTTTTAATACATATATGTGTATTTTGTGTAGTTATTTTTTAAAAGGTTAGGGTTAGAGTTAGACTGAAAAATGAAACTTTGATGTTTGGCGGGGAAAAAACTGCAAAACTGGGGAAGGGGTGGGGGTGTTACTTCGGAGCACTCAGCTAATTCCTCATTAAATGGTACTTGGATGTAAGTATCATGCAAGGAGTGCTGTATCTGGCTACGAGATAGTGAAATTAGGGTAGCACTAAAGTCTATAATGCAGGACACGTATTCATAAAGCAGCTTATAATAAGTGGAAAATATTACTTAAAGCTACAGTCTCTATATCAATCGATTTCTTCTTTCTAGGCGTGTCTTTAGTTGTAATTTCATGTTCACCAGCTCATGTCGAAATCGGGTATTTAAGCGAGCAAATATAGCGCAGGAAATCATTTACTGTATATACATCGACCAGTGCACATCGTACCTATACACGGGAAAAAAAGTTTGCATCTTTTGGGGCTCGAACACACGACCTTTTTATTTCAAGTCCGGTGCTCTATCCACTGAACTATATCGCTACTTGAGAAAATAGTATACTAACTACCATTTATTATGAGGCAAAATAACAACATATTTGAACGCAACTCAAGATGGATCAATACATATGTAGTCCATATTGTAGCACGTGGAACTAAACATTGCCTGGTTTAATATTGTATGTTATCAATATGAAACTAATACTTCGCCTCAAAACAACCATATCTCGACTTGTTAGTTAGCGCTTGAAGAGTTTGCGTGCGCGCGATTGTTATTACGTAATGCCTATATAGTGTTAAAAATGATACAACATACCAATAGATAGCAGTGGTCTAGTGGTTCAGCGTACATCTTTCAAAACTTACAAGTGCAAGGCTTTGGTTCAAATCCCTTCCAGGCAACTATTTTTATTATCACATATATTCTGGAGCCGTATATTTATCGATGTTACCTATACGGAGGCTAAATAAAAATGTGAAAATTTACGAATCGATTTCTGCTTATATACCGACTTTGGGGTGTTCGTCGATTTTAAACTACTTCACACGTGACTCATTCATATTCATGAGTTTTTACCAGTTAAAATAGGGACTGTACAGCTTTAAGTCAAAATTTAAGATTTTTACATATTTTTAAATCTTCTTATTAACTTCTCAGAAACACTACAAATCATCTATTTTAAGATAAATATTTAGTTGTAGAGTTTATTTATCCATAACATTATTAGGAATATTAAGAAAACGTCTTAAATCGATAGAGTCTGAGAAAGTGTTACAAAATTGATAAAATCTGACGTTAAGATATTGCTAAGACGCTCATGAATACGGACCCTGGTCTATAGAAATATCAATAGTTGTCTGTGATCTCTATTGATCAAAGGCTTTGATCATCGCAGTTCACTTGTATGCTCGTCGTTTATTCAAACCCTATCCAGGAATTCGGGTCATACAATTATGTTTATGTGCCAATTAAAAGTATCGGTTTATTCACGGGTACTTAACATATCTGAGACTGAATACGCGTAAAATGAATTATGAGTTGGTAGCTCTTAATTCGACGTTCCAGTTTTAGATTTTGGCTTGTCTAGTTAAAGCAGTTTATATAGTGTCTATAGAGCTCGGATTTATCAAACTAGGTTATATATATACCCCATCGTCAGTAGGTTTAGAAACGGTATGCGTTGGTTAGCTAAATTCTCTAAATTTTACCTGTTGATGGTGGGATATGGACTTTAATTATGTTGGTAATAACTAAAAATTAACGAAATATATACTTAAATATACCATAAAACAACTATGGCAACCCGTGTTTTTAATCAATTTAATTGTTAATGAATAGTTATTATTGTTTTATATTTTGCACAAACCATATAATATGCCTGCCTTATTTAAACTGAATACATCTTCATGCCTGACTATCATACATTATAACGATATCACACCATAGACGTTTTTTCTTTAATCACCTTGTTATTCTTTCTTCTAGCGCGAACTAGTTTGGAAGTGAATACTCCCATTACAATAAAGTAATGTAACAAAAACATGCAATTGTCACGTCCTACATTAAAAGAGAAGTAAATGTTCCGCAAAAATGTAATAAAGCTAGATGTTTTTCCCTAATTTAGCCGAGATGTTCCCATAAACCTGTCTTGCTATTAGACGAGTTGGAATTTAAAACCATTTACGGCATTTGAGTTGCTTTATGAAGTCTAGAATGGGTGATATATAGTACCCCATCTTCTTTCCCTTATTATATAGACAGCAAAACAGGAAAGAATAATTAGATCGACCACCACCAATAGTCCAAACAAAAAGATTATGATGATCAATGATTTATTAAACAATGCATTTTTGGTAAAAACACATAAAACCTAAACATAAACACATAACCTCAGTTTGTCCAAGACACTATTCTCTATACGTTGCTTTCGAAAAAAATCACAGAAAAATTGACAATACCGATTGTGTAGGTAGCAGCTTTTGATTATCAAAAATCATCAAATTACCTCCATTTAATTAAGGTGCACATCTTTCTGTAACTATAACAGATACAGCTTTGAAACTTTGCTTGAGCATGCTATTTCCTGACGCAGGCCATGCAATACGGGTTTCAACCCAGGAAAATCTCATGATCAGCCACACACACCTTTGACAAAAATCAGTGTCAAACATTCAAAAAACCAAACTGTATGATATCTTACTACTACAAACCACTTCTTCCGAATACATGTCGACCTACCACAGCCATTTGTCATAGTACACATTTCACTGACCATATCAGCTTCATTTTTGATATTTGTTTTACTTAATTTCAAACTACCTCAACATTCTAAAAATCTTCATAACATTCTAGAATATATATCAGCAATTAATGCAAAGTATGTGCCTTTGTTCTCAAGTTACTATTGCTTACTGTTGCCACATAACATTTGATACTTTTTAAAATATTTCTACATTTTTGTTTATATAATAAAAGATTTCAAAAATATACACATGTTTGTTTCCTCCTTTTGAAAACATTCTGCGCCGCCCTGATGTTTTGCATCAGTTTCTTCATGTATTTACTGTGCGTTATATATGTCGCGGGGTATAACGCTCTTACAACAATTGGCTGTTTATGTAAAGGACGTTATAATCTCGGAAAATATTTCAAAGGTTTTCAAAATGTTTCTGTTTTGAAGCCATAGTGTCATAGGATTGCATTTTACTTTGTCATAAATAAAATGCTTAGTTGTTTCTGTCCTTTAGCTTATCTATGACAAAATACAAAATTAAGAAACATTTAGTGTCGCCTGTCGTGTTCTTATTTCATTAAGTACGATCGAACTATAAAGTTTGAAGACAAAAGGTGCAATCATTCATGAATTATGGAGCAGATTTGTTTTTTAAATTGTCAAAGTTTATGAAAAGGGGCAAACCTCTGCATTGGGTAATTGAGAAGGAGGAGCCGTATACAGTTTCATAACCATAGGTTAATATTTTGCCAAGTCAATAGCTAGGTTAGGTTGTAGGTAAAGAGTTATGTAATGGGGCATAACTCTGCCAAAAGTGAAAGTTAAAAGTTATTGGAGATTTGTAACGACATTTCTGTGGGTAAGATAAAGAGGTGTTCGAAGTTTCATGAACACAGGTCAAATCATTTTCAAGTTATGGTCAGTTATGGGCCTGGCTAGGTTGTAGGTTAAAGTTTTATGAAAATGGGAATAACTCTGTCGAAATAAAAGTCCGAGTTATTGGATATGTTTAACGTCATTTCTTGAGTTAAGATGAAGATGTGTTTGAAGTTTTATGAAGTTCATATTCTTTTCAAGTTATGGCCATCGGACGACTGACGACGGAGAAAGTAATCCCTAAGTGTCTGCCATGCTACGCAGGCGACACAATGGCTTATTTTAATAAACATATTAAAATGATTAATTATAAAACGCAACATTTTTACTCTTATGTAAAGACGATGTTTTTATTGAGTTGTTAGAATATATGTCTTGGTATATTTTGTAAGAGGTTAATCCGTTTCGGTATCTGATTGCCTCAAAATTGTGGTATATAAGAAAAATTATACCCGCGTAAAATCATTGTTCGAAATTTTCTGAGTGAAAAGACAGTTTTTGTATGTTTCAAAATATTGTTACTCGAGCTTCATATTGAGGAGAGAAGCAGAACTTATCACGATCCCGCTTTGATCTCGTGATTTATATTAGAGGCTATAGGAGGCCGTTGATTTCCTGTTACCATCGTAACAGAAATCGAAGGGATAGAAGATTGTCGGTTTTCGTGTCCTTTGACACGGACAGCTGAACTATTGTATGTGTTGGCAGTGTTTGAATTGGTTTGAATAGTGATAACGATGACAGCAAGAGGTAAATCGAGGCCTGATTACAAGAAAATGCATTCAGGGGGTACGGCGCAAATGGTTGGAGACGAAGGGGATCATCCTTCGGGGTTTGAAGTGATGGGAGAAAAAGTGGTGATGAGAACTCCGTTGTTAAAAGTGTAACACGCCCATCGATTGTTTCACTGAGTTGTGTGTGAATTAAAATTTAAATGCCATGTTGTCATTCATATCTAGGCACAAATTAAAAATGAATAACTTACATTCTCATCACAAATGACACATATGCTGCCAAAAAATCTTCAGAAAAATGGGGGTCACGTATCTTCTAAGAAAGAACTTGTCTCATGAATGAATGCTCCCTTTAAAAACATAAACACTGAGATGCCAAAATATTGTATAACTCACAATTTTAACATGAAAATGCTTGAAAAATATAAAAATAGATCAACAATGTGATATAAACCAAAAATAGCACTTTAAATTAGTGAAAATGCCTTTTTTTTTACATAAAGAAATGAGAATTATTTATTGACCGCCATTATACCCCAGGCCGACACTTCCTGTGATGCAATGGGTGTGCTACACCTAAAAGAAAAAGACGTGAGCAAAGAGGCCGAAGGAGGCGTCGAAGAAATAGACGAGGAAGCCTTACTGTTGAAGGAATTGGAAGAGTTGGCCGAGGAGGAGAAGAAGTTGAAAAAACAAAACAATCTGGAAGAGTTGAGGAAAGCAGTGGCGAAGAAAAAATGCGAGGTGCAAAACTCAAGGGTAAGACTTTGTTACAAGACACTAAGAAGTCCGAAGAAAGCCCCAAGTTAAAAGTGACGAAGGTCATTAAAAGCACCAAATGTGAGATGACATTGACATTAAAACTTTAAGAAAGAATGTGTCATTAAAGAAAACAGTTAAAAAGGAATTGAAAGCTCTAAGCTTGAATGACAGCAGTACCGATGATAGTGAGAGTAATGACAGTAGTAGGGATATTAAATCTGAGTCGAGTAGTGATTCTTCACATTCCTCTGACTCGACAACATTGAGTAAAATGAAAAAGAAAATGTCTAAGAGTAGTAAAAAATCAGGAATTAGAGAAAAAGCTTCAGATGAAGTACTGAGAAGACAGAGATACCCGCAAGCTCATCTAAGATATGAGTTTGTAAGTAAAAAGGTTACTTTCAAAAATTTTGATTTAAATTTGTCTGTTTCGGGGGAAATGGAAATAATTTCTGATAGCAAAACAAAAAGAGAAGAACGTTGCGGAAGGTTGGAAATCCTGAAAAGATCACGTGTCTCAGAAGTACATATGCGTGTTCTGCTTTGAAAGCTTTTTATGCGGCAGTTTTAAGAGGGATTGAATTAGGGAAGAAAACATGGAAAGATGATTTTCACTATCTTGAACTGCCTATAATTCATAAACAACAGGCCAAAGAAATGCCATGCATTAGTAGTAGTAATAGCTATGGCCCTCAAAAATTAAAAAAATATGAAGATAAAACCAAAAAGCAAGACGAACAAGCTGATAGTGTTATATTGCGGTTTTGTTCACCATATCAAAGGAATAAATGTGAGCAAAAAGTAGCCATACGATCGTTGTAAAAGGACGTATGAGATATGCATACCACATTTGTGCCGCCTGTTGGCAGAAAGATTCCAAAAAGTTGGAACAACTTCCGCATGCCCTTATACTCAGGTTTGATTTAAAAAAGATACTTTGGACATAAATAATAATAATAAAAAACTCATTAATACATTTCTACCAAAATTCAGTCAATACGCCATACATGGATATCAAAATTCAGTCAATACGCACATGGATATCAAAATTCAGTCAATACGCCATACATGGATATCAAAATTCAGTCAATACGCCATACATGGATATCAAAATTCAGTCAATACGCCATACATGGATATCAAAATTCAGTCAATACGCCATACATTTCTACCAAAATTCAGTCAATACGCCATACATGGATATCAAAAGTAGTAAAAACATAAATGTGGGGAAAACGTGTAGCGTTACAGAGAATTACAGTAATAAAATAAAATTAAAACGTAAAGACAATTCGCAGTCAGTTATTGTAGAAACTGCTGAACATTTTAAAAGTACTGTTTGTAAACATTCTAGCGCATATAAAATATGTCATGTGACAAAGATAAATACAACAGCACAGATTTTAGACAAAGTGCGTTTACAGGAAATTGACAAAAATGCAAACAAATATAATATCGAAGGTTGCAGAATACTTGTCAATGAAAAAATTAATACGGATTATATGAGGTTAATGTTAAAAGATTATAAGGATATTATTGTTTGTGACTTTTAAGAATATGTTTTCCCTATTGGTTATAAGAAGGGAAGTATGATAGTATCTGAACAAAAAGAATTGTGGAAATACATAAATTACAAAGGAGCGGAAGAGTATGAGAATGAACTGGATCAAACGGTGCAATTCTTGAGCCATTTAGTAAAAAATCATTTACAAGTGATATAAAGATTTCTCCCTTAAACTCTGTACCAAAAAAGGATATAACAGAACGACGTGTTCTTTTAGATCTTAGGCATCCAAAAACAATGCAGTGAATGATTACATTGATAAAGATGTATATTTAGAGGATAAGTTAGATTTAATTTTTCCAAATATTGATGATTTTGTCGTATTAATTAAGGCAAAGGTCAAGAATGCTTATTGTTTAAGAAATATTTAAAGAAGGCTATTAGACAGATTAGTATTTGTCTATCTGATTATTCATTTGGAAAAATGATATTTTTTGTGACACAGTTTTGTCAATGGGTTTAAGGAGCGCAGCGGCAATATGCCAAAGGTTTACTAATGCCATAGCATTTATTTTGTTTCAAATGAGTATTGCAATTTTAAATTATTTAGATGATTTTGTTGAAGAGAGATAATATAGATGATTTTGTTGGTGCAGAGAAAAGAGAGAATGCAATGTTTTCTTATTTGTGTCTGGAAAACGTGTTTAGAAAAGTGTGGGATGGAGGAATCTAAGGATAAGGCTTGTCCTCCTTCGGAAATTATTATATTTTTGTGATTTTATTTAACTCATTAACAATGACAATGGAGGTGACACCCGATTGTTTAACTGAAATTTTATTGTTGGTTAGGTATTGGTTAGATACAGAAGTGACTACATTAAAACAAGTTCAGTCTCTTTTGGGAAAATTAAATTTCGTAGCAGCTTGTGTAAAACCGAGTCGTGTTTCTAATGGCCAGAAAGTAAAAATTAGTGACAACAACCAAATTGGATTTAATACAGAAAAAATCTTATAAAGAAAGAGAGTTAGCATATAGAAAACGGACTTCTGTTTTCTGGTTACAATGAATTGGACAAAAACTATTCAAAAGGGGGAGCGACTCTAGCAGACTCCTCTTGTTAAGATTGGTAAATCGGAGTTATGTCCTGTTAAGGCATATGCCAAAATGTGCAAGAAAATCTCTGCATCGGAAGAATCTCCCCTATTTGTTTTTAAGAATGGTGAAGCTCTCACTTATAATCAATTTCGAAGTAAGTTAAAGCAATCCATTCGTTTAATTGGATTAAACCCAGAAACATTTTCTGCTCATTCTTTCAGAATAGGATTTCGTTCAAAGATTTCAGCAGATAAGATTCAGTTAATGGGAGTTTGGCGCTCAGACGCTTATAAACAATATTTATGTATGACCGTAGAAGATAAAGTGGGGGTTGATGAAGAGATAATTGCTAGTATTATTAATGAAAACCCATAAACACTTTAAAGGTATATGTAGCTTTGGGAGGACACGAGAACAATTGAATGTTGTTTAACGGCTCATCAACACAGTATAGGTTATTTAGAGCCGCCTCAGAGAGAGGGGAAGGATACATAGGAATCCGGGAACCTGCCCTACTCTTATTATCGAATAGATTCCTATGGTTCTGTTACGTGCTCGGAGGATAGACCGATACACGGGACCGCCCGGTTTACGTCCCCATCCGACGGACGAGGCTGAGGGAAAGTGTCTTGCCCAAGAACACACCGACGGAACTCAGTGGCACCACGGAGGATTGAACCCGGGGCCTCCGGTTACAAATCCGCCGCGCTACCGACTGCGGCACGCCAGCCCACGAGAACAAAGGCAAGTTTATGACGAGGTAATGGTCAGTATAGTGGGGCAGATTGGTGACATATATTGGTAAAATTGTGCATTTTGTGACAAAAGCACCAAACTTGACACATAGCTAGACAATACTCTACTAAACATTTTTGGCTTTGGATCCACCTCAGATTTTGAAAAATGGCCGCCATTTTCAAAATGGCCGCCAAATATACCATAAAGTATTAATGAAGCCCATAATTAATTGGTTTCATCAAAACTTGTTATTGTAAATACACTAAATTCAGGACATTGATAGACAATAAAATATGCAATATAATTTGGGCCATTGTTTTCTTCAAAATGGTCGCCATTTTCAAAATGGCCGCCAAAAAACGCTGTTATTTTTGGTGTATTTTTTTAGAAAGAAATCAAAATGTAGATGTGTTTTACAAAGGTGTTGTCTTGATATATTTATTTGTATGTCTATACTTCAATAAATAGTTGTTAGATACACCCCTATACTGGAGGGTTAGGAGTTTTACACATGTATACATACTACATCATGTATACATACTATGTAGTATGTATACATACTATGCCAACCCTGAGACTAGTTTTGTCTTAGTTTTAGCCTTAAGCATTTCTGAAGTGTGTTTAAGTTTCAGTCTCATCTTTATTAGCGGCTTTTAGTTTATAATAACTCGTAAGTATACATCCAGTGACTTGGTAAAACACTATTAAAGGTATACACAACAATCTTGAATTATTTATCAAGCATCAATTTGACTTTAAAACTTCTAGCATATACCTAAAAACAAAGAATATTTTTTAAAATTATTTGTGGTTATTCAATATATTCCCCAATGAGCAATATGTAAAACTAAGTTGCTTTGAACTATTTACATAATTATTAAAACTGATTTTAAAACATGCATATGAAGTAGCAAAACTAATGGGACGCCGCAGGTTATAAAAAAATCAAGCTTGCCGAGTCTTCTAAACGCTTGGAGATAAGATATCGGAAAGGATACTTAAACAATATCCGAATTATATTTAATAACGACCTTAAATTACATGTGTTGATTTAATAAACAATATCAACAAGACACTATCAGAAAACAAAATACAAAAGAAGTTTGTTATATGCACAACTTCAAATGTAATGAGTGGTCATATCCTTTGAAAGCTAACATTAAATTGTATCTAATCTTACTATCTATGATCTGAATGGTACAATTTTTCTTAATCACAGTCACTGTACCCAACGTCCCATTTTTAGAAGACTGTATACATCATTCCTGCTTTTACACTTCGTTTACAACACACTAGTCTTATTGACATCTACATTTAATAAGTCCCTTGCAAACGCTGATGCCGGTGGTAGTGTTATGGAGAATGGCTTCAACATATCATCTTCCAACCGCAGTCACCGGATGTAGGCATTTCACAGGTGGACCTAAAGGCCATGTCTCCAACAATGTCCAATTACAACATGTTAATCAACTCGGCAGGTGTGCTTGGAGGGAGCTACGTCAATTTGTGACATGGACTTGTTGTATCTTGGAACCATTGAATGTCAACAATTCTTTGCAACATCAACATCAACATGCACTTCCTCCTGTCGAACATGCACTTCCTCTTGTCATACATTTTTCAACAAGCACAACTTTTGGAATTGGAAAGCTTGTACAACCTCTCATGGTCTTTTCTGATTTTCCATGCACAGGTTTCACCTTTTTCAGCAAATGAAGATATTTCATTACATCTAGTAAGTGTGAAAAGCAACTATTCGTCTTGGTTTATATTAACTAATGAATAGGCAATACAGTGTGCAACGAAGAACCTAAAGTGATTCCTAGCTCCTTAAACTAATCCATAGCTCATCTAACTGTATTTACTGTACCATTGCTATAACATGTACTACAACGTCTGTGTTTACTGTATATAACATAAGTTTAATGAAATATTGTTTGGCACATGCCACATGCAACACACGCATTGTATCTTATCATCTTAGTGAAATGATCGAGATCAGTCTCAGATTCTCTGTTGTCTGATATAAGGCACATCTTCATCTCTGTTTTATTGAACGTGTTTTTAGTTTCTCTTCTATCGCAACCGATTGCTATGCCAGTTAACCAGAGCTCTGATTTTGTTTTGCATGATAGCCGTCACCTACTAAACATTCTGCAAGTGACATTCAACAATGTGTAAAAGAACTTGTTAATCATACTTAGTAATGTGTTGCAAGCATTAAAAGGCATTTTAAGAAAGCTCGTGTGGTCTGATTAAAATCAAAAAAAGATTTCCGAAGGTTTATCTGTTTAAAGGCAGACTTGGTTATATCATATATAAGCTCTGTTATAAACGTAGGTATCATGCTTTGCATTACATAATGTACCTATTTGTTGCAATTTCTGTCACATGAGAGACGTCTATGTTACGTAAGTCATTTGCCAGTAAATCCGCAATATTGTCCTTGAATATATTAATTCTTCTACTGTGTCACTCAAACTGTCTTACGAACCTCTTCAACTTGTTCATGGTGGAAAAGAGTCCTTTTATGGGCAGCACCTGATGAATTATTGCAATAACTGAAATTAACAGATAACTCAGACCATATTTGGTTCAGAGATCATCCAATGTGGAAGCTGCGATTTGTTTACAGCACCTACTGCATCTTCATCTTCTTTCACAATCTTATATTTCTGCTTATGAGCTATTTCATTGGGTATTGATGAGACAACACTAATGAAGTTTATCTCACACACAGAGATGACTAATTTTAAGATTTAAAGTGTAACTGAACAGTACTGCAACTGCGAACTTTTGGTTTCTCTTTATGATCGTCATGTGCAATATTCAATGGTCTAAGGCTTGCCTCGCTCACACTTCAAATAACTGTAAGCCCACACTTCAAATAACTGTAAGCCCGTTATACCATAAGGATGGTAATCACGTGATTAGCATTCCCTGATGCATGTGTTTATTTCAGAAAGGAATCTGCAGTGTCATAATTGCCCCAAGGGCACTGATCCATTTACAGTCTTCAAACAAGTCTCAGATTGTTTTAATTGCCTCCATTTGAAATACGACGGCTTTAATACAAAATGCCATCTTCACATTGGGTTTCAGGCTAATTCCATTTCTGCTCGGCAACTATTTAGTCTAGACGCAGTTAATCCATTAGCATAAAATGTCTTCGCTTTTAGGTTTTGTTTACTAGTTTTGTCTTGTAAATAAAGTTTACCAAGTAAATGTTTTTAGGGTTTTATAAATATATTTTATAATTATGCGACAGTTTCTGATAAGAAAATTAGTTAATTACCCTTCAGAAATTCCAAAGGCAGGAGAAAACGTAGAGTCAATCCGAAGTGAAATTTGATTTAAACTTTTAAATCCCTTAACACATTAACCATAGGGTGCCTCTAAATAACTCTTTATTGCAATATTAACAAACAAATACTATGCCAAGAAAACTGAGTAAACAAATTCAACATATTCATTACTTTCTTACAAACAACTATTAAACGAATTATACTTTTTACTATTTTCAACACGTTTTGGCGGCCATTTTGAAAACGGTAGCTATTTTGAACTTAAAATATACCCAGATTGTATTTTATGACACTTTGTCTATCATTTTGCGGAATTTGTTGCGATTACGATAAGATATGTTGTTAAAACCTGATACATATAGGTTCAACTGATTATTTATTATATATTTGGCGGCCATTTTGAAAATGGCGGCCATTTTGAAAAAATCTGACGTGGGTCCATAGCCAAATTTTTTCAGTATGGTATTGTCTAGCTGTGTACAAAGTTTGGTGCTTTTGTCAAACAATGCACACTTTTTTCACCAATCTGCCCCACTAGTAATAGGTTAAATTACTGAGCTATCATTACAGATATATATATAGTTTTAAAACTAAGAAGTTGATAAATTGTTTATTTTATAGATTATTGTTACCATGCTATTAAAATGGTATTTTAAGGGTTTTATTTGTCACTTACAGAATGCAGAAAAGTGGTGATCGTGGGTGATTCCATCGTAAAAGATATTCAACACATTGAAGGTGTGGTCTTGAAAGCATTTCCATGCGCTACTATAGGCAGGTTAGGTGCCATAATTCTAATGGTTCTGTTCATCTTGATGATAGAGATTATATCATAATACATGTGGGAACAAATGATGTGGCCAACAATGAGACATTTGATAACATTATTTCAGACTATGCCAATTTGTTGGCTACTATTAGACGAGTTAACCAACAGATACAAATATTGGTTTCGGCTATTTTACCAAGGCCGATCGACCACACCTCCAGTGAAGCTAGGATAAGAAAAACAAATGATTATCTAAGGAATATTATGAGTAAAGACTTGAACTTTACATGTGTATGTTCATATATCTCATTCACATCATGTGGTTCTTTCAGAAGATACATTTTTTGCTAAGCTTGACGGTGGTTTACATCTAAATATGGAGGGCTCAAGCAGATTAACCAAGTTTTTCTTGAAAGTTATTGCTACGGCAAGGGAGAGTACTCGTTAGTTGCATAGGGCATGTTAGGCGCTTTAGTAGAATGTGTAATTCTCAGAGTATCTTAACAAGAAATGAAATTTACTGTATATAGTTACACATGTATTCAATATTGTTGAGATACAAGATGCTTAGGATTAGTGCTAACTAAAATAAGCTTCTAAAATGTTTCAGAATGTTTCCGTAAAGATTAACATTTGAGCGGGCTGTTGAAGTAACACGGTAAGATCTGGGTTCTCGTGTTAAATTAGTTATAATCTGTTTTGATAGTCTGTGTTGTGGGTAATTATTAGTTTCCGTTTTGTTTGTTCGTCAGTTTTTTATTTTTTTATTTTTTGCTTTATGACATTTAACAAATATGACTATAAACATTCTAGGAGTAAAACTGACAACGAGTAATGCTGGTGTTTACGGTGAATTGGCGCGTTATCCATTATTTATCACAAGATATACTAGAATAGTTAGATATTGGTTGAAATTAGTTACAACAGAAAATATAATTTTATCATGTATATATAAATCTTCATTATCTGATTGTGAAAGTGGTTTAAACAATTGGTTATCCAATGTAAAATCTCTGCTCAATACGTATGGCTTTATGTATGTATGGGATGATCCTTTAAGGGTGAACCATCAACATTTTATATCTAGCTTTAAACAGAGGTTGGTGGATTGTTTTATTCAAAAATGGAACACTGATCTACAATAAAATAGAGTATTATCAAGTTTGTATAGACATGTTAAAGATAATTTTGGATATGAAAACTATCTGAATATTTTATGTACAAAAAGTTTACGAAGTGTTTTTACTAATTTATGTTTATCTTCACATAGCTTAAGAATTGAGACAGGTCGTTATGCAAGACAAAGGATTGAAAGAAATGAAAGAGTTTGTCAAATATGTAATTCAACTGAAATTGAAGACGAATTTCACTTTGTTTTAATTTGTACAGCTTATAATGATATTAGAAAGAAATATATCAGAAAATATTACATACAAAGGCCAAATATGTTTAAATTTATAACACTTCTACAATCTTCATAGAAGAAAGAACTTTTTAATTTAAGTAAATATTTGTCAGAGGCGTTTGCTGTCAGATGTTCTATTCCAAATATTATTTCTTAAAATATATTCAAGTACATCCTCACATAAATTGTTATTTTATATATACTTCCTTTTGTTTTTTGATATCCTTGGATTATTGATTAAAATGTGTGATTTATATGAGCTATGATTAATAAAGGAGTATTGAAAATTGAACTATAAGTGAGTGTGTAGAAGTATGTGTAACCTGTCATGTGATCATAATTATGTATTACAAATTATGTATGTAATGATGAGAAACTGTAAAAGTATCCATCCATCCATCCATCTTGAAGCTTGTTTTTATGTTTGCCGGAGGATTGCGTATTTCTGAATATTAAGTACTTAATCATTACTATTACTTATTATATTTACTCACTCGCGAAATTAAATAAGACACATTAAAGTATATATATAGGAAACATCTTGACTTGTTGAATTATTCTAATTCCATTATTCTAAATAGTATATAATTAAGTTACGATAATTAAAGCAAATAATCTCCTGCGTGAAATGTGATCGCATACATATCCGATTCTCCATAAGCTGGGGAACATGAAATTACAGTTAAAGACACGCATACAACGAGGAATGCGATTTAAATATAGCTTTAAAGACATACTGGGTGCCTGCGCATTGAAAAGGAACAAACAACTTTATTATTTACTGATAACATTCTCGTTTACTGACTAATTTCGAACGTATTCACTATTTTAAAGGAACAAAAGAAAATAATTACACATGTTTCAATATATATACCAAATACAAACACTTTGTTTATAGTTCATTGTTTTCATAAAAGAAAGAAAAAGAAAGAAGCAAAATTTAAATAATGAAACAAAACAACACGTCACTGTCATTATATACGTTTACTACAGACACCTCTTGTTTTGGGAGGGCCTCATCATCTCACACAAAGATGAATAACACCATTGTCTCATGCAATTGTATGACTAACAATGAATTACAGCTCTCTATACAAATTAGCTTCCCCAAATACAAAAGGCTGGGAATGTGTATTTTAGGTCACATTGCGTTTTCTGCAGGAACTACTAGTGTATAAAAAATCCGATACTAAAATACATTTGCTACGAGCATACCTATACCAAACTAATCAAAATACATGATTTTGATAAAAATAACAATCAACTCGCATTAAAAAATAATACATATATATTTATATTTTGGTGAATTTGAAGTAGGTTGCATCAACCAAAATGAAGCGAAGCAGATGAACGGATCACATAGTCAACAAAGGTTCCACAATTATTAATTGATATTGACCTTTTCAATTTTTTTCAGACAGCGGTCTGCCATATCATGGAGAAAGTTCAATATTCTCTTTCTAAGAAAATGTTCTGGAATCATAAAGGAAATTGCCGTTGTGTGGATAGTAGGATTCAGTGCTTTGTTTTTCCGCCGTTCAGCATACACACTTTTTTGTGTGAATATGAGATTTACAGCAAATCGCCTTTTCTGTAACGGTCGCTTCTCTTCCATGAACAATCGACGAACCCTTTCTGTCATGGTATTTTCTGTAACGGTCGCTTCTCGTCCACTAAACAGTCGACATGCATTTTCTTTAACAGCCTTTTCTTTAACGGTCGCTTCTCTTCCACTGAACAGTCAAAGAACCTTTTGTTTAACGCCATTTTCTTTAACGGTCGCTTCTCTTCCACTAAACAGTCGACATGCATTTTCTTTAACGCCATTTTCTTTAACGGTCGCTTCTCTTCCACTGAACAGTCAAAGAACCTTTTGTTTAACGCCATTTACTTTAACGGTCGCTTCTCTTCCACTAAACAGTCGACATGCATTTTCTTTAACGCCATTTTCTGTAACGGTCGCTTCTCGTCCACTAAACAGTCGACATGCATTTTCTTTAACGCCATTTTCTTTAACGGTCGCTTCTCTTCCACTGAACAGTCAAAGAACCTTTTGTTTAACACCATTTTCTTTAACGGTCGCTTCTCTTCCACTGAACAGTCAAAGAACCTTGTCTTTAACGACATTTTCTTTAACGGTAGCTTCTCATCCACTGAACAGTCAAAGAACCTTGTCTTTAACGTCATTTTCTTTAACGGTAGATTCTCTTCCACTGAACAGTCAAATAACCTTTTCTTTAACGCCATTTACTTTAACGGTAGCTTCTCTTCCAATAAACAGTCAAAGAATCTTTTCTTTAACCCTTTTCTTTAACGATAGCTTCTCTTCCAATGAAAAAAACAATGTGCCTTTTCTTTGGCCGCAGACTGCGTTCTTGTGCACTGAATATTATTCTATATTTATTACTGTTGGGTATTGTCGTTAGACGATTCTTCTCGCTCCAGGTGATATTGCGATGATCTCTTTGTCGGTCTGATCGCGTTCGGACACACAATAGAACCTCCATTTCCCGGCAACAACATATTGGTGAAAATCGGCAGATCTGTAAGTAAATAAATCAAAACGGACTACAGCAAGTTCATAAACATATAGCAGAACGGACCAGAACATGTTCATGAACATATAGCAAAACGGACCAGAAAATGAACATATAGCAAAACGGACCAGAAAATGTTCATAAACATATTGCAAAACGGACCAGAAAATGTTCATTAACATATACTAGTTGAAAAATAGACCAGAAACAGTTGATGAACATATAACAAAACAGACTAGAACAAGTTCCTTAATATGCAAGAAAACGGACTAGAACAACAAGTTAATGAATTACAGCTTCACTTAATGAAAATGTTAACTGAGTTTATGGTTATTATTGGATACGTATATAAAGTGACATGTTCATAACAAATATCTTTGGAGTGACCCGGTCGGGGTTTGAGCCCACGACCTCCCTCATACGAGACGGTCGCTACGCCACCGCCGCGGTTGACATAAGGAACAGTATTCAAGTAAAAAGTACTGACTTACTAGTGACAACCGTGTGCATGTAATTCTTATTTCACGTGCCATTCTTACAACTTCATAATTATGTTTAAATCGTCAATTTTTACTATATACAAAATGGAACTTTGCATGACATATACATGTATACTTTTTTAAATTGTAGATAGAGAAGAACTGCATTGCATCAAAACAGCTTTCGCATGTTGTATTTTTTTAGTGTTCAATCGGTTTACAAAAAAAGAAGATTTTTTTATTTATTGCGGTATACATGGTATAAATGTTTTTTTTTTATATAACCTATTTAAGTGTTGTTTAAATTGTGTCTTAAGATGTCTTTGTCGCAAACGAGTCCTCAGTGTAAACACGTTATATTACTAAATAATTGTGAGTTATTATGAAACTGATCCGTATATAAATGCTCCCCGAATTGATGTAGTGATTCAGAACATGTCATTTTGTGGCATATCCAGTTTAATCTAACTCCCACTTTGATAGTTAATTGATTTACTCTCATAAACGAGAACCAGTAATTGGCAAGTGATATAGGTTGAGCAAAGTTTCTGAATTGAGACAAACAATATATCGACTTGTGTAGCTTAGAGCAAAACATTTCAATCTACAAGACCTCGCAATAAAATCACGTTGTTTTGTAAAAGAACGGATTCAACCTCGGACGCATTATTCTAAATAAAACAAATTCTTTAAAAAATAGGCATGCTTTAACAGATACCACATAACATATTCCCAAGCCTCAAAGGCTGAACCTTGCACAACAGGTTGACACGGTGAATAGATATACCGTAAATGCTTTGTACAAATATAGATTTAAATCCAACTCGTTTTGAAACAACGATAATCGCGTCTAAAAGACAAAGGCTTTGGACATACCTTTATTTTGCCGTGTAAATCATGATTTATCCATATGGGGTCAATATATATTTTTTATAGATTATGTCTCAAATGAAACGTTAAGATGATGAGTTTACACTTTACCTTTTTCCTCCAACGTCACCCGAGGATCCCGAGGGATGGAGTTGTCAAAAGGTCAAATACATTAAACAGTAAATAACACCGTCAATTTGCCATACGTTTGCAGATAACTTGGTACATACACTCGTCAATGAAAGTTAAACAACATATCAAACGATTTTATTATTTCAAACTCAAACTTCTGCCCACGGGTTGATGGGGTGGGGTCGGGGAGTGTAATATGGGTTCAATTTTCTTTTTAAATTACGTCTCAAATGAAATAAGATAGTGGGATTACACTGTTAACCTTTTTTCTTCAATGTCATCTGTAGGACACTGAGGAAGGGGCGTCATACTGTCAAATACACTAAAATTCAGTTTCACTAATATTTCTATATATTTGCACATACCTTGGTATATATGCTCGTCTATGAACGATAAACAACACATCCGGCCCAGGGGTTTGAGGGGGAAGTGGCGGAAGGGGAGGGTAAAATATGTTTAATTTTTAAATTATGTCTCAAATGCAATGAAACGTTAATATTAAGGATTTCACTGTATATGGATTACGTCAAGGAATACATTGTACTTTTTTCCTGGAACATCACATCGTCCCATCAACGCAATAACTCCGTAAGTGCGCTTTGGTAAATTGTTCAGGAGAGACAAAAAACTGTTTTTTTCCTTAACAATGGTACATATAAAGACACTGCCTTAGATTTAAGTGTAATATACCTTTATTATGGTCATTCTTTTCTGATATTTAAATTGAAACTATTTTTAAATGAGTTAATGATAATAATTAAATCATAGTGACTTTGTGCGCTGAAAAGTTCAACGCAACAACTCCGTAAGTGGACTTACGGAGTTGTTGCACTGAAAAAAGTCAACGCAACAACTGCATTTTGCTAAGTTTAATAGTCTTAAATGCTGTTTGTGAATAATTGTGCTGGATATTATTATTAATACCTAACATGCATTTGTAGTTGCTTATGATTTAAGTCTATATAGCTTAACATATAAATAGTTAAGCCATAAAATTAAAAAAATTGGATTCAGACCTAAAATTTATGGCCATGTCGTAAAAAATGCTAAAAAAATCAGTTTATTTCATGGCAATCTATATTGTAAACGGTAGTACATACAAAACTGATTCATGGCTTTTTCCAGGTATTTTAGGAAAAAGGACCCTTGTAAATGTGGGTAATTTCTGTCGTAAAAATGACCAAATTGGGATTCTTTTCTTCGATAAAATGGCCAATAGGGAATTGTTTACGTCAACATCTTGTAAGTTGCGATGAGGTAATAGCCTATTAGGTACAGTTAGGAACACTATTACATCAATAACATACTTATATTTATTAGTATGTAACATAAGGGATGTATCAGTACATTACATGTACAAAATACACTATTTTGCATTGGGAACGGGTCCTAGAAAAAGCCCTGTGAATCCACGTTATTGCAAGATATTTTACTATGCCATGTTACTTGATAATCAGATATTGGCAATTATAACATCTAAAGGGGCTGGTCAGTAATGAATAATCATTTTAACTCCTTATTAAACATGTAATTTTTACATTCACTTGATACATTCCGAAGGGAAAAATCGTCCAATTTCAATTAAACTTCATTTTTCAAGTAGGACGAGCTACTGCCCACATGGAATTTGCAATTCACTACCAGCGTTTAAAATATAAAAAAAGTATAAATGCTGAGAATTTGTACATCAGTTCTTAATTAAGCAATATTTCAGAAGGATTAGTATTGGCATTGCAATCACTTCACCCATAGAAGTATTTTCTTTTCTGAAAAACGTGTTCACATTTCACTCAAGAAAGGTTTTCTATAAGGTTAATCTGACACAGTTCAGCATATTTATATGATTTTATAGCATGGCATTCATTACAGCTTGTACAAACTGATAAGTAAAAGATAGAGTATGGTTTTTATCTCATTGGTTAATTTAAACATCGAGATGGGTGTAGCCCATCAAGGTGTTTAAATTAACCAATGAGATGAAACCATACTCTATTTGTTTTGTAGCATGTCCATTTCAGCTCCCTGCCATACTCTAACTTCCAATAACTGGTAGTTGCGACACATTCACTTTATACATTTTAAAAGTCATGATACACAATTGGAATAATTTTGTTGGTACAAAGTTTACAGAAATTGGTGGGGTATCATTCCATCACATAACTTGCGATATGAGAGTATAATAGAACCTTGACAAAAATATCATAATACAGTTGTGTAATAAACATGAAAAATAAATAATGTCAAATCATCACATTTTGGCCTTTTCTGTTCAGGTCAGAGTGTATAGATTTCCGAAACTGGTAATTCCGGAGTTACGGAAATCAGTGAAGCAGTTCTGACTGTTCTGAGTGTTACAGAGAAGACTAAAGCAGCTACATTTATAAATGTGTATTTCATGTGGCATTTTTGGAGTATGTGGTAAATAGAATCGCGCTTTCATACCTTTAATACTGAATTTACTAAACTTATTGGATGCAATTTTATCCATTTTGTTTAATAAATTTAATATTAGAATGGCACTCTTTTATTTATAGGTTCTGGTAATTTTGAATGTTTACTTACACATGGCATCAGACTTACTGTTAGGGAATACCATCATGGTCTTACTTGATGGTCATCATGTCAGTTGGATCAATTGTTCAAGTTTCTAGGGAATGTCCATTTGATGTTCATGCCATCAGTGGCGATGGCAGTGTCTACTGAAGTCAATTCATTGCCAACTGAGTAACATTATAGGTTTTATTACATGATTTGCTTGTTTGTTTTTATGGTGTTTTACATCATTTATATATGACGGTCAGTTTTATTTTTTGGTGGTGGAAGCAGACCACCCACTTTACTGGGTAGAACCAGCACTATACGCCTCCCGCCATCCATAAGAATTGACTTTTCCTCACTAACATACATGATTCGGGAAGCTTGTATGACCAAGTCCACTGAGCAGTTTGTATTGTTGGTTGCACATTCAATGGTGGAATGAACATATTACTCTGTTATACACGTTAATCTGAACTGAACAGTTAGGTTAAACTTATTTATTTTACATCGATTGTAACAAAAGCTCTATGAACTTATTTGAATCACTCTTGATGTCTACCTGGGTAGAACCAGTACTAAGCAAATGCAGATAAAGTGTCTTGCTAAGGGACACAACACATATTATAGTTATGGCAGGAATCGAACCCATGACTTTTCGGTCAAGGGTTCAATGCTCTACCACTAGACCACAGCGCTCCACAAAACAGTTAAAAGAGTACAGTGTAAAGCCCTTATTTTGGTAGCAGCCATTGCTTCCAAAAGCATATAAACACCTCAGGATTCCCTTTTTGCAATTATTTCATTCCAAATATATGAAAAGCCATCACCTGACCCCACAGAGTAAATGGTTAAGTTGAAGTTGCTTAACTTGGGTGCAGAGTATAAACTTGATGCCTAGCACTTGTTGCAGGTCAAAACAAATACTAATATGACTTGTCTTAATGTCTGAGTAATTGGTTTATCAATAATAAATATTTTGACCTGTTCTTAAGTAGATTTTCACAATCAAGCATAGTCCTCACCAGTGATTGAGTGAATATTCTATTATTCAATAAGGATAAAACCAATATCCAGTATAGTATTCTATTACGAAAGATAAAACCCTGGCAATCATATTTATATTGATAAAAACAAAATGACAAATATTTTTGTCAATTTCTAATTAACAGTTCCGTTGTAAAGATGTAAATTGCTCAAATAAAACTTAATCTTAACAATCACACTAAAATTTAGTATTTTTTCTTCTTAATCTATGGTTTTAGAGCTCAATATCAACCTGTGTTGATCAGTGAATTAAGTTTTATTTTGGGGGAAAATTGTAAAACATTTCATTTTTTGTATGAATAATATATATTTTATAAGCTAAATAATAAATTAAAAACATTATGACATCATATTAATTTAGTGACATCACTGTCTTGTCACAAGTCATGATACTCAGATTAATTGAATGCAATAACTCAGTAAGTGCATTTACAGAGTTATTGTTAGTGCACTTACAGAGTTTTTGCATTGAAACATTCAATGCAACAACTCCGTAAGTGCACTTACTGAGTTGTTGCGTTGAACTTTTTCATGACTGCAGATAGTGAGTTGTGCTTCTAATGAAATAAAATCCCGAAAAGTGCCAAATCAACTCTAATCTTTTGACAGAACATGTATCTCAATGTGAGAGACTCATTTATGCAAAAAAGTGATTTTCTGAAAACATGTCGCTTACGGAGTTATTGCGTTGATGGGACGACATGTGAGACCCAAGGGTCAAATACACTAAAAATTCAATTACACTCTCATTTTTCCATATTTTGTTTTCACATAACTTGGTATATGTAATCGTCCATGAAATACAAACAACTTTTCAAACGATTTTATTATTTCAAATTCAGACATGGGGTTTGGGATAGTAACATGTGGTCATGTTGTTATGGGATGGCGAGTTGTCCGCCGTCCGTCGCCCGTTCGTTAACTTTTGCCTCGTTAACACGATAGGACCTTCATTTTTCATCGATCTTTTTTCAAACTTTAGCAGATTGTTGATATCAATGAAAGCTCGGAGGATTTCGAAAATCAGCCAGTTCGGACCAGTAACAGCGGAATTGCGGCCCTTGATTTAGTTAAAATTGCTATAGTTTGCCTCTTTAACGCGATAGGGCCTTCACTTTTTCAAACTTTACCAGCTTGTTGATATCAATGAAAGCTTGGACGAGTTCGAACACCAGCTAGATTGGGTCATACACTGGAGTTATGGCACTTGATTTTCTGAAATATGCTATACTTTGGACACGTTAACACCATAGTGCTTTCATTTTTCATCCGATATTTTTCAAACTTTTCCAAATTGGTGATGTCAATGAAAGCTCGGAGGAGCTGGAAAACCAGCTAGTTCGGAGCAGCAACACCGAGTTATGGCCTTGATTTATTTAAAATTGCTATATTTTGCCTCTTTAACGCGATAGGGCCTTTTTCATCCGATCTTTTTCAAACTTACACCCGACTAGTTCTCCGGATTTAAACAAATCTTCGCCGGGATGATAAGTACCAAGCCTAGTTGCGCATATCATCGCCACGTTCCAGTAAATTTTGGCAGAGTTATGACCCTTTAAAGGTTTTAGTACACTAACTTTGTACAGACTAGTTCTCCTTATTCTCAGGCAGATTTCAGTGAAACGTGGCAGGGATGGATGATCAGTACCAAGCCTTGTTGAACTTTCATCGCCATGTTCCGGTTGAACAATTTTTGACAAGTTATGGCCCTTTATACACAATTGAATTGAATTGAATTGGATTTTATAGTCGCACCAACAGCTAAGGTCATATGGCGACTTTCCAGCTTCCATTGGTGGAGGAAGACCCCAGGTGCCACTCCGGGCCTTTATACACAATTTTAGCTTTAACAAGTAGAGCGTCCAAATGCCCTCTTGGGCCTCTTGCTTTTAATTTACGTCTCAAATGAAATGTATAATTTTATGTCTTGCTCAAATTAAATGTTATGATGATGGGATTACACAGTATATATTTTTCTCCAGGGGCATATGTGGGGCTCTGGGTTGGGGTCAAACGTTCAAATACACAAGTACCCTATATTAATGTCATTTGTTTACCAACGTTAACCTGTGTAAAGAACGCGTGGGGATTTACGATGGCGCGCCGTCGAATTGGTTCTAATGTAATCTTGATATACTGAAAGGAAACAGACACGCATAATGTGTATTTCCGCTATTTATTGTATGTTTAATATGCAATTGCTAATCGAATGGTACAGGGCGACATTAGGCCTGTCATTTCGGAAAGAAGGTGTAAACAGCACCGAACACACTAATGGTTACCCCTTTAAATATATATACTTTGATTAAAAGGTCTACTACATGACAGAGTTGTCCTTTTTGTTATTAGTTGTAGCCCCTTTTTGTACAAAACACGATGAGATATATCTGGAATATTACGTAGAATTAGGTGTATATAATAGTCTAGTATAGGCAATTTTTTGATTATGCGTTTCTTTTTCCTTTCAGTATATTAACTTCAGTTCTAACCACAATCTTTGTCTTATAAACGTTATGTTTACTGAAACTCACATTACGTTTGTATTGAAACTGAACTGGGTCATAACTTTCACATGACATCATCTACATAAATTGACCAATCAGTGATCAATAAAATAATAAATAAAACACCTACACATTCTGGTAGCGGGTAAACTCGGTATTTATCGTTCATGCTCATCGGACGTTTGCCCTTTATAAACTAATTTTTAGTGATAGGAATATTTAAAGCTTTATAATTGTTTGTGTACAGCTATGCATTATTTTGGTGCTGCCTGATTTTAAAATATCAGTGTGGATACATCTTATATCAATTATGGTCTAATATTTTGATATTTCATATAGATATTTAGAGTCTGAGTAAACCCTTTTATTTTCACCCACTGATTATCTCAGGAATTGCAATTTTAAATACAATCGAATCTAAATAGTAGCAAGCTAAAGAAAAACTGTCTTTAAAAAGAAATATAAAAAGATCGGACAGGGAAAGTAGCATTCAAGGAGGACAGTCAACCACAAAACACAGAAACAAACACGCAGACAAACAAGAAGGCACAAGCAATAATAAATGCAAACGACATCACAAACACAAAAGGGTTGACAATAGGGCTACCGCCTTGGAACGGTCAGTGGCAAAGTAGGCCACTGGGGGTTTAAACCTCTGAACAAACTCTAAACGTCAACATAATACATCGTCTATATCTAATACGTGATTAGGTGGGAGAGAGATATTTAATTCTACATAGCAATGTACTCTACGATACACCATACGTTTTGATGTTGTTTTCTTCGTAATTTCACTACCATACACATTTAAACATGCAGACACAATTATGTACACTAGGGGTGGATACTGTATTAGGTTTGTATTTTGTATTCTTCTTAAAACTGAAAATAAATGTTTTATATGTTCATCATCTCACTGTAAACTGGTTGTTTAGGTTATCTAAAGTATGGACAAAGAAAGATATGATTCAACTGCATAAGGACAATCTAACATGACCGCATTGTGTTCATGTAGTTACCATTACATTGACGACTGAAATACAACCATTAACTCAGGCCTGGGGATCGTATTTCTCTTACAAATTGGCATGTTATTTCCGATACAGATGACTCTGGTAGAAAATAACAGACAGCTAATGGACAGCAGTCGTTTTTAGACCAACATCAAATGTCAAAATATGTCTTCATTTTATCTAATTCCGTCATCATAAAAGATTATATTCTTCACATCTTGTGAAATATACTGAGCAAAGGAAGTTTAGCACGACTTTTAGGGGCATATATTAAACATATGAACATTCATATACTTGTTTGAACATATTATAAATGCTAGGTAACGATGTGATTTTCAAAACATTGAAAAATTGTGTTATTTCATTATATTCTAAGCGAAGTCTCAGAGTTACCTCCCATATATTAAAAACAACTTATTTCATTATACAAATGCATTTCTTTGAACATATTTAATGTTTGGCATTGACAAGAATTGGCCATTCTGGCATTGTTTAAAAACCACTGAAATGAGTTCACAAACGAGTGTTATTCTCAAACAAACAAAACACTCAAATTTTGTACTCACTTTTCATTGAAATAAGAACGATTTTCGATAACCTATAAAAGTATGTTCCCATCATATTTGTTTTATTTGTATCACCGATTTCGTTCACAACTGTGTAGCATTAGTATTGGTCATATCTATGTCATTTTATCATTGATCACGAACATACACGCCTCTGTATCTCGTGTCTCGTGTATGGAAATGACACAGTGGAATTTATTTTGTTCAGTATATAATTAATACCCTGCAGAGGATGTTTAATGCGTGTGTTATTGACAAGCTGTTTACGACTTCACATTTCTATACTGTCTCAAGGGCGATATTATAGGTTAAAAAGGTTATTGAATTTGTATGGCTAAATATTACTTAGCCATACAAATTCAATAACCTTTTTATTGTATACTTTCATATTGTTTTCGATCAATGTTAATTGTATGACTATTACTTTTCATTGTATTTGTGCTATTTTTATAGCTTTTGATGGAATTCCTATCTTGTCATTCAGTTTCATTTTGTGTGGATGATTATTTTGCGCGAAAACGACGTCGACGTCGGATGACGTCATTATATTTCTACAGTTTGTTTACCATTCGATAACGTTAAAAACAGTGGGTGAGTGACCATTTCAATTATTTTAACAATTTCTGCCATAAAAGGTTGGAAAAAAACCATTTATTCTTTGTTGACACTATAGGAAGGATTCCGTTATTTTATTTGAAAATAGTTCCTTATTTCTATTTCGCGACTCTTAGCAAGCACGAGAAAAAGTTCCGGTGCAATATCAATGTGTGCAATATCGTAGATTATTGTATACTTTCATATTGTCCCGTTTAGTTGGCATTGACCTAAGTGTGCAATATTCTACGATATTGCACACATTGATATTGCACCGGAACTTTTTCTCGTGCTTGCTAAGAGCCGCGAAATAGAAATAAGGAAAAACTTTCAAATAAAATGACGGAATCCTTCCTATAGTGTCAACAAATGAATACGTGTTTTTTTCCCAACCTTTTATGGCAGAAATTGATAAAATAATTGAAATGGTCACACACCCACTGCTTTTAACGTTATCGAATGGTAAACAAACTTTACAAAAATCGCTAGATGTTTTCAGGTCTCACACCTCTATTATCTCCCCTGAAAGCTCACGGACCTAGAGACAAAAGGAAAACAGAAAATAATTCTATTTTTTCTCAATTTTAGGCAATTTTTAATTTGAAAAATAGGCTTTTCTTTGCTTTAGCATACATCTGCAGTGTAAAAGACAGATGATACAGAAAATCCCATGTTGATATGAGGTTTCATTCAAATTTCAGAATTGTTTGACCGAAGCACCACATATTCAGCTAGATAGTGTATGAATTTTGTATTTTCCATAGGGTTCACAAAACGTGAGCGAGAAAAAAAACCAACCTGGCTAACTTATATATTTTATTGTTTTAAATTACTGGTCTTGGCTATACTGAAGATATTAAACCAACAACAATGTCTGCTGCCCTGCCTGCTTTGAAGCTCAGATGTTGGAAAAGGCTGTACAGTAACCCTATGGGGAAATTAATTGTGGTGTGAGACCTGAAGAGTAGCTAATTTTTCATCATAGTCCCACAGACGTCTTTTTTTTAAAGCCCGTTATACACCTTGATTCAATTGATTTGTGTTTTAGTTTCAAAGTAATGATTTGTCAGACAATTTCAACTAGTTGTTGGTACAGATGAAGAATGTGTTTGGCACATATTGTGTCCAGTATATGCCCATATCAGGTATTTGATATAAATCTCATAATAACATTTTCGAGCAATTTGTGTGCATGTATGTATACTTTTTTGACAGCTGTGTAATCATGAAAACTCATGTGATAAATAAAAACATGATGTTTTCTGGTGTATACATGTGCATTGTGTCAGAAGCCACATGTTTCTGTAAGGAAATATCACAGAGACAGCAGATATCTAATTTGATATATCTGATATCTCCCATATTGTTGATGTCTCAAATTTAAAGTTGTCAACAACTCATCTTTGTATGCCATACTGGACAGTGATCACATAAGTGATTGTTGTTGCTGCTGCTGTTGTTGTTGTTGTTGTATCTTCCAGCTATCAAGTTTCTGTTTGTGTTCTCCATATTTATTACAGAGACAAATAATGTTGCTGTTCTGTTTAGGTGGAATTCCTCATTATTGTATTTCTGTTATCTAGTCGAAATAGGTACATTTCTTGATTTTTTTATTTTTTTACCGAAACAGTTACAGTTACAGCTTCAATTATTTTTTATTCTATATGGGGTATTTATGTATTGTGTTGCATTTCCTGAAAGCAGGTGACACAGATCATATTTGGGGAAATTTTCATGCAGATTGAGAGAAAAATGGCAGATATATTACAGAAATACTACATTTGGTGGCATTTCTTGTGTATTTTTATGTTAAAGGCACAATACCGCCAAAATTCAGGTGATACTCAGACTTTCATATGTTTTCATATACTCAGACCTAAGCTTATTTGGGGGTTAATTTGACATGTAGAATCTAAATGCATAGCTATTGACTGGTATACTTTAGACTTTTATCTTGTTACCATGGATACAGAAAGAAATGATATTTTTCCTATTAAAATGTCAGCAGTTGATCATTGAATACATATGTTTGATACCATGATATGAACTAATATTATTTTAATCATAATTATAAGATAGCAGATGACAAAAGGGGATTGTGGTAAAAATCTCATGAAGATTGAGGCACAAATGGTGTAGTTATCACACAAATGCTACATATTATGAAAACATGTTTTGGACTTTTATTTCACAGCGGAAACTTGTCGAATCCACGCGTTACTCTCAATCACATAATCCTGAATCATTTCACTTGTAAATATGATAGAAGCATGCTTATGGTCTTATTTTATAGGTACTGCACAAAGCTACTAAATGTTATGTTATGGATGATGTTGCTAAAAATATTTACTCTCTTCAGGTCTCACACCTCTATTATCTCCCCTGAAAGCTCACGGACCTAGAGACAAAAGGAAAACAGAAAATAATTCTATTTTTTCTCAATTTTAGGCAATTTTTAATTTGAAAAATAGGCTTTTCTTTGCTTTAGCATACATCTGCAGTGTAAAAGACAGATGATACAGAAAATCCCATGTTGATATGAGGTTTCATTCAAATTTCAGAATTATTTGACCGAAGCACCACATATTCAGCTAGATAGTGTATGAATTTTGTATTTTCCATAGGGTTCACAAAACGTGAGCGAGAAAAAAAACCAACCTGGCTAACTTATATATTTTATTGTTTTAAATTACTGGTCTTGGCTATACTGAAGATATTAAACCAACAACAATGTCTGCTGCCCTGCTTTGAAGCTCAGATGTTGGAAAAGGCTGTACAGTAACCCTATGGGAAAATTAATTGTGGTGTGAGACCTTAAATGACGTCATCCGACGTCGACGTCGTTTTCACGGAAAATAATCATCCACACAAAATGAAACTGAATGACAAGATAGGAATTCCATCAAAAGCTATAAAAATAACACAAATACAATGAAAAGTAATAGTCATACAATTAATATTGATCGAAAACAATATGAAGGTATACAATAAAAAGGTTATTGAATATGTATGGCTAAATATTACTTGGAACTCGTTGTCAAAACAACTCGTTCCAAGTAATATTTAGCCATACAAATTCAATAACCTATAATATTGCATACTTAGTTCAGTGCAAACTAAACGGGACAATAGGAAAGTATACAATAAGAAATGAATATACGATCACCAGAACTGTTACACCACCACTAGCGGATCCAGGGGGGTGGGGGGGGGGGGGGGGGGCGTACAAATTCAATAACCTATAATATTGCATACTTAGTTCAGTGCAAACTAAACAGATTGTTAAATCATTTTATTTCAAAACGAACTTTTTTATTCAAACATGTATGTCTATGTTACTGTAGATAAAATATCAAACAATTTCGATGCAAACCCTCAGTATAAACATTTTTGTCGCTCGCTCGACGCATAATGTAATCAGTGGTTTAATTAACACATTGTTAAATCTTTTTATTTGAAAACGGACTTTTTTTATTCATACATGTATGTCCATGTTATTGTAGATGAAATATCAAACATTTTCGTTGCACGCCCTCAGTATAAAAAAAAATGTCTTGCTCGCTTCGCTCGCTCGAGCACAATGGCTAATGAGTGGTTTAGTTAACACATTGTTAACTCCTTTTATTGAAAACGGACTTTTTTTTATTCATACATGTATGTCCATGTTACTGTAGATAAAATATCAAACAATTTCGATGCACTCCCTCAGTACAATTTTTTTATCGCTCGCTTCGCTCGCTCGACGCATAATGGCTAATGAGTGGTTTAATTAACACATTGTTAAATCCTTTTATTTGAAAACGGACTTTTTTACCCTGTCAATGCACTACCGCAACCGTTTTATGAGGCTAGAGACGGACCCGAAAATTGACCAAAATCTTACGCCCCCCCTAAGCTGAAATCCTGGATCCGCCCCTGACCACTACTACATAGTCAGTATGTAATATTTATAGCATAATGTTTAGAGTATATGCGATTTATTCTGTGTCTCGAGGGCCGTAGGCCCGAGAGTTCAGTATAAATCGCATACGAGAAAAATGTGCTAGAAATATTTTGCACCAGTCATTTATCCAAGTACGCGAGTGCAAGAAGTTTTAGGGCGTTGCAGTTTTCAGTAAACATAACAGCTTGATCCAATCAAGAAATATCATTGTCACGCGGCATGAGCATGACCCGTGTTTTGATATATTATTGGGCAAATGCAATACCAAGGAGTGCTGTTTTGGGTTTAAACCCCCAGTGGCCTACTTTGCCACTGACCGTTCCAAGACGGTAGCCCTATTGTCTTTTGTGTTTGTGATGTCGTTTGCATTTAATATTACTTTTGCCTTCTTGTTTGTCTGTTTGCGTGTTTGTTTCTGTGTTTTGTGGTTTACTGTCCTCCTTGAATGCTACTTTCCCTGTCCGATCTTTTTATATTTCTTTAGTCGTTTTGATTGACAGGTTGCAACTATGCGCGCGTAAAATTGAGTAGACCATGGTATAACTGCCGAATCTGTCATTTATAGCACGGCTGAAATATACCCTATTTTACTGCATACATTACACTAGAGAGAATAAAATGGGTTGTAACATTTAATTTTCTCCAAAAACATTTATGTGAAACAAACATAATTATTGTTATTAAATAATGCGAATTTTCAGAATGAAATCAACATTGTTTACATCACGTGACATACTTTCTTTGACATGAACAGAAAAGTGCACCAATCACGAACAAGTATACATTACACACCCAATATGACTTTACTACACGTCAATAGTTACATTGAAACTAAACGGAGCTTGTCAATGCGTTTGCAATAATACTATTTATTCCACAATAGCCTAAATACACACTATGCATCGTGTAATACCCCCGGATATACACAGCATATGTTAGTTATTGTGGTATAAATACAATAGAGCGTGAGTCTTGCACGTGTACGGACGATAATGCACTCGCTAACGTGCAAAACTCATGCTCCATCCTATACTTGTACCATAGCTCTAATGGTTTTCCTTTGTTCTTGCTTATGATATAATTTTCACAAACCTGAAGGTCTGAGCCTAAACCATGCTATAATTGAATTGAATTGAATTGAATTGGGGTTTTAAGGCGCACCAACACATGCAAAGGTTATATGGCGCCTAAAAGGCATGAACATGCCAGGCTCATCTTCCATGTACATCGAGATAAAATATGGAAAATGGGCCTAGAACCTTCTCACCCTGAACTGCAGAGTTGCTGCAAATTCTATCTTAGAAACTCCATTTACGCTGGAGCCACGTTATTGTTTTTCTGCCACTGCTCTTTTGATGCGAGCGAGATAGCACCTGAAACAATGCAGGGATCATGATGAAGACCTTTAATGAACATGAACAAAAAATGATAAAATGAACATGAATTTAGGGGGATTCTACCCCTCTGCCTACCCCTCCAAAGGGATCTGCAGTGGCCGTATTCTTTGCCCCGTGACCAAACGGGGCCCCCGGCAACCACACGGGGAAAACCATGCTATAAATGCCGTTATTAGATTTATATTGGGATATATGCACTCGTTCTTTTGCGCATAAATATTGCGCTCCTAAAGTCGCGCAATATTAACACGCAAACGAACTCGTGCATATATCCCAATACAAATCTAATAACAAATAAATATGAAACTCTGAGGCGTTGTTAAACTATTTGTCTGGTATTATTTCTGTCATCGCCACTCATTTACCATGACCCAAGACTCTCATATATCAAATAGCCAAATACTTTTCTACGAAATCTATGCAGGATAATACAAACACAAATGTGCACACATATTTATTTTAAGTGGGTACAATTAGTCTTGAAGTATTATACTGTACACGTAAATGACACTTACAGCATTTTCAACATATCTTTAGAATTATGGATATCCATAAATCAGTTCATGGTTTCCTGTTTCTTTTAATTTAACTAAAGGCTCATCCCTAACCTTTATCCAGAAATTTAAATTATAGTTATCACGATCATCTATGGATATATATAATTCGATTAATGATGTCTTTAAATTTTATGGATATATTTTGTTTGAATAAAATGTATTCATAAATACTGGTGAATTACTGCAGGCTTTATAAACTTTGCGATCAATTATAAAATCTGTACAGTTTTAGAAAGATTATTACCTCCTCTACTAAACAGTACTAATTGTTATTTAATTTGACATCGATGATCAGGCACATTTTCCTGATGAAATACATCAGTTTATGTCAACAACGGATCGTTTTGTGAGTAGCGGATAGCGCCCCTGTCGGACACAGACAGATAACTCACTCCTGTTGTCTCCAAACATCAAATAATAATTGTGCAAGTGGTTTGAGTTGGACTGTATGGCACATCCAGCACATTACACAAGATAGGAGCTCATAGGAGCTCCAGTATCACACGGGGTGAAAATAATATCCATAATTGAATTACTGATATCAAAATCGAGTATGACATTTATGAATTATAGATATCTTTAGATCGACTATATGATATTTATAAATAATTACTGATATCCATAAATAATATATCAAATTTTTCATTTATGGATACATTTATAGATATTCTTAATTACAATCGTGAAAACTCGGCCAATCTCGTCGTTCTTCGGAATCAATGAAGTGAACGAGATGTTGCCAATGCCTTAAATGGTGAATAAATACTAAAACGGCTCTCCATACAATTCATACAGAATGTCACGCATTTATGATTTTCATCAAAAATGCAAATATACTGTATACTATCAATACATATCCATACCTCATAATTTTGATAAAACATCATAACCCCTCCCCTCCCCTCCCCCAAACTACTCAGTGACGAAATGTGAGACATCTCTAAATTCGGGTAGGTGATAGACTCGGTCTTTATCCTAGATGTTCAACAACATTTACTGTTAAAATTAAGGTTTTTACAGTGTGATTATTTTAAAACCCTGCATACTTCATGCACATATATGCAAATTGATTCAATATAATGTATATTTCGAAATCATTCTTTTACACTGCCAAAGATTTTTTATTTTACTATAAAACCTAATGATAACAACCGAGTAACACAACTTTTATCAGCGACTGAAATAATGTAACATCTCGACATTTCGGCAATGGCAAATTATGAATACTAGTAATTGTAAATTATATGTTATACTCTGTTTCTTATGTCATCGATACGTAATGTACACAAAAATATGTTTTAAACCTTAACACATGCAAATAAAATCACAATTTCAAACAGTAAGCAGAATATCACAAACTAATGATTATCACAGAAAAGCAAAACTATATTATTATATTGATCCAGTCCCTCGGCATATCCACTTACAGTTCATTTTCAATCAACTTTTTCCAGAATAGAGTTTTTCCAGAATAGACATTTTGCATTGAGATACATATCGGATTGTTTTGTAAATGGAATGATGACATATCTTTAGAATTTTAGTTCTTAAAGACTTCGAAAAGGGTTATTCATTATTGAGGTTTCTTTGTTCATTTCTTGATATCAAATGGAAGCTTCTTCTTCCTAGATGTTGCTGGTTTGGTTCTGTTTCCGCTGCCCTAGAAAATAGAAATATACTATAGTATTAAAACGTAAGTTTATTGTTGTTGCTTGCTATATTCTCATTTTATCACGTGACAATAACCTCATATCATTTATTAAATATTTTTAAAGAAAAAAATGAGTGTTGTCTGAAATATTATTTTTGGACAACATTGTTTGTGTGCGTATGTGGAAAAAGAGAGAAGTCGAGCTTTCTTTTGTTCCATGCTTTATAAAGACCGACCGTTCAACGTGTAGTAAATATTTATTAGGTGGGTTCTTTTGATTTCACATGTCTTACATTACTTCGTGTACCCACGTGTGGTTCCCGGACATTACTTCGTGTACCCACGTGTGGTTCCCGGACATTACGTGTGGTTCCCGGACATTACTTCGTGTACCCACGTGTGGTTCCCGGACATTACGTGTGGTTCCCGGACATTACTTAGTGTACCCACGTGTGGTTCCCGGGCAAGAATAGGACCACTTCTTACCCAGACAGAGGAGTAAACTCCCCGAATTCACTTTGTCATTTTCTTTGTCATTTTCTTTGTCATATTCATTACATGTCTTCATCGTGATCCCTGGTTGTCATAGTCATTAAAGGTCTTCATCGTGATCCCTGGTTGTCATAGTCATAGTCATTAAAGGTCTTCATCGTGATCTCTGTATTGTTTCAGGTGTTACTTGAGTGATGGAAGAAAACAATGATCGTGGCTCCAGAGAGCGTTTACAGGCGAATGTGGATCAAATCTGCAGTTAAGATAGTAACTAAAGCAAGTATAAGTCGGTCATGTTGTCTTTATCTGCCACTTGCAGCCTTGTTTGTATTACCCCAAGTTTTGCTGAAAACCATAACAACATTTAAATACACTTTCTATATTTCTTAATCTTAGGTCAATACATTTTATGTAAACATATATTCTTCAAATGTTTGAAGAGCAAGAGTCATGCATATTGTAATACATAGCAAAATAGGATTCATATAAATAGTTTTTATTTCAAATTCTGTACTCATGTTTAGTCTAATTGTAAAATAATCATTAATCAACGTGTATTGCTGTATGTATATAGTCTTGATCCATTATATATATACGTTAACGTTCGCTAATGTTAAATTTTGAATTTGTATTATATGTTGCAATTATATGTATAATTATGCTCTCCTGTACATTGGAGGAAATAAAGAATCTATGATCTATCAAAAGTAACTTCGAACGTAAATTTATAATTGTAAGGTATTTTGTATATTACCATTAACATTCTTGATGCCCGTGTTTTATTAAATTAGAAACAATTTAAAATGCCGACATAATTTATTAAACTTGCATCTTAACATGCCGACATATAAAACTTATATCTGAAAAGGCCTACATATTATACATGTATCTTACAATTTCGACATACTGAACTTGTGTCTGATTGATTGAATTGAATTGGATTTTATAGTCGCACCAACAGCTAAGGTCATATGGCGACTTTCCAGCTTCCATTGGTGGAGGAAGACCCCAGGTGCCCCTCCGGGCAATTTTCGTGCACGGGCGGGCACCTGGGTAGAACCACCGACGTTCCGCAAGCCAGCTGGATAACTTCCTCACATAAAGATTCCTAGGCCCCTGAGGGATCGAACCTACAGCGGTGAGGGGCAAGTGATTTCAAGTGAGAGACGTTAACCACTCGGATACGGACGCCCCCTAACTTGTGTCTGAAAATAGTTGTATATGAAGATGCTGATATATTTAAGTGAGTATCAGGCTTTTCGCGCCGGTCGAGGGGTTCGACTTAACATTGATTTGTTTCTATTCTAAATGACCTAAACGTAATGAAAGAACCTAAAATGACCCCTTATTCACAAATTCATTGTCAACAGTAAAACGTGCACGATATACGTGTTATCCTAGGTCCCATTCGCAATATATCGTACACTGCTTTGCAGCCAGATCCCGAAGAATGACGGGATTGGCCGAGTTTTCACGATTGACACCAGTCTATGACAAATTTTAGACCCGACAACACGGTGCTTATACGACATTCTGATTGATTTGACATTTGTATGGTGAAACTCCTTTAAACTTATATCTGAAAATGTCGACCTTTTTAACAGAACCTATTTTTTTTTACAGATTCCAAACGCACAATCCCACAGAAGAAAACCAGAACATAGTGTATGTTAAAATTGCATGGAATGTCAGCGGTTTTGAATAGGGGTACCGTTATCTTTTTGAACCACAATATTTTCAATCTCAGGTCTCTTGAGTTTGTAATATTGGAAATGCCAGGAAAGAAACAAAACACTGTCCATTGTTAGGGAATGGAATTACGATGAAATTGAGAAAATAATGAACGGCCAAATGATGTGCCACGTCAGAAACATACACATTGTCAATGACAGGGGCCTAGCGTGGCAACTCCTTTACTCCCGGGAGTAACTTGGGGGAAAAAATCCTAAAACGTTGAAAAAATGCAATACAAATTAATGGTGGATCACTTTGTTTGCGAGCATACAATGTCTCTATTCCTGACAAATATCGCTTGTACGATCACCATTTTGGGTCCAAAGATGAAAAGAACCAATAAATGGGTGAGGACCCCGAACCCCACTTCGGAGAGAAGGACACCTCCTCCCAGTCCCTCCCCCAGTCGACGCTTTGCACCTCGTAGTTGAAAATAGGACATGCTACGCCCTTGAATGTAAAGCGAGAAAGACCCAGGATTCTACATGAAACATGTTTCAAATTTGGTATTTATTTGCTGTTTTTAATATTGGAATGTCCCAGGGTCAAAGTACAGAACCGCTCGTATACATATGCAATTATAAGTAATCAATACAACCTCTATGTCTGCTTTTTTATTGAAAAAATCAATCTGATTAGTGACTATTTTGAACATCTTGAAGATAAGAAAATGGGTTGACAATTCTTAAGTTAATTTTTTACCAGCCGCGTGGCCCAGGCTAGCACGATGGACTTTGAATCCGGAGAGTATGACTCGAGCTTTACCAGCACCTCCGGGTTATTGGGCGGTTGCAAGGGCAATACATCCAATTAGCATCTCCCGAAGAATGGGGGCTTAAACCGTGCGGTCCAGTGCATAATGTCTATCTTCCGAACACTTTAAATAACAACATGATTCAATTCGATAGTAACAGTAGGGAACGAAGTTTTCTTCCCCTTTCGCTTGGGTTGCGTAGGACATTGCGATGTAAACCTCGCCTCTCACCGCTGCGGGTTCGAATCCCACTGGGAGCTCGACTTGTGAGGAAGTGTCGATTATTACTGATGGCGGGAGGTGTACGGTACTGATTCTATCCAGGAAAGTGGGTGATCTGCCTCAACCACAAAAAATCGACCGTCATATATGACCTTACATGTGTTGAAAATGACATTAAACACCACAGAAACAAACAAATCGCTAACTCGTATTTACTTACCGGCCGTAGAACATCCGGTATGGCCATAATGTCTCGTCCAGTCTTCAGGGTGAGTTCTACGTGGACCGAGTAGGGGTTGTACGTACCAAACACTGGCCACAATGGTTCAGTTGTGTCTATGTTTGAAAACGTAAACAATATCTTCCTGTAGAAAGAAAAGTATGCTTTTAATATATACACGTGTAGCATTTCATAGGTTTCATAATAATAAGGAAGTTTGTCGGAAGGCATGACCACCGATTAATTTAACGACTCCGTCTCTATTTAAAATGACGCACTGGTTCGTATTTACCACTTTTAAAAAATATATGGCTTTTCCCACCTCTCCTTGCATTATTCTGCTGCCGAAGGCAGCAGACTCTTATATTACTTTACTATTTGCACATGGTAAGGTAGTAATGAATAGTTTCTTTGAGTGCACATGGTAAGGTAGTAATGAATAGTTTCTTTGAGTTTTTTCACTTTGATAACTACACATGGTAGCAATGAACAGTTTGTGTAAATTTCAAATTTCAAAAATTCAAAAATTCAAAATTCAAAAATTTCAAAATTTCAAATTTGAAAATTCAAAATTTCAAACAATTAAAATTGCAAAATTTCAAAATTCAAAATTTCAAAATTTGAAAATTCAAAATTTGAAAATTCAAAATTCAAAATTTCAAAATTCAAAATTGTAAAATTCAAAATTCAAATTCAAAATTCAAAATTTCAAAATTCAATATTAAATTTCAAAATTTCAAAAATTTCAAAATTCGAAATTCAAAAATTATCAATTCGTTAATTTGAAGATTTTGATTATATTTCTAATTTTGGTATTGCATTATTTATATTTCTGTTGTGCAATATTTACATTTCTGTTGGTCATGTGATACATATCCGTTGGTCATGTGATATATTTCTGTTGGTCATGTGATACCATTTGTGCATTAGGTTTTAATCACAGTATGTCTTACGTCACATGACTGTCCCACTTAGCTCCATTCGTAGCGCGTTCGTCTTACCAGCCTTTTTCTATCGCTACTGAATTCCGTCGAAACGATTTTATTTCTCTTTAGTAAGTTTCAACAATGGTAGTTGTGTAATGTTTGTCAACGCAACTAATTTGTGTTTTATAAGCTAAAAGTAACAGCTGCTTTAAAGGTTCTACAATAAGACATCAACCCTCGTGGCAACAATTTTTTTTTAAATATTGTTTTAACACACGTAGCTTGATCTGTTATTATGTTAAACTCTCTTGCCAGTTTCTACCAAGATATAATGCTATTTTCTCTCGGCAGCTATTTTACGCTTGCGTAAAAGCTTGCTTGTTAGTAACATATATAACGGAATATTTTCCTCTGGTATTCACAGATGGTGTTGCCAACTGGGTATCGCGCCGGACTTGGAAATTGGAGGACGCGGGTTTAAGCTTCATCGATGCCATCGGCTTGTTCTTGGGCAAGACATTTACCCTTAGCCTCTTAAAATACTTTCAGATATTTCGATAATTAACCAAAATCGGTCCTGGCTGGGATTGAACCTGCGATCCACGGATTACTAATACTTGATGCTACCCATTATACCATGGCGGCCATCCTGATTTATTACTCATTTAGTACCATTTAACTTTAAGGTAGCTGGCGGGGTTACTCGGGAATAATCAAAATCGCGTATATTGTGACAATGTTTTCCCTGTATGTAGGTTATTGTTTCTGCTTTCCATCAGTACTTATTTTAAATTTCTTGAAATAAACATTGGATTCCTAAATAGCGCCCTCTGGTGGTGCCTATTTTTACGACGAATTTTACCGTTTTCGTACGGGAAATGTACTAGGATTTAGTCAAAAGTTAAAAAAAATCACATCATTGGAAGCACAATGATTTATAAACGTAATACACGTAATATATTTAAAAAACACTATATCTCTTTATCGTGTGTGCATTTCTTTACTCAAGGGGTACCACGAAATTGGGAGGATTTTTACATGTTATCGCTTTTTTACTTAAAAGTAAGCGTGAAGACATATATATTTTTCTATGCCATCACATTCGTTGAAATTCCCTGCTTTGATAAATGTAAAAATTAAGAGGGGTCGTCGAGTCAGATTTTTATCAATCAAACTTTTAAAGATTATAGAAAGTAATAAAATTACGGCGCCGTTTTATAGTTCTCTTTAAAATGACGTTGACGTCAGTCACTCGCAAATTGAGATACATGTACTTTCCTCTTGTTTCCACGCAGAATGCGGGATACAACGTTAATAGTTATAATTGTGTAAGTCTATATCGGTAATGCCTATATATTATACATACTATGTTCGTGAATAAGTATTTTTGTATTTATTTATTTATTTATTACTTCATTCTGATATTAAGACACGCCGTTATGCTGTAGTTGTTTTGAGTGGTTCATCAATCGTAATAATAAAACAAGTGTATATTCGCAGGCGGTTACTAGTTTAAAAGTATGCTTAAAAGTATGCTTAAAATAATTAAAACACGTGGTTTTTTTACGTTAACGGAACTGATTAGTTTTAGTCAACGAATACTAGATTCATTCGATGATATATACTGAAAGGAAAAAGAAACTCGACACGGGCATTTCCTATACAATATGCTGCTGTTAATCGAAGGATACATGGCCACGTAAGATCTTTCCTTTCGGGAAACAGACTAAAACAACACGTAACACAGCAAATAGTAATTCTGCAAAGTTTCATTAATGACAGTGTACGCGTTTGCCTCAATCATGTGAGCAAACTTAGGATGCAAAATTTTGCAAACACTTTACGTTAAATACAGTACTGAACTGGCTCAAATTTTCAAAGAGGAACTTCAACATTTATGAATTTCTCGTTACAACGTGTACTGTGATTTAAACGTCTACAACATCACAGTTGTGTTCTTCCTAACTGCAACTTGTTTTTCCTTGGAATATATATGGAATTAAGTGTGCAGTATATACAATATACAGCGGAAATTCCCGTGTCGCGTTTCTTTTTCCCTTTCAGTATATGTACAGTTGAAACTCATATCGATATAGTTTTATCGATTATCTCGATATCTTTTCGGTCCCGTGTTCTTTGTTAAATACTTTTTGTCTCGTTTTTTATATGTCTTTATTTTCTATCTTTACAAAGAGAAACACATTGCAGATAGTATTAAATAGACAGACATCCTGCATGACATAAAAACACTTACACTGAAAACCGAATCAGCACTTATATTATATACTAAAAGGAAAAAGAAACGCATAATGGGTATTTCCGCTATATAGTGTATGTTTAATACGCTACTGCTAATCGAATGGTACAGGGCGACATTAGGCCTGTCCTTTCGGAAAGAAAGTTTAAACAGCACCAAACACAACAATGGTTACCCCTTTAAAGTTTCATTATCGACAGAATGCGTATTTGGCTCAAGCAGGAAAACAAACTTAGACTTTAAATGTTGCAATCTATTAACATTAAACATAATAACTGAAACTTTTTCAAGCAAAACTTCCACATGAATGCATTTCGTGTAACAAAGTATACGTTGATTAAAAGGTCTACTACATGGCAGTGTTGTTCTTTCTGTAATTAGCTGTAGCCTCTATTTGTACAAAACACGTTGAGATATATCTGGGATATTACGTGAAATTAGGTGTGTATAATTGTGTAGTATAGGCAATTTTGTGAGTATGCGTTTCTTTTTCCTTTCAGTATATGAAACTATTCAATGAATCGGACGCTTCCTATTTTACGGATACTTTCTAGAGACATCGATTGTTTATTCCCAGTCTATAAATTATATATCTGGACATAATACCATTAGTTATGAAAATGATGTGTTTGTGTGTTTATAGTCATGTGTTGCATATCCCGTCTATTTCTGAATTTAATACATGTATGTTCATAAGGTTCCATTTTCCAATCAATATTTTGTGTATTAATATATATATTTGTATGTATTATTTCCACATGATGGCATGTATACGAATTGAGCGAATAAAAAGAATAGTTGGTTTGATATTTGAATCGATCTGAATGATCATTCTTACCCAAACAGCAAGTTTGACAACACATGCTGTTTAAGACGGGTCGCAAACAGATAACAAACAGATAAAATAACACGAGTAAAATTTGCAACTTAAACAACTTTACTTCTTACAACATATTTAATGAATTAAACAGTTCAATAACATGAACACACGATCTTGAATTAGTTAACAATAATAATACAAAGTAAACGTCGCGCGTCAAAACTCGTGACGTCAACGTCATTTTAAAGAAAACTATAAAACGACGCCGTAATTTTAATACTTTCTATAAACTTTAAAAGTTTATTTGATAAAAATCTGACTCGACGATCCCTCTTTATTTTTACATTTATCAAAGCGAGGAATTTCAACGAATGTGATGGCATATAAAAATATATATACTGAGCAACTCTTCTAACTAGACTATTTTTATTTTGCAATATTTTTTTTTTTTTTAGTCGTACACAGTTAAAATGTATAACTCATACATTTGACCATTCACTCTGTATATGTGTAAAGAAAAACCGGGTCGATAGCTGTCACATTACCTCACACGAAATGCACGTGCGTTTTGTGAAAATTTGCTTTTTTGAATTGTCTCGTGCTAATTTTTTATTTTTATAATCGAATTGTTATAGCCAAACGATATCCACACAATAAAAACACAATATTTTAAAAATGCGAAGACTAAATATGGAAGAACGAGCGCGAGCAATAGGCATGGTCCAGGCTGGGATGTCTCACTATCAGGTAGTGTAATTATTTGACTTACTTTTACGTCCTGTTTGTGACTTTCGAATTGCGCGCTCGATTTGGAAAAAAAAAATTGTGATTTTCAATTTCAATAAATTTTGTTGAAATTACGGAATAAAATGTGAAACATGTTAATGTTGTTGTCTGTACAATTTCAGATAATTTCACTCACAAATAAAGATTATAGAGCCGATTATATACGTAGTCTAGTTAGAAGAGTTGCTCAGTATATGTCATCACGCTTACTTTTAAGTAAAAACGCGATAACATATAAAAATCCTCACAATTGTGTAGTCGCCGCGTGGTACCCCTTACATAAAGAAATGCACACACGATAACGAGATATAGCTGGTTTTTAAATATATTACGTGCATTACATTTATAAATCATTGTGCTTCCAAATGATGTGATTTCTTTTAACTTTTGACTAAATTCTAGTACATTTCCCGTACGAAAACGGTAAAATTCGTCGTAAAAATAGGCACCACCAGAGGGCGCTATTTAAGAATCCGATGTTTATTTTAAACAATTTAAAATTAGTACTGATGGAAAGCAGAAACAATAACCTACATACAGGTAAAACATTGTCACAATATACGCGATTTTGCTTATTCCCAAGTAACCCCGCCAGCTACCTTAAACATGCCTGCATCGAACTTAATAAAAGGTAAACAAAAGTAGATGTTCCCCTATTTTTCGTCATGGCTTTATATATAATTGGTGCAATATAACACACAATAATTTAGTAATATGCAAATAATAATAATAATATTACGGTGTTCCGTTAGGGCCATCGTACCTTTACAAGTCGATGCGCTATGTTACGATGGTACGATGGCGATGGCGCGATGTTACTATGGCGATGTTACGATGGCGATGACGCGATGGACCATCGCGTCATCGCCATCGTACCATCGCCATCGTACCATCGTACCATCGCGCATCGACTTTAAACGCAATGGTACGATGGTACGATGGTCCATCGTACTATCGCGCATCGACTTTTTACAAGTCGATGCGCGATGGTACGATGGTGAGATGGCGATGACGCGATGGACCATCGTACAATCGTCATCGTACCATCGTGTCACCGCCATCGTACCATCGTGCCATCGCACCATCGCAGTCGATGTGCTCCTTCGTACCATCGCTCCATCGCCTTCCGTTTAGACATGCACACATTAAAGCATACAAAAATGGAGGACATCATAGATGCAAAGATTTGACAATACATTTTTGGCAATGTTTTCTTACCGAGAAATTCAAGTTTTGCTGAGCCTAAATGAAGGGATAGATTTAAGAAAAGTATTGTCGAATCTTTGCATCCATGATGTCCTCCATTTTTGTTTTGCTTTGATGTGCGCATGTCTAAACGGAAGGCGATGGAGCGATAATACGATGGAGCAGGGGGCGATGCAACATCGCACATCGACTGCGATGGTGCGATGGCACTATGATACGATGGCGATGACACGATGGTACGATGGCGATGGTACGATCGTACCATCGCGTTTAAAGTCGATGCGCGATGGTACGATGGCGATGGTACGATAGCGATGATGCGATGGTCAATCGCGTCATCGCCATCGTACCATCGCCATCGTACCATCGCGTCATCGTACCATCGCCATCGTACCATCGCGCCATCGCCATCATACCATCGCGCATCGACTTGTAAAGGTCGATGCGCGATGGTACGTTGTCCCTAGCGGAACACCGTATAATATAGATATATATTTGCCATACTTTATTCAGGTAATTATTAATATTCATTTGCAAATACAATGTAAGTTATGTAGAAAAATCAATGAGACGCCGCAAGTTTTTAGACAAGATTTCCGGGTGACCCTTTAACAAGGTAGCTTACACGTAACAGTTCCAGGCCTATTGTTGTCGGAAACAAATATTACATGCAAACCGATTCTAGACTTACTTCCGTATCGACATTCTTTAACAAGATAAGAAACGTCTACAGAAACTAGTTTCCAATAAACATCCACACAAAAGAAACACACTGGGGATAATTCCAGATTTAAATGATTGAGAAGCTTTCAAAACACTTCAGACAAGTGATTAATTTTACTAAATTTTACTAAAGCTCCAGACTCCACAAAACAAACTCAAAGTAAAGTGATGCCAGCAAAAGCATTAATATTTCGTTGTTTTGTCGTTGATCGCTATCGGTTCTAAAAAATAAATGAATAATTCCGTGTTTGCACGCAAACAGAGAACGCTGCACGTGAGCAAGTAATGCACATGGATACTTTGTTTTGAAGAATTCCTCAATTAAACGCAATTTTCAAAAATGTCACGCCATTCTTTGCAAAACTCATACCGCTCACACCAAACTGGAAAGCGTGTTTGATGAATTGTGCGTACAAATATCCCTAAATAATTTGAAAAAGGCAAAAACAATGTATGGGCGGGGATTTGTTCGGACAGAGACTTGTTTGGACAGATACTTGTTTGGACGAGGACTTGTTTATATCTGTGTTGTGAAATACAAGCGAAGCAAACACATTTTATGGAAGAATGGATCTATTGTTTTTCGTGAAATATATTGACTCGGGCTATTAATCGCCCACAGCTTAAGAAAATGCCACTCGGCCAATCCCGCCATTCTTCAGGATTATGTTTTCAAGAAGTGAACGAGATGTTGCGAATGGCCTCGATTACAATACGCCCAGCCGCCAATTAGAATACACACCTCGTATTAACGTCCAATACAATCCATTCACGTTTGGTTGTGTCCAATAAGAATCCATATGTGGCGTGGTGGGTGGAACCTGCAGTATCGCTTGTTATTGGATTGTGTTGTAACAGCATACGTTTGTGACGAAACTTGTGGCAAACCTAAATAAAGGATTAACTAGTATACATATGCAAACAATACAAAGCATCATTGTTAGTATCGAGTACCGATACTAACCGAGTATCGGTACCGAGTAATAATTACGTGTATAGATTTGTTATAAAAAGCATTTCCCATGAACTGATCACACATGTATATGAGGTCAGCACAAGGTGCTCTTTTCAATATATAACTATCAGGCTTATATACTGAATTTACATTACGACGACATGAAGTAATTTGCATGTAAGCTAGTAACTTCGACATTACTTGGGCTGCAACCTGATTGGGACTTGGGGGTGCGCAAAATGTTGCTTTTGCGGTATTTTGCACCCACCTTTGCGATCATGTTTTTTATCGTCCAATTATGCGACTCGCGGTCATGATAGTTGAGTGGTCATTTTAAAAAGTATCCATTTTAAACTGACAAACAATTACGTCATTTAATGAAATGACATTATCACATACGCTGGCTTGTGTTTTTATTAATATCGCAAATGAACTTCGTCAATAGTAGGTATAAGACCAAAACATGCATATGTTTGCGCATGTTAGGATTGATTATATTAATTTGCATATAACGCAAGTTAACAATAATGGTATTACTTTCAGCAGGAACTTATGTTAATTATGATGCATTGTGGATTTTGTTAACAGGGATCAAATGTAATATTTGCGAAGGTTTTCTACTTGCTATTTTAATCAAGGTACTTGCATTTTATAATTTAAAACTCCGATTCATTTTAGCAGGATTGCGATACATGTAAATTATGACATTTTCCAACTCAACTAGATGCAAGAATGTAATAATGTATAATTTTAAATACAAAACACCGTAGTATTACAATGGCACCGATTGAAGCAAGTGATGATAAGAATAAAGGAGAAGTATATTTCAACTTGTACGGAGAGATGAAAAATAATAAATCTTTAAATATGTTTGAAATAGGAGACAAAGTTAGAATCAGCAAATATAAAAGAACTTTTGAGAAAGGGTATACACCAAACTGGACGGAAGAAATATTTGTTATTGGTGAAATTCAATATACAAATCCTGTGGCATACAATATAAAAGACTTAAACAATCAAAAGATTGACAGGAGTTTTTATGAATTGGAAATATTAAAAGCTGATCAAGAAGTAGTTAGAAATGAAAAAGTTATAGAACGTCTTTATAAAAGAAACAAGTTTTGGTTAAGTGGAAGGGCTATGATAATGACTTTAATAATAGTTCCATTTAAGGACATTCAACATGTTAAATAAGGGCTTAAAAATAAATATTATATAGCATTATTATATATAACGGAACAAGAAAGTATAGAAAATATTTGCAAAAAAAAATAAAATTTAAAAGATAAATATAGATTGTTTTTATGGAAAGCAGGAAGGGCCAAGTAGAATATGAAGTAGTTCGTGATGATTTTATGGAAACCAAAAAAAGCAAAGTCAATAAGTGAAAAATATTGCTGGATGAATTGGATTATTATCAACAAAAGCTGAATATAAACAGGGAAGAGCTTCTTGAACTGAAACACAAGATAACAAAATGTAGAAAAATAAAATATTCCATGATAGAATATGACATGTACAGCGATGAAGACTACTGTCCGGTTCCGTCTGACTTTGTTTGATGATTTCAAATGTTTTTAGTTATTAGTTATTTATAAAAGGAGACGTTGGATAAAAATAATCTAACCTATAGTATAGACATTATTTGTGTTGAATTGATAAACCGGTTTGACGAGTAGTATAGAAACTATGGGTATAGGGATAGTTTTCCCCGAGCTCGGCAATCAAGCAGTTTATATAGTTGCAGGAGCGTCTGCTAGCAAGTATGTCATCGTCATTTGGCGTTTGTATCTTGCAATAAGGACGCTAGAGACAACTTGATAATTGCTTGTTTACACGTCGCAAGGGGAAAACTGCGCTGGTACCCCTAGTTTCTATACTACTCTAAATGTTCATTGCTCTCTCTAATACCTAAACCAATTAGATTCACACTAACTTTGTTGCAGTATTTCAATCAAGCTGCACTTAGATATATATGAACAGGAGTGTAGCTATATTTAATAGCTACACAACTGGGAAAAGCAACAATACAAGAATCCTTTGTAGTTATGTTTATAGATGTCATTGCACAATTGACTTTCCTTCTTCGTTTTATGTACTAGTATCTCAAGAGACAAAACAGGCTTGTTTTTCTCCTCACATCTTTTAAAACACATATCAATCAAACGATCGAGTAGAATAATTCAATTAAAACAGGGTTAATTATCATGTAAGCAAAATACAGTCTGCTGAATGACGTAAATCGGATGAATAAAAGTTAAACATATTGTATCGCAAGTCAGGCAGGAACAAACGTGTTGTTTTTTCTAGGCACTATTTGACTCTACACTACGGAGGCCCAGACTAAGTGGTGTAATTACCATAATTACGCCTATAAACTCCTGTGTTTAATGTTCTTACTTGTTTATGGTCGTTGCATCTCTCTGCTGAAAAAGACCAGGCGAACGTTTGACTGCCGACATAGAAGCTGGTGTGAACGGCGTCCAGACGAGCGAGACCAATCTCAAACAACAGTGCGTTACGTAGCAACGTCACGTGGATACGATAAAACACCTGCACTTCCCAGTAAAACCTGTGTGAGTATATATTGCAAAACTGTGTAAACCTTACTTTTTATTGGCACTGTAAAAGAATAATAAGGTTAATACATATAGCAATTTTAAGGTCGCTGACATTTCCTTTGTATTTGCACAGTTGTAAATCATTAATTGAAAATAAAACCGGTCATAATGACTGATGTACTCTAACTACCAGTTATCGGACGTTAGAGTATGGCAGACAGATGAAATTGACATACTACGTAATAGATCGAGTATTGTCTGATCGAGTTGGTTTAAATCAACTAACGAGATTAAGATCATACTCTATGTCAATACAACAAGTTTGGATGAGTTACCGTCACCACCACCATTCACCATCATCATTCAACGTCGGCAAAATCAGTTACAATGGAAATGACAAGAGCAACCATGTGTTTTACTGTTGTTGTTTTTTGTTTGCCTTTTGAAGGCATACTTGAAGATAAAACACTATTACACATTAGTTAAATCTTCATCATCCGTATACTATTACTAGTAATACATGTACATATAGCAGTAGTAGTAAATATTTTTGTAAGAACAAAACAACTCAAAAAAACTTATGTCATACTTCCCAGGTCCTCGTAAAAATTTGGTTCCGATCACCCCTGAGTATTTCTTCAGTTTCTTTGACCACATAGATTTTTCCGTAAGCAGCGATTTGTGGATGGTCTTTTTGGTCGTAGGTTCATCTGAACAAGGACAAGAACGCATATTGAATACACGAGTTTACATGTGTGTTATAGGTACATATATCATATATTATTCTGCAGTGTTGTCTATAAGTAAAATAAGTTAATCTTATGACAATCCTAATAAAATAATGGTGGGGAAAAATATATATCGGTATCTTCAGTATTTTAATTTAGTAGAACTGGTAAATAAAACAATCCACTTGTCTATTTTGACCGGTTGGATTCGTGCAGTAGATCCACCTCCATGAAAAGTGACTTTTATTTTTAAATCAGACAGAAAGTACCAATTGAATATAAATAGTGATGCACCATGCTCATTTGCTTAATTGGTAACATAATAATACAACCTCAGCTCAATCTTAATTGGACATAAACCAGTCGCACGCGATCGTAAATATGGAACAAGCATCTTCAGCGTTTGATGAAATACCAAATATAAGGAAACAATCAAACCAAATGTACGATACATTCTTACATTCTTACATTATATGCCCATTAAACTTTTACTTTGTAGTTTCCCTTGAACTTTTTCATATCTACATTATTAGATTTTGTAAGACATCTTTTTGTAAAACTCATTTTATATAAATACTTTAAATCTGATGATAACATATGCTATGGGTAATTCGGGATTGAACTATTTAAAAAGCACTCAAAACACGATATATATTTAGTTAGATTGCTCAAATAAATATATTGATTTATAGTTACAACTTCAAGTTTGAAAGTTTTAATACACCAGAGACTGTTTTAGAGATGTTTTGTTTTTATGTTCTTGGATACAAAATAGATAAACTATTTAAAACGCACTCAAATACGACACAAACAAATATGATTTATAGTTACAACTTCAAGTTTGAATCTTTGAATGCACCAGAGACTGCTTTAGATATGTTTGTTTTTATGTTCTTCACTACAACATAAACGCATGTGCTATTTGTTAATTGGTAAAGCATATTTTTAGGCATTTGAAAACATGATGAAAATTAAGCACACAATTGTAAGTGTTTGTCATGTTACGTAGGCGACACAAAAACATAGTACGTTTGTTATATGCCTGACAAACCTGTGTCTATGTCTGTATAATCAGACGTTTGTTATATGCATGACAAACCTATGTCTACGTCTGTATACTCAGAGGCTTGTTATATGCATGACAAACCTATGTCTACGTCTGTATAATCAGACGCTTGTTATATGCATGACAAACCTATGTCTACGTCTGTATAACCAGACGCTTGTTATATGCATGACAAACCTATATCTACGTCTGTATAATCAGGCGCTTGTTATATGCATGACAAACCTATGTCTACGTCTGTATAATCAGACGCTTGTTATATGCATGCCAAACCTATATGACAAACTTTGTCTACGTCTGTATAATCAGAGGCTTGTTATATGCATGACAAACCTATGTCTACGTCTGTATAATCAGGCGTTTGTTATATGCATGTCAAACCTATGTCTACGTCTGTATAATCAGACGTTGGTTATATGCATGACAAACCTATGTCTACGTCTGTATAGTCAGACGTTTGTTATATGCATGACAAACCTATGTCTACGTCTGTATTATCAGACGTTTGTTATATGCATGACAAACCTATGTCTACGTCTGTATAATCAGACGTTTGTTATATGCATGCCAAACCTATGTCTACGTCTGTATAATCAGACGCTTGTTATATGCATGACAAACCTATATGACAAACTTTTTCTACGTCTGTATAATCAGAGGCTTGTTATGTGCATGACAAACCTATGTCTACGTCTGTATAGTCAGACGTTTGTTACATGCATGACAAACCTATGTCTACGTCTGTATAGTCAGACGCTTGTTATATGCTTGACAAACCTATGTCTACGTCTGTATAATCAGGCGTGTGTTATATGCTTGACAAACCTATGTCTACGTCTGTATAATCAGACGCTTGTTATATGCATGACAAACCTATGTCTACGTCTGTATAATCAGGCTCTTCCTTAGTAGATTCACGCTCCATTTCATCCACATGCTTGGGCTTGTTCTTGGTGAATTTGGAATCCATCTTGACTGATTTCTGAATCATGCTTGTCTGGGCCTCGTCATCCTGATCTCGCTCCTTCTTCTTTAGTATCTTCGCCGATTCTAGCTCCCATGGAAACCTTCGACGACCTGTGATTTCAAGAAGGTTATGTGATACCTGGACGGTTACGTTTCTTTAAGGATTACGTCCTTCGAATTTTCCATTTTGAAGTTCAAAATAAAATATGAAATATAGCATTTTGTAGAACGTAAAAGATAAAACATAGTGCTATCTGGAAAATGGTAACCGCGAAATCTCGTGGTGTGTGATACGTGCATGCTTGTATCGTGTGAGACATGCATGATCGTATTTTGTGAGTCTTACAGACTCAAAATCTTCAGACTCATATGTTGTAAGATCAGGAGAATCTAGAGGCTAGTATTGTTTAATCCATGCAGAATTTTATTGTGTGCGCCATGCATACTTATACTGCATGAGAGCTGCCGGCTCATATATGCAAACTCGTATTATGTGAGACCTTCAAACTCGTATTGTATGAGATTGCAGTTTCGAACTGTGAGACAAGCAGGCTCGTATTGTGTGAGCCATGCATACTCGTAATGCACGAGACCTGACGGATCGTACATGTTTGAATAGTATGTATTATGTGAGTTCTTCAGGCTCGTATTGCGAGAGACCTTTAGGGTCGTATTGTTTGATCCATGCAGAATCGTATCATATACTTCCCTATTTGAATATACGATACGACAATGACATAGCTAGTCATATCAATCAGGATTTCGTTGTCGGGCAATAATGCTTTATCACACGCGTGAAATAAAGGGTGAAAAGATGTCGTATCACGGAAATAACCGAATATTCATATCGATCATTTTACCGGAGTGATACGGAAATAACCGAATAGATACGATTGTATACGATTTGTCACGCATATGGTTTGTCGTCTGCATTTCATTAGTTACTTCCAACCTGTTTTCGCGGCAGATTATTTGCTATAGAACCATCCGTGAATGAAATAACCACTTATAATTGACAATTCATTTTCTTGATTAGAAAATTTCAAATTCAATGGAATTATGTTCAATAAGGTTTTGGAACATCACTTACGCGACAGACATGAGCACATCAGAATGGACTAGATCTATTAATAAAAACTATTTTTCTTCCTGGGAAACAGCGTAGTGAGTGAGCTGAAGTTGACCTTTCTACAAAGCTGAAGTATATGATAGAATAAAAAATATGCTCTCGGGCTGATATGACGTCTCTGGCCTGATATAGGGTGTGATATGAAAATACTCATTTATTATTATCTATGTATTCGTATATATGTTGCCGGTTCGTATATGCATACTGGTATTATGTGAGATATTCAAGCTCATATTGTGTGAAACCTGCAGTTTCGTATTATGAGACAAGCAGGCTCGTATTGTGTGAGCCATGCATATTCGTATTGCACGAGACCTGCCGGATCGTACATGTTTGAATATTATGTATTATGTGAGACTTCAAGCTCGTATTGTCAGAGACCTTCAAGCTCGTATTGTCAGAGACCTTCAAGCTAGTATTGTCAGAGACCTTCAAGCTCGTATTGTCAGAGACCTTCAAGCTCGTATTGCCTCGCATAGGCATACGCGTATTATTTGAGACCCTCAAGCTCGTATTGTCAGAGACACTGTGTGAGACATGCAGGCTCGTACCGTGGCAGCCCTGTAGGCTGCTAGTATGTGAGACCAAAATTATACGAAACTTCTTCTAAATGTTATGTTTAAACAAATCTGGAACATTATCTCATAATTTACACATTTGCAAATATTACAGCGTATTTTCGATTATGTTGTAAGCATATACACGTACATGCATGTTTCACTCTAAACTGGATGAGATAGGTTTAAGTTTTCCTTAATAAATTGTTTTCAAATCCTTTTCATTCATATCATGGAATATTGAATATTACATTGATAGAAAAAACAATGTTACTTAAATAATAAATCGTGTCTAAATATAAGGCCTATACTTTTTTTAAATTCAATATATTAACAAATCCACTCTTAAAGGCAGAATATGCTTATTAACACATAGATGAAACATTCGGAAGCGTTAAAACTTAGAGAATAAACTGAATAAAATTAAACTGTACACACTATGCCGAATAAATATGTGTGTACTAATTACGCCGTATCCCCTACACGCTGCACCGACGCTAAGCATAACAGAGGAAGTGTGCAGACCCATAGCACAGGTAATGTTTATGTAACACAAGAGTTAAAAGTCAGCGTGCCTTTTTAACAGGGTCCTGATATATATATATATAAGGACTCTGCTTTTTTAACGAAGCGTACGCTTCTAATCAGTTGTTTCTATTAACGGCTGGGCTTTAATTGCAAATTTGACGGTAATATTATACACAAATAATTGACACAGAGTCTCTGTCATCGCCGTTAAGGTTAACAATAAGCATATTCTGACTTTAAATCCACCCTTGCAATTAATGAGGTCTAAAATAAAAGTTTATGTCTGTGTAAATGTATTATGCTTGCAGACGACAACAGGATGTTTGAAGGCGTCGCTATTCTTCTTAATTGCAAAGAAGATTGTCAAGACCTTGCCACAAATTAATAAACCGAGTGTTTCATTCAGAAATTGTCTAGCGACATAATGAATCCGATGGGAGATGTATACGTTCCGTTCTGGGAACGAGTCTATATCAGAGTCATACAATGCAAATAAAAACACTTACTATTTCGTTAACGATTGGATTAGGTAGCGTTGATGTTTTGCGTGTAAATTATGCAAGGGTTACAACGACTGACTATGTCATAATTGCGCATGACATTACATGCCAGTATTTTGTTAGAAAGAATGCACCCACCGAGTGTACAAGATTGTCACCCGTTGTACAAGACGCATATGTAACATTGTCACTGGTTGTACAAGGTGCAGATGTAACAAGGTCACTGGTTGTACAAGACGCAGATATAACATTGTCACTGTGTGTACAACGTGCAGATGTAACATTGGCATTTGTTGTAAAAGCTACAGATGTAACATTGTCACTGGTTGTACAAGATACATATGTAACATTGCCACTGGTTGTACAAGGTACAGATGTCACATTGTCACTGGTGGTACAAGGTACAGATGTAACATTGTCACTGGTTGTACAAGGTACATATGTAACATTGTCACTGGTGATGTAACATTGTCACTTGTTGTACAAGGTACAGATGTAACATTGCCACTGGTTGTACAATGTTCATATGTAACATTGTCACTGGTTGTACAAGGTACATATGTCACATTGCCACTGGTTGTACACGGTGCAGATGTAACATTGTCACACATTGCCACTGGTTGTACAATGTTCATATGTAACATTGTCACTGGTGGTACAAGGTACAGATGTAACATTGTCACAAGTTGTGCAAGGTGCAGATGTAACATTGCCACTGGTTGTACAAGGTACAGTTGTAACATTGTCACATATACAATTGCGTTACACTCAAGTTTGCAACTATCCAAAATGTCTAACTTACGATCGATTGATCGATTGATTTGTTGTGCCACCTTCACGTGTATTACTTCTTGTTGTACTAGAGTTGTTCCTACAACCTCATCTTACAATGAATACAGTATACCACGAATGTGACATTGTAGTAGACGATTATTAGTGCCATTGTGCATGCACGCATCACTAAACTTGTGTATACGTGTACCACGTACGCATATGACACTGCTGAGAGCATTACACGTGACTTTGCTGTTCCGCCGTTGCGTATGTCATCCCACCCATCTTAATGTCCCACTATCATTGTAATGTATTACCAGAACAGAACAGGACAGAGACATATATTTTATTGAATTGTACAGAGTACACCATCATTCAAATGAACATAAATACATAAACACACGTTAATGACCACGTGATAATAACACGCACGCACGCACTCACGAAAAGAAAATATTAATTAACGTGTAAGGATGAACTCCATAGTGCTGTGAGTAGCAGACATACGTAGCTTTAGTGCACATTTTATGTACTTAGCTAAAAGAGTTTGCCTATTAATGCAATAACCTTGAATATAATTTGCCTGATGTAATAATATCTTTAATATATGTTTTAATCAAAATAAAATCGACATTTTAATATAAATTGGAATTCATCTTCTATATCATTAGTATTACAATATATACAATTACCTCGTGCTATACCGCGATTGTTTCTAAGTCGAAGTCCGGCAACCCTCCTTAATGTCTCTATGTCTGAGCGCATATTTCGGCCGTCACTCGATATGGCCCTCTCGTGATGAGCCGTCTCTGCGTCAAACAGGAAACCAACACCTTTGTGGAAGAAAAAGGAATGAATGAATAAAAGGAAGCGTGTCTTACAGCCCATTAAGGTCATATCGGGTTGAAATGGAGAATGGTAAAACAATGAAGACAATAGTGGAGATGAAGATGACCACTGGACATGAAGGTCAGGTTCATGTTTTTGATCCCCATTCAATTCAAAACCACGGTATTCAGTTTTCAGGCCACATTTGGGGTGTGGGTGGGGTATCTGTGTGTGTGAGAGAGAGTGTGGAGGTGGTTGGGGTGGGGTGCTACCTCATGTTGTGACAACAGTTGGCTATTTCATTGACCCGTCGCCAACTGTTATTTCAAAATCCCACGATGCATGACAACGTTACAGCCCGGACAAGCCTATTTCTGAGATTTACCCTCCAAGTGTGACCTTGACCTTTGAGCTATGGACCTTGGTCTTGCGTGCGACACGCCGTCTCATTACGGTGAACATGTGTGCCAAGTTATTTCAAAATCCCACGATGCATGACAAAGTTACAGCCCGGACAAGCGTATTTCTGACACTTAACCCCCAAGTGTGACCTTGACCGTTGAGCTACGGACCTGGGTCTTGCGCGCGACACGACCTCTCATTACGGTGAACATCTGTGCCAAGTTATTTCAAAATCACACATACATTACAACAAAATATATTAGGGACATGCAGTGTATATCATTTTGAGACAAAATTAAAGCTGAATGTATGGGGCGCCGTTTTATTATTTAAACACTATTTATAGATATCCATAATTGAATTAATCTATGACTCGAATATGAGATATCTATAAATCGATTTATAGATATTTTAAAATGAATTATAGATATCTATATTTCAACTGAAATATATATATTTTATATTCGATTTTAAGATATCAATAACTCAATTTAAGATATCTATAAATCGGTTTATAGATATCTATAATTCAATATAAAATATCTATATGTCAGTTTATTCAGACGTAGAATTAGTAAATATTACCAGGGGACGTCATCTCCATTACTCCGCCCACGTACGGTGTGAGTCATTACTCCGCCCACGCGCGGTGTGAGCAATTAATCCGCTCATATACGGTGTGAGTCATTACTCCGCCCACGTACGGTGTGAGCCATTACTCTGCTCATGTACGATGCGAACCATTACTCCGCCCACGTACGATGTGAGCCATTACTCCGCTCACGTACGGTGTGAGCCATTAATCCGCTCATATACGGTTTGAGTCATTACTCCGCCCACGTACGGTGTGAGCCTTTACTCCGCTAATGTAGGGTGTGAGCCAATACTCTGCTCATGTACGGTGTGAGCCATTTCTCCACCTACGTACCCTGTGAGCCATTACTCTGCTCAAGTACGGCGTGAGCCATTACTCCGCTCATATACGGTGTGAGCCATTACTCCGCCCACGTATGGTGTGAGCCATTACTTCGCCCACGTACGGTGTGAGCCATTACTCCGCCCACGTACGGTGTGAGCCATTACTCCGCTCATGTACGATGCGAACCATTACTCCGCCTACGTACGGTGTGAGCCATTAATCCGCTCAGGTACGGAGTAAGTCATTACTCCGCCCACGTACGGTGTGAGCCATTACTTCGCTCATGTACGGCGTGATCCATTACTCTGCTCATGTACGGTGTGAGCCATTACTCCACCCACGTACCGTGTGTGCCATTACTCCGCTCATGTACGTTGTCAGCCATTACTCCGCTCATGTACGGTGTGAGCCATTACTCACGTACGGTGTGTGCCATTACTCCGCTCATGTACGGTGTGAGCCATTACTCCGCCCACGTGCGGTGTGATCCATTACTCTTCTCATGTACGATGTGAGCCATTACTCCGCTCTTGTACGGTGTGAGCCATTACTCCGCTCATGTACGGTGTGAGCCATTACTTCGCCCACGTACGGTGTGAGCCATTACTGCGCTCATGTATGGTGTGAGTCATTACTCCGCTCACGTACGGTGTGTGCCATTACTCCGCTCATGTACGGTGTGAGCCATTACTCTGCTCATGTACGGTGTGAGCCATTACTCACGTACGGTGTGTGCCATTCCGCTCATGTACGGTGTAAGCCATTACTCCGCTCATATACGGTTTGAGCCATTACTCCGCCCACGTGCGGTGTGAGCCATTACTCTTCTCATTTACGATGTGAGCCATTACTCCGCTCATGTACGGTGTGAGCCATAACTCCGTTCAGGTACGGCGTGAGCCATTACTCCGCTCATGTACGATGTGAGCCATTACTCCGCTCATGTACGGTGTGAGCCATTACTCCGCCCACGTACGGTGTGAGCCATTACTCTCTCATGTAGGATCTGAGCCATTATTCCGCTCATGTACGGTTTGAGCCATTACTCCGGCCACGCACGGTGAGAGCCATTACTTTCTCATGTACGATCTGAGCCATTAATCCGCTCATGTACGATGTGAGCTTTTACTCCGCTCATGTACGATGTGAGCCATTAGTCCGCTCATGTACGGTGTGAGCCATTACTCCGCTCATGTACGATGTGAGCCATTACTCCGCTCATGTACGATGTGAGCCATTACTCCGCTCATGTCCGTTCATGTACGGTGTGAGCCATTACTCCGCCAACGTACGGTGTGAGCCATTACTCCGCTCAGCCATTACTCCGCCAACGTACGGTGTGAGCCATTACTCCGCTCAGCCATTACTCCGCTCATGTACGATGTGAGCCATTACTCCGCTCATGTAGGGTGTGAGCCCTTACTCCGTTCATGTACGGTTTGAGCCATTACTCCGCCCACGTACGATGTGAGCCATTACTCCGCTCATGTACGATGAGAGCCATTACTCCGCTCATGTACGGTGACAGCCATTACTCCGTTCATGTACGGTGTGAGCCTGTCTCCGCCAACGCACGTTGTGAGCCATTACTCCGCTCAGCCATTACTCCGCTCATGTAGGGTGTGAGCCATGCTTCCGCCCACGTACGGTGTGAGCCATTACTCCGCTCAGCCATTACTCCGCTCATGTACGATGTGAGCCATTACTCCGCTCATGTACGGTGTGAGCCATTACTTCGCTCATGTACGGTTTGAGCCATTACTCCGTTCATGTACGGTTTGAGCCATTACTCCGCCCATGTACGATATGAGCCATTACTCCGCTCATGTACGGTGTGAGCCCTTACTCCGCTCATGTACGGTGTGAGCCATTACTCCGTTCATGTACTATTTGAGACATTACTCCGCCCACGTACGATATGAGCCATTACTCTGCTCAGCCATTACTCCGCTCATGTACGGTGTGAGCCATTACTCCGTTCATGTACGGTTTGAGCCATTACTCCGCCCACGTACGATATGAGCCATTACTCCGCTCAGCCATTACTCCGCTCATGTAGTGAGCCATTACTCCGCCCACGTACGACATGAGCCATTACTCCGCTCAGCCATTACTCCGCTCATGGACGGTTTGAGCCATTACTCCGCCCACGTACGATATGAGCCATTACTCCGCTCAGCCATTACTCCGCTCATGTACGGTGTGAGCCATTACTCCGTTCATGTACGGTTTGAGCCATTACTCCGCCCACGTACGATATGAGCCATTACTCCGCTCAGCCATTACTCCGTTCATGTACGGTTTGAGCCATTACTCCGCCCACGTTCGATATGAGCCATTACTCCGCTCAGCCATTACTCCGCTCATGTACGGTGTGAGCCATTACTCCGCCAACGTACGGTGTGCGTCGATGTTCCGACATTCAGTTTTTACGCTCCCCTCTACTGTTCATGGTTTGCATTTTAGAGTTGTAAATACCCGAGTGGAGTATGTGGTCTAATGGCATCTAGCGTTGAAATTCAGATCGAGAGATCGTGGGTTCGATCCTCGCCGTGGCCACGTTATTTATTCTTGAGCAAGGTACTTAATCCACATTCCTTAGTACTGGTTCTACCCAGGAAGACATCGAGAGAGATTAATATAAATTGAAAAATCTTGTTTCCAAATCGACATAAAATAAAGAAGTTTAAACTTGTAAATACCAAATGTACTTTAGATTGGGTCACTGGCAGCTTGTAAATACCAAATGTACTTTAGATTGGGTCACTGGCAACTTAGATCCATACATAAGCAGAATATTATTTTTTTGTCGTACGCAGATGACAGGATGAGCGTAAGAACCTTGTCTTGTTGTTATGGAGAACACATTTTTCTCTCAAAATAAACAAATTGTGCCAATTAACGAAGGAATTTTACCGTTTTTGAGGCGTTAATTTAATTTGCTTAAATTAATACGTACGACAGTTGTTGTTTTGGAGATCATTATATTTTATCAAAAATAAACACTTGTTGGAGCCGATAATTAATAAAGTCGTGTGCTAATAAACATAAGGTTTTTTATTTGTATTCCGATTGACACCAGTCTCACTTCCAGATTGTGTCCAGAACCTTTAATACAGACTTGTTTATAGTTATATGCATTCATAGTCATATACAGTAGAGTCTACATTTTATTCTTGAATTATGTGTATAAATAAGTTGGTCCTACTAAACAGCACATGGTATGTGTTCAGTTGTTTCCCTAGCCATCATCAATACTAACTAGAACTAGAACTGAAGGTGATGAATATCCCCTCATTTTTGCTATGACGATGAGGATGGGCAAAATCAAGAATAATAAATATATGTTAATCTTTTAACGTGAAAAAATTCAAAGTAAAACATAGGTCCATAATTTTGTAAAAATAATTGCAGAATCCAAAAAATATTTTATGCATAGATACATCATATCATCACGTGTGAACTGTATGTCGAGTATAATAACAATCCATAACAAGTTTTAAAGTGAAAGCCAAATAAAGTTCAGTATAGAGTGGAAAATTATAAGTCAAAGGGCCATAATTCTGTAATAAATTAGGCAATCAATGATGGGTGATGTAGAGGGACATACGGTCATCAGTTGTTATGAGTATTTGAAGTTTGGGTGCAACTCATTCAGAAATGTTTGAGATAATCAAGTATTGAACATGTGTTACGCGACGCGAGGGGACGCGACGGGACGTTACGGACAACATGATTCCTATATAGCACCCAATTCGCTTTGTGAAAGCGGGGTATAATTAAAACGGGGAGTTATATTGTTAGTAGTTGTGTATATTATTCAAGTAAAGTATTATTCGACTACAAAACAAGAATGTCTAAGAGCCCGTTAAGCATCATCAACATTAATATTTTTATCGAGTCGTCGAGTTTTTCAGAACAAACTATTTCATTAACAGTAATTCAATCGGATGGATCATGGGACCTAGGTTAGAGCATATGTAGGTTAGAGCATATGTAGGTTAGAGCATATGTAGGTTAGAGCATATGTACATTGTACATGAAACTGAAACATGGTTTGATGGTTTTATTGGTATTTGGATCGACACCCACAATTCTTCGAGATCGTCTCGAGCCCCATGTCGTGACACAAATGTCAAAGTGATAAGCTAAATCATGTGGCTAACAGTTGGCATACTTACAGAGTATATCTCCAAATCGCTTGTCGATTTCACCTGCAATTTAAAAAATAACATCATAACTGTTTGCTTTCACAATGTTTAATATCAGCGCAAGGGTATACACGTCAATGTGATTAATATTTCATTAAGAGAGGCAGCTACAGCATCTTTACCAAAGAATGAATTATATTTGACTCTTATAAGTAATATGCAAAACTAATTTGCTTTGAAATGATATCTTCGGAATGAGAACGCAATTTGCAAATAGTCATACTGTTACGGGATGAATAAATGGATCACCATTAATCTGGTGATTGAAACTTAAAAAAAATCTTCATACTGTTCAAACAAAGAATAGCTAGACTGCCATGCGTTTCTTTAACAACGTTGCATCTATTGTTCAGGGCGTTTGTGTGAAAATCAGTTGAGAAAGAAATATTTCACAGCCTTAATGCTTTTCTGTTTTGACTCTTCCCTTGTAAATTCTTTATAGCTCGAGCAGCAGAAAAGTAAGAAATCTCAAATAAATACAGTTAGCCTTAAAATGTTGCTATACAACTTTCAGAGTGTCTTAATTTTCATTATCTAACACATTAAAACCATTTTCTAAATTAATTTTTTTCAATTGTTTGATGCAGCAGAATTTTGCATTGAACAGGCCCTATCAAAAATGAAACACTTATTTCTCAACCGATTTTAAGTAAGATATTTTATTTACCACTACAAGTGTTTGTTTCACTGATATCCATCTTATTTAGGTACTAGTTAAATTTTTGTCTGAAAAATCAAAACAACTTTGGCTGAAACAAGCGCTCCGAACAACAGGTTGCGGTGTTTGACTATATGTGCTACCTTCACAAAGTTACATCTTGTTTGCGAGATGTCATAATTGGACAATCCAAATTAAGCAAGTGCATTAGTTAGACAAATTTCCGTTTATAGCAGACGACATTTGATATTAGAAAGATATAAATATAACGTCATTAGGTATATCAGCATCCTGCGTACGGATCTTCTGCTACACGCGAACAATAACAGCTGTAGACGAGGTTAATGCCTAATGGTACACTGAGAAAAACGGCAGAAACTATGTTAACAAGAAGCCCGAGAAGGTATGATAACGCTATATTGGCTAACATGGCTCTTACAACGACATAGCGAGGTGAGGTAACTATGCTACCAATCTAAGTAACATCTGTTAAGCAACATCAAAGAAGCAATCTTTTAATTGGTTTAATTCCCCCGATGTCCCTTTATGTTTAAGCATGGGTAACCCCACCACACCTAATGGCTGGTGTGCACTCACCCACACTCTCACACCTTATTAATGGATGGACTGCACATACAAGTGTTATAGTTTGTAATTTGGTGGTGCCACTGAACTGAGAAAAGAAACACCGAATATGGTACGCAACACAATCTTTTCGTACTATCAATACCCAAATCTACCCAAATCCACCCAAATCCTTACCTCAAATCTACCCAAATCCTTGCCCAAATATACCCAAATCTACCCAAATCCTTGCCCAAATGTACCACTATACACATATAACGTGACACGAAAGTATATGTGTATAGTGTAACATCTGAAACAATCAAGTCTTATGAACATCCGAAACAGTTTACTGAGGTTATAACATGTCAACATAATCAAGGGCGATGACTCCGTAACGTGAATTTCCTCAAACGTGCCCGAGATCTTGCAAACTACAAACTTCAAACACAATATGGAGACAATCATGATCAGTAACTGGTACTTTATAGCGTACACAAGTTGACATGTGCCTTCTTTTCAGTAATCAAGGGCAACCTCTCTGCTCGTCCGAGATCGCATTTGAAACACACCTTCAAAAATAATTTGGGGAAAATCAGAAACCACTTAGCAAGCTAAGCTGTTGTATGTTGCGTTAAATGACATTCACTGTAAATGCTGTTTGTTGAATGTTGTATTTTGAATGTTGTATGTCGAATGTTGTACGTCGCGTGAAACTACATTCACTTTGAAGGATGTTTTTGAATGTCGTATGTCGAATGTCGTATGTCAAATGTTGAATGTCGCATGAAACGACATTCACCTTGAATGTTGTTTTCCGAATGTCGTATGTCGAATGTCGTATGTCGTATGTCGAATGTTGTATGTCGCGTGAAACGACATTCACTTTGAAGGAAGTTTTTGAATGTCGTATGTCGAATGTCGTATGTCGAATGTTGTATGTCGCGTGAAACGACATTCACTTTGAAGATTGTTTCTGAATGTCGAATGTTGTATGTCGCATGAAACGACATTCACCTTGAATGTTGTTTTTCGAAAGTAGTATGTCGAATGTCGTATGTCGAATGTTGTATGTCGCGTGAAACGACATTCACTTTGAAGGATGTTTTTGAATGTCGTATGTCGAATGTTGTATGTCGAATGTTGTCGTATGTCGTGTGGAACGACATTCACTTTGAATGATGTTTCTGAATGTCGTATGTCGAATGTTGTATGTCGAATGTCGTATGTCGATTGTCGTATGTTGAGCCAACTTCACGCAGCTAGCTGAAATTCACAAGCTGAAATTGTTTTTTTTTTTAGCATATCCTGCCAATAACGACATAACACACGCATTGATGTTGCTCTTCAGAAATTGTTTACTGAAGTTATCGATGAAACAAGAATTAGTTTACAAATGCCGACAACGACGTCGACGACGACGAAGGACAACATACAGTCGCAAAAACGGCTCGACTGACTTTTGGGCAGTAGAGCTCAAGAAACTTAAGAAGCATTATTTTAGTTTACGTTGTTATTTCGTCTACGTTTGAAACATTAATTCAATTATAAAGAGTTATTTGATTGAATCGAAATGGATGTTATCGTCGCATCAACAGTTAAAGTCATATGGCGACTTTCCAGCTTTCAGTGGTGGAGGAAGACCCCAGGGGCCCTACGGGCAATTTTCGTGCACGGGTGGGCACCAGGGTAGAATAACCGATAGATAGCTTCATCACATAAAGATTCCTAGTCTCCCGAGGGATCGAACCCAAGGCGGTGAGGGGCAAGTGATTTAAAGTCAGATACCCTTACAACTCGGCCATGGACGCCCCTTGATTGTATGAATGTGGTGTGCTGACGATTGATAAAGATCAACCCATTGCTTATGTTTACGCTTATTCTTAAGATACATTTGAACAAAGACGCAAGCGATTAATGACAATGACTTCGTGACATTGTACCCAAACAGCATACATAGTTCGTGTCACCGTCACCATCACCCACGTGCACAGATTATTTACCGGTAATGAACACAATTAAAGAAATGGAGCTACAATCGTAAGAGACAATTACTCTGAAAATAAGTATAATGAGACACCGATATGACAGAGAATACTTCTAATAACTCTAGTGTAATGGTCGTCGTTTCTGTACTGTAGCTCAACTAATGATAGCTGGGACTTATGCCGAATATAAGATTACTATAACCCCATCTCGTTTATCATTCGTTTAAAGAAAATAAATTGCGTATAGCAGCAAATTCCGTTAAATTGATTGCGTTTATGTCATTGTAGATTTACGTGGTTGCTAATGGGAGAATCATGAACGCATGCAATGTGAACATATCGGCTACCGTTATAATTAATTTGAAGACATAGTAAGAAAACATGATCATAACTCGTGCATTCAACACCGTGCAATTGACAAGACAGCCCGGTTCCTTGGAAGTCACCACATATTGTACACGGCAAACATCACCGCATATTGTACACGGCAAACATCACCGCATATTGTACACGGCAAACATCACCGCATATTGTACATGGCAAACATCACCGCATATTATACACGGCAAACATCACCCATGTGCACAGTTTACCCGGCGCTCTGACTATAAATTGAAATCCTTCGTCATTTACGGGTCTATTCAGCACTCTTATTTTGGCTCTATGGGTACCATGGGATGTTGGCTTACAGATCACTTTATAACATCCGTCTACAGTCTTTGCGTCCTGGACCCGGCATGACACCGCATTACCCTTGGCATCGCGTACCTCGACACTAATCGCGTCAAAACTATCTCGCTGTGGCCTTCCTTTAGCATCATACAGGAACACTCGGATAACCTCTGATTCCTGCCCTAGTGGTGCCTCAAGAGTTTCCACTGATGTCTTAGGCGGGAAAATGGCGGTTGAGCGAATTTGTCCCATTCCCAAAACAAACGATTTGAATTCAGACCCCATTGCATTCTTGTCGAATTCGACGTAAGAATTCTCCAGAGGGCATGCGTCTAGATGCTGACTTTTCAACTCTGTCAAACGATTTTCGATGGTTTTCGTCAACTGTACAAACTCTGCAGGCATACTGTGAACCAAACTATGGGAGGAGAACTCTCTGGCGCCGGTCATGAGAGATACGTAATACCTCAGGTAATCGCGCTGTTTCTGGAGCACAGATTTCTTTTCCTTAATTCGGGTGACCAGATTGTCTTTTAATTCTCTGCGTCTTATCTCTAACATCTTCAAACCGGCATCCATCTCTATGTCTATCTCTTTCTTCAGGTGTTCTTCTTTGGTTGAGACCGTCGAATATTCTTCTTCAGTTTCTTTCATCACGTGTTTTGCGAACGCGATTTTGTCTTCAACGTTTTTCATCAATTCGCCTACCGTCTGTCTCTGGTGTTCGTATATCTCTGTTATTTTCTGTATAACATGTCCCTTTGATTCATCATGGTTCGTCATCGCGCACATCTTGCAGATTGGTTTCGAGCAGATCTTCGCCGAGCAGTATAAAGTTAACGGCTGCCCTTCGTGACCGGTCACTTCGCATGTCGGTTCCCTTTGAAACGTCTCGAGTCCGTACTTCCGCAGTTGTTCGAAGTTCGCGATCTGGTGGTTTCTGGACAGGAAGTTACGTAAATGCGCATGCGTACACTCAGCACACATAAACGTCTGACAGTCCTTGCAGAAGTATACCGCGGTCCCGGAGTCCGGACAATCTCTGCATGGTATGTTGTGAGTTTTCTTTTTTAACCTGATGAAGTCGCGAAGGCTACGACGCGTACTTTCTTGTGGGAAGTTCTTTATACTGTTACAAAAGTAATGACATTAGGCTATACATATACATTTCGTGAATGTGCTACTTAAGTATGTATTTTATATTAACATTGACGGATTATTATTATTTATGATTACAAAATAAACTATTTCTAGCTTCCATGTGTTCGATGTGTTTCAAGTCTCAAACACCAGGCCGTGATCTCACACAATATAAACCCGCTGGAAATATATTATTTCTTATGTATGTATCATGATACACAATTTGGCTACAGCTTGAACAAAATACAAACTCTCACAACGTACATTTTATACCCATCTCTTAACACCAGAAAAATATGCAGTTTCATTCTATTAAAATGTCTTTTGGAACGTATTGTTTTGCATATGATGTTTAAAATAACGTCTCAACGGCAGCCTTTAACGTACGTAACGTTAGACATAGGATGTTTTTTTTAAATCTCCCTAATAACCAATTAACATTAAGTATTTTAATAAACGATGTTAGATTGTACATTAGATCGTGTTAAGCTTCATTTATATAGACATTGTAATGTATCCACTACACCATGTCTACTGTATACGCCTTTTGAGTTTTGTGTTTTTTTTTCCCCGTCCCTTTATTTGTTATGGCGTATGTTAAATACAAGAAAATAGGTCAAACACGGGGTAAGGGATGGATGGTAAATATGCAGTTGAGTACCTGTCTCCGGGTACCGTGTGTTTGATCCGACACGTGGGACAGATGATATTCCAGTCACGCACCATTCCGTCCATACAGCGGTTGCAGAACGTGTGTAGGCATGGCAACACACGTGGCACGCGGTGTTCCTCGTCATACTCATCACCGCACACGTCACAGTTCAAGTACTCCTCCTTCAGGTCGTCAATGTTTAACATCTGCGTCATGGTCAATTACTGCTGTTGAAACCGTAAATTAGAATCTGCAATTAAGACATGACATTATTGTTACAGTTTTTTTAAATTCGTTTAAAACATTTTTTAATTAGTTATACATAGACCTACATACAATATTGATGTATATGATACAATTTCAAAGTACTTTACACTTGATTCAAACACAGTTTTGGTTTCTAACGTAAACAACATTACATATCTTATTACAGAGCTACAAATAAGCAGGGTATTTGCTTAAATACCCAATTAAAAATGCCAAAATACCCAATTAAAATAAAAAGCATGGGTACCAATAAAGTAATCGAAGTTGTCAAAGGATAAAACAACCAAATTTGACTACAAATTGAGCAATATATGGGTTGTTGAAGGGGACTCCCAGTCACCTTGTAAAATAAGTTGATTTTATTAGATTTTATGTATACACTATATTAGTGGAATGCTTATACGAGTATAATTCTCTTCCTTAAGATGGTAATTTGTAACTTACATAATAATAACGGTGTGTTATAGTTGCTCATTTTAAAGCTTAAACGAAATATAAAAGAAGAGATTAAAAAAAAAAATGAAGAAAATAAAAAGGAAAACGTTTTAGAAAAATATGAATCCTTGGATTACATGAGGGTTCCGTCCTTTTTTATATGGCTGACAAAGAAGCGTTGCATAATATTTTATTTCACTAAGGTTTTTTATTTTGTCTCTGAAAATTCCTTGAACTGTCTATAAACGGTATGTTTGTTGTTGCTGGTTCTTGTCTAGTAATCGTTATATAGAGAATATTTATAGCATAATGTTTCGAGTATATGCGATTTATACTGCTTCTCGAGGGCCGCAGGCCCGAGAGTGCAGTATAAATCGCATATGAGAAAATATGCTATAAATGTTTTGTCCCATAGGCATTTAATGCCGGTAATTGACATTTTGATTGACAGGTAGTGTGTAAACATTACAATTACGCGCGTGTAAAATTGGGTAGACCATGGTATAACTGCCGAGTCTGTCATTTATAGCACGGCTGATATATACCGGCAGTTATAACACGGTTTAGGCTCAGACCTTCAGGTTTATGCAAATTATATCATAAGCAAGAAAAAAGGAAAACAAATAAAGCTATGGTACAATCATTTCATATCGCCCTTGAGACAGTGACGTAAACAGCTTGTCAATAACAGGCTATTACTTATACACTGAGCAAAATAAATTTAGCACTTAAAATGCATGTCATTTCCATAGACGAGATACAGAGGCGTGTATGTTCGTGGTCAATGATAAAATCACATAGATATGACAAATACTAATGCTACACAGTAATTTGTGAACGAAATCGGTGATACAAATAATAATAGTCTCAGACCTTCAGGTTTATGAAAATTATATCATAAGCAAGAACAAAAGAAAACCATTAGAGCTATGGTACAAGTATAGAATAGAGCATGAGTTGTGCACGTGTACGGGGAGATAACGCACGAGCGTTAGCGAGTGCGTTATCGTCCGTACACGTGCAAGACTCATGCTCTATTGTATTTATACCACAATAACTAACATATGCTGTGTATATCCTCGGGTATTACACGATGCATAGTGTGTATTTAGGCCATTGTGGTATAAAGAATATTATGTCAGAGCCTTTACTATCAACTTTATATGGCGATGCTTAGAAAACCAAGAATGGCGAGGCTCTGTTGAGCCATGTTGCGTTTTCTTGCTGAGCCTAATACATTTGATCGTAAAAGGCACTGGTATAATATCCTCTGTATCATGTAGATTATCCACATGTTCTGAATGGTTTACTAGTTTTATCTATTTAACAGAATGTTACGCTTGTCGAGGACACCACCATATTGTGTTTTCTTCATGCCGTCATATTATATGTAGTCTTGATCATTTTGTACGCTTGATTGTAAATACAAACAAGTTGTGCAGAAACAAATTTGAAACTGGAACCAACTGGAACCACGTGACAATACTTTTTTTTTTTTTTAAAAAGTATTTCTTACCATCCGCATTTAGTTCGTCGACATAAGTTGATAAAGTTTCCCTCTTTGTTTATATATAAATTTATTGTCTTTCTGCCTTTCCGTATATCTGGGATAGCAGGTTTTCCTGTCTCAGCCAATCAGAAAATTTACCAGTGTATCGTCAAATATCAAACTTTATTCAGGATTTCCTGTCTAGACGTTTGTCTTGAAAACAAGAAAGCGTCGCAAATGATCTAGACTACGTCTTATGACGTCAAACAACGTTACGTACAATACACGCCGAGAAATTCCGCATTTACTTTTGCTTTATTCGTCAGTGCCCAATTCAATTTATCAGGTCGCCCCTTTATCAGGCAGAGAAGTGCATATCTGCATGATAAAATAATAAGTACCTCTACTGTACAGCGCAAATGAATGATGTTGTCGCCACCGTACCTGCTTTTATTCCCGAAGCTAATGGAGAGAGAAACGTTATTTCTGCTTTTATTTTCATAACAACATTAACTGTTGTTGTCGCTTCTTCTAGGTTTTCTGGCTACGCTGGTAGGAAACTCTGTACAATATATATTATATTGACACAAACTGTTCTTGACTGTTAACATGTAATCACAAACTAAGTCTACAACAATGAAATTAATTTTAAATGTTTGGTTTGTGATGAAATATGTATTTAAAATAGTCAACCATTTTGTACCTTAAATTCCAAAACTGTTTTCGAACAATTCAAGTACTTCTATGTTGTTGAAATCAAATTCAAGCAAGGATTTATTTAGCATAAAAACTCATATACGTACCGATATTTACTTCTTTTCGTCATTTCACAAATGAGTAAAATTCCACACAGATGTCCGCCATGTTTTTCAGAAAGACTGTGACTCTCTGTCGTCGCTAAGTGTACAGATCAGTAGAATATGTAAATCAACACTAGAGGCCAGCAAAGGGACCACCTTCTCTAAATTATGTTATGTTTTAAACGGAAATGGTGGACTGAATTAATACAAAGCCGAATCCGTCTTCATAAAAATAACTTGCGTACAAACAAAATACAAACAAAATAACACAAGGCTTTAAAATCGTAATTTATGACATTTCTCCTTATTCACGGATGTATTCATCCATTAACAAACCTACTAAGCAAAACTATAGCATAGTTTTATCAGATTGTTAAGATTTCTCCAAAGTCCCTTTTAAACTACCCCGATAAAAAACAATCAGAAGAGCGTATCTGAACACATTGTCCGGGGACAGTAAACCCGTATTGTGTTACACTTGTTCTGATTAACAAACTGAAATACTTTAGATATAATCGTTTGTTTTGCTACTAATTAATAAAAGGATTGTTGTACTTAATCAACCTTAGTGACCATGCCCTGGCGGTTTCGTATTAAATGTTGGATGGTCTGATACGCCAACGCAGTATGGATAGTATAGTTTATTTATTATTTGTATTACTCTTTTCTTTTTTAAATTATAAAGCATAAATCGGAGGTTGCAACGACGTGCGACGGCTCTTTTTCGCATAATAACCGTATTATAATATCCGGGCACTTTTAACCATTAACTTAGTGCACATGTTTGCCACTGTGCTCAGTAGTAGTGTGTTCGCCTGCTTCTTGGGACCAAGTTTTTTGGTTGAATTATATTTATTTCTTTGACGTTTAAACCAAATCACGCGGATGTTTAGTGATAAGATGGCTACTGCGTTGGATGTTTTAACAACAATTGCCTTCAACAACACTCACTCACTCACTCACTCACTCACTCACTCACTCACTCACTCACTCACTCACTCACTCACTCACTCACTCACTCACTCACTCACTCACTCACTCACTCACTCACTCACTCACTCACTCACTCACTCACTCACTCACTCACTCACTCACTCACTCACTCACTCACTCACTCACTCACTCACTCACTCACTCACTCACTCACTCACTCACTCACTCACTCACTCACTCACTCACTCACTCACTCACTCACTCACTCACTCACTCACTCACTCACTCACTCACTCACTCACTCACTCACTCACTCACTCACTCACTCACTCACTCACTCACTCACTCACTCACTCACTCACTCACTCACTCACTCACTCACTCACTCACTCACTCACTCACTCACTCACTCACTCACTCACTCACTCACTCACTCACTCACTCACTCACTCACTCACTCACTCACTCACTCACTCACTCACTCACTCACTCACTCACTCACTCACTCACTCACTCACTCACTCACTCACTCACTCACTCACTCACTCACTCACTCACTCACTCACTCACTCACTCACTCACTCACTCACTCACTCACTCACTCACTCACTCACTCACTCACTCACTCACTCACTCACTCACTCACTCACTCACTCACTCACTCACTCACTCACTCACTCACTCACTCACTCACTCACTCACTCACTCACTCACTCACTCACTCACTCACTCACTCACTCACTCACTCACTCACTCACTCACTCACTCACTCACTCACTCACTCACTCACTCACTCACTCACTCACTCACTCACTCACTCACTCACTCACTCACTCACTCACTCACTCACTCACTCACTCACTCACTCACTCACTCACTCACTCACTCACTCACTCACTCACTCACTCACTCACTCACTCACTCACTCACTCACTCACTCACTCACTCACTCACTCACTCACTCACTCACTCACTCACTCACTCACTCACTCACTCACTCACTCACTCACTCACTCACTCACTCACTCACTCACTCACTCACTCACTCACTCACTCACTCACTCACTCACTCACTCACTCACTCACTCACTCACTCACTCACTCACTCACTCACTCACTCACTCACTCACTCACTCACTCACTCACTCACTCACTCACTCACTCACTCACTCACTCACTCACTCACTCACTCACTCACTCACTCACTCACTCACTCACTCACTCACTCACTCACTCACTCACTCACTCACTCACTCACTCACTCACTCACTCACTCACTCACTCACTCACTCACTCACTCACTCACTCACTCACTCACTCACTCACTCACTCACTCACTCACTCACTCTCTCTCTCTCTCTCACTCACTCACTCACTCACTCACTCACTCACTCACTCACTCACTCACTCACTCACTCACTCACTCCATCACTCACTCACAAGATATACGTTATGCATCCATAGGCTATTACAAGAGGTGTTCAACTTATAACGTAACACTTTTGTTTAAGTTGTCATTTTTCAGCGGAAGTGATTATCATAAAAATGCGTGATTTAATTATGTGCAACTGTCATTTAGAACGTATGCATTTAAAAATAATCTCCAATTTCACGCGGTTTTATATCGAAGGAATCATTAGACTTGACATTAAAATGAAAATATTCGGCGAAAATGTCAAGATATTTGATTCAGGTACAAAATGAAAGAGTTACGTTGTAAGTGGAACAACTCTTTACAATTTAAATCTTTAAAAACTTAAATATTACGTTTTCTGTCTGCTTTTAACAAAATTGAAATTAGTCTCCAGGCTGAGAATATGCATTTAAAATAGTCTACTCTTCAGGTGATAACCTAATCTATTTATTAATTTCCACGACCCGTCACCACCTGTTTAATATTAAAGTATACTGCAATAACCTCCAAACGAGGGCGTCATGACCCTTCACCATCTGTTTAGAATTAAAGTATACTGCAATCCCTCCTCTATACAAGGGCGTCATGACCCGTCACCATCTGTTTAGAATTAAAGTATACTGCAATCCCTTCTCTGTAATAGGGCGTCATGACCCGTCACCATCTGTTTAATATTAAAGTATATAGGCCTTGAGCCAGGACCCAAAATTTTCGATATTGTTACCAACTCAAGGGACAAATTCTACCATCACTTTTTGAAAATAGCAATGTATATAGATTACATTTTTCCATGATAGCAATCTGGAACAGGTAGCTTATATAAAAAAAAATCGAACATTAATAGGTTATCATTGTAGCGCTTTCATATAAGTTTTTGATGTTCATTTTTGAATGTCATGCTTGTGTGAATAATTATTGATGCACTTTTTAAAGATGCACTTAAGTTTACAATTCATTGAGTTACATAAAGCGTAAATAAGCTCTTTTTTAGCATTGAATTCAGTTTAAAATCTCTATTTTGCTTCAAATTAGAAGTCAATTTACCCCACCCACTATTGACACATTTTTATGAATTAAGTTTAGTTAATATTTTTTTTTAAATATATGTGTAAACTCGTAAGAATCAGTAATTTACAACCTTTATACATGATTTAAATAATATTATAATATGAATAAGGGATTGTTATGATATATTGATGAAAATAAGTACTATGCAATGTTCATGGCATTGCACATATGTGTTCAGTAAGCCTGATAAGTTGAGACACATGCCAAACTGAAAGTATAAGCCTTCCTCAAAGTAACTGCAACATAAATAGTATTAACATGTTCTGATATATACATATATTGCACAGACGACACATAGTCCAAAGGATTCTAGATAAAGGAAATGTGCGATTTAACGTGTTTTTTTTAAACAAAAGTCTTTTTTTAGGTGTATGCGTCATGGCAATACTTATTATGATTACACATTTGGATTATGTATTACACATAAATAAATGAATTAAACATTGCATATTGCAACGCAAAATCTTCAAAGTTGTCTATTTTAATACTTTTTAATTACAATTTATGCATATTTTAAGGATTTTTACACCTGAATTACCCCACCCATATACAACACAATAAAGAATTCTGCATATGAAAAGTAAAAATAGTAGTATATGCATTTGGACGAACCATTTTTGTGTTACTGAAAAAGGAATCGACGAAGATGAATTGATTTTAATTGGGGTTTTAAGGCGCACCAACACAAACATGTTATATGGCGCCAACAAGAATGAGCATTCGACCCGGCTCACGATATCTAGATCTAGATAAGAATTTGCAGAATGTACCTAGAACCTTCTTACCTGCAGAACTTCAGAGTTGCTGCAAATTCTCTAGTAAACATTCCATTTTTCGCTGGAGCCACGATCACTGCCACCACTGAAGTAGCACCTGAAACAATACAGGTTTCATGATGAAAATAATGAACAAAAATGACAAAATTAACATGAATTCGGGGCAATTTTACCCCTATGCCTGGATATGCAGTGGTCATATTCTTGCCCGGGAACCACACGGCGATCTTTAGGGTGATACCTAGATCACTGTACTAACTACTTACCATGGCAACTATTTGTTAGTATTGGTGCAGTTGTTACAATATCATCTGCTTAGGATATGTATCTAAACATAGGTTGTGATGTTTCCGTACTTGATTTAGATATGGAATTAACCTAGGATAGTAAGCATCAACCCTACTTTTGCGCATGCGCATGCAAGTGGACTGATTATTACCTAAAAAAGAAGGTGTATTGCCAATGAAGAGAGAGAGGGAGTGTGTGTGTGTGTGTGTGTGTGTGTGTGTGTGTGTGTGTGTGGAGGGGGTGGGGGTTGGATATATAGGCATTTAGGAACCTGCCCTACTGACGAATAGACACCTATGTTTCTTAACATGATGGGAGAAAAAAAAAGAAGCTATACACGGGATCGCCTGGTCTACGTCCCCATCCGACGGACGAGGGTAAAAGTGTCTTGCCCAAGAACACACCGACAAAATTAACTGGCTCCGGTGAGGCTTGCACCAGGTCCTCTGAATTTAAAGTCCCCCGTGCTATCCACTGCATCAACAGGCTGTATGATCTCAAGCAGGATGACTGCATTAAAATAAATACAACTAAAATGTTAATCCGTCATAAAGGTTATATCCAAGAAGCTGGGTTCACAACGGTCTCTCTTATCTAGCAAGTTAGCATCAAGTTCATGTATGTCGAGTTGCAATGTGCCTGCAAGCCTTATATATGCCCAGCTCATTGCTGTTTTGATAATCTTGGCAATTAAAGCCTTGGAATAAAACAGGACAATTAAGAATACTCAGTACATATTATCTGCTTTAAATAATATAACTTAATGTGACAATATAACATACATATAAGATATAAAAAATAATTAAACGCTTCCAGATAAGAATCGGCATCCAGTGCATCGAGATAGATTACATTTAGTGATCACGGTTAGTTTATTAATGTTTACTCTAAAAGCTAAATCCGACATTCAGGTGCTACTGCAGTTAAAGTAGCTATCCCGCCAACAACAGCCACATTTTACAACCTATGTACATCGTTTCTAAACCTACTGACCACGAGGTATATACATAACTTACATCGATTGAGAATCAAAACTCTATAGATACAATATAAAAAGCTTTAACCAGCCAGACAAAATATGAGATGAACACCTGGATAGAGTTTTGATCAACTGTTTTTGTAGTGTAATTTTGTCGTAATTTGGCGGGTTATTTTAAAATTTGTATAACAATCACCTAAAAATCAACAGTTAAACCGTAAAATGCCTTTTCTTTTTCTTTCTTCTCTTTTTGCAATTTGTCGAAAATGTAGTGGTCTACTTTGTGATTTTTAGTTCGTGGATTTATTCAATAAAACTTTTGAAGTGATTCTATGAAAAGTGTACAACTTCAAGCCATAAACAAGAGACACACTCGCCTTGTCTCAAAGTGCTCTCATGTTTTAAGAAACAACAACAATTTCTTTATATAAATCTGCCTAACTGTGACCCCTGTGGTGCCATATTTGATCCCATTGTCGCCATTTGAACAAACTAGGTAGAGGATCAGAAGCTTATGGTACATGCAAAATATTATTTAGCTTCTGAAGTATCAGAGAAGCTGTTTTAACATGTTTTCCTATATAATTTAATGTTATAGTGTGACCCCCGGGACAGGGCCAAATTTGATTTCAGGCTTGATTCAAGGGACACCATTTAAATTACTTGGTACAGGACAATAATCTTAAGCTACATGTAGCTTATTACACCTCTAGCTCCTGTAGTTTCAGAGTAGATGTTTATAGACGTTCCTACATAACTCTATTTAAATATGTGACCCGCGGGACCGGGCGAAATTTGACCATAATATCACCATTTGAACAAAATAAATTGGTAGAGATCGATACTCTTATGCTACATGCATCGTATTAGACCTATAGCTCTTGTAGTATCAGAAAAAGAATATTTTATGGACTTTCCTATATAACTCTTTGTAAAACTTTAACCCCAGAATCCCACCACCCCCACCCCGTGTGGTTGCCGGGTAGAATACAACCACTGCAAACACACCGTCACATGCAGAGTGGTAGGACCCCCCCCCCCCCCCCCCCCCCCCCCATTCATATTCATTTTGTCATTTTTTGTTCATGCTCATTAAAGGTCTTCATCATGACCCCTGCATTGTGTCAGGTGCCATCTCGCTCACATCACTAAGAGCAGTGGCAGCAAAACAATAAACATGGCTCCAGCGTAAAAGGAGTGTCTACAATAGAATTTGCAGCAACTCTGCAGTTCAGGGTGAGAAGGTCCTAGGCCCATTCTCCATATTTTATCTCGATGTATATGTAGGATGAGCCTGGCATGTTCATGCCTGCTGGGGGCCATATAACCTTTCATAAGTTGGTGCGCCTTAAAACCCAATTCAGTTCAATTCAATAACCCAGAACCGGGCCATAGTTGGACACAGAGTCACGATTTGAACAAAATTGGTAGAGAACCATAATCTTTTACAATATGCAAAATAGTAGACCTCTGGCTCTTGTTTTTTTTAAAGAAGAGATTTTAAAGAAGTTTCTATATGACTCTATGTAAATATATGACCCCTGGGGCGGAGCCAGATATGACCCCAGGGTCAACATTTTAACATACTTGCTAGTAGACCATAAGCTTATGCTTCATGCATAATATGGGACCTCTAGCTCTTACAGTTTTAGAGAAAATTATTTATTTTTAAAGATTTCCTATATAACTATGAAAAAATGTTACCCCCGGGGCTGGGCCATATTTGACCCTGGGGTCACTATTTTAAAATACTTGGTAGAGGACCCTAAATGTATAATACATGCAAAATATTAAACCTGTAACTCTTCTAGTTTCAGCGAAATCGATTTTTTAAAATACAAGAGTTTTGCTTAAAAAGGGGAGATAACTCTCATAACAGGAATCAGCTACCCTGTTCACACTGCTATCATGGATTTTTTGTTTCTCTACAAGGTACTCAATAACATGGTACTAGTAAGAATTTGTCCCTTGAGATGGTAACAAAAAAGTGTATGGCTCACGGTCTAATACTGCAATCACTTCTATATACGAGGGTGTCATGACCCGTCACCACCTGTTTAGAATTAAAGTATACTGCAATCCCTTCTCTATACTAGGGCGTCATGACCCGTCACCATCTGTTTAGAATTAAAGTATACTGCAATCCCTTCTCTATACTAGGGCGTCATGACCCGTCACCATCTGTTTAGAATTAAAGTGCAATCCCTTCTCTGTAATAGGGCGTCATGACCCGTCATCATCTGTTTAGAATTAAAGTATACTGCAATCTTTTTGTTTAATAATATTTTATTGCAGATATGTTACAATACATCAATTCAACATCACAATATTCATAGAAACATATGCAAGTGGATTGAACTACAAGTTATTACAACATTAGTTACAGTTCTCTCCATTGTGGCTGAAGAAGTGTATATGATTATCGGTTTGAAATTGTAACAATATATTTAAATAGAAATTTGATACAGAAAAACGCAGAAAAAAAAAAATAATATAATAAAATAATAATAAAAAAAAATCCAAAAATGTAAACTCTGCCGTGCCATTCTACCCCCACGCAATCTCCACCGAAATAACACCACAATATCCCCGTTCAGGCTGATAGAAACATAACGACAGTAGATATAGACAAAATAAAACGTTATATTGATACAAAGTTAAGGATTTTGGAATCGTTTAGTGTTTTTAATATAGTTTTGCACTTGAGTAAATAGAATATGATTTTCCTCGTCTTTTAGTTGGTCGATGCCGTATAAAAGTTTGTGAGTACTTAAAGGATGAAATATACGAGTGTCTAAAAATAATTGCCGTCTTTCATTTCTGAAATTTACACATCTAAACAAATAATGCTCAACATCTTCAAAACCATTACCACATATACAATTGGGATTATCCCTCAAATGATTAAGAAAGAGATCAGCATTTAAATTGCTGCAGTTGTTTCGCAAACGCGCATGTAGAACTGAAAGGTATCTATCACCCAGTATGTAGTATTGGGGTACTATCGGTGGTTTAAAGTAATTGTTAAGCCTAGTTTTAAAACTCGAAAGGGATGGTGCTTCGCGAATATTGATATCAAGTTCATTCCAAACTTTTAGAGATGACGGTAAGACTGATCTCGAAAACAGTTCTGTTCTTCTAGGTAAAGTAACGAAGTTGGAACTGTTTCTCAAGTTGTAAGGATTCGATTCCGAAACAGTTGCAGGGAATATTTCATTCAAGTAACTCGGTAAAACTCCATTTGTAAACTTAAAGGTCAATATCAACTTTTGGATGTGTCTTCGGTCGGCCAGAGAGACCCAACCAATTTCAGTTAACAATTTTTGTATAGAGACAGAACGAGTCAGGCCAGTAACTATTCGCGCGGCTTCATATTGTATTTTTTCTAAGTTATCTTTTTCATAATTTGTACAACTATCCCATATTATAGCCGCGTATTCTAAAATAGGGCGAAGGTAAGATTTATATATTTGATTAAGCGTTTGACGTTTTAATCTAAATTTCATTAATTTCATTGAACCTAATACCTTAGACGCAGATATTACAATATTTGAAATATGTTGATGCCAGGACCCATCATGACTAAGGGTTACTCCTAGATGTTTATGATGGTCAACAAAGTTAAGTTGTGTATTTTCAAATATCAAAGACGGACGGTTTCTGTTTGCAAGTGAAAAGAAGATAACTTCAGTTTTAGATGGATTAAATTTTACTAGCCATTGCTTTGACCAATTCGATATTTTACACAAGTCATCATTAATTGTAGTTTCCATATAATCTAAATCGGATGTAGATACCGCAATAGAACTGTCATCAGCAAATAACCTTGTTGTACTAAGCAATGCGTCAGCTATGTCGTTATATAAATTAAAAACAATAATGGTCCTAGAACAGACCCTTGGGGTACGCCGGCATTTGGAGTTTTTATTTCAGAAAAGGTCGAACCAACGAAAACTCTTTGTTTACGATCAGTTATGTAATTATTTATCCAATTAAGAAGGTTGCCTGAAATGCCATGTTGTCGGAGTTTAAAAATTAAAGCTGCGTGCCAGATGCGATCGAAAGCTTTGGATATATCAAAAAATACCATACATGTAAATTTGTTTTCATCAATCGCTTTGCATATTTGATTATAAATATCAATTAGTTGATAAACTGTTGAGTGACCAGGTAAGAAACCAGACTGGTTTTTAAATATTAAATTATTGGTAAGCAAAAAATTAAAAATATGTTTGAATATCACGCGTTCCATAACTTTTCCAACGCAGCTAATTAACGATATTGGTCTATAGTTTGAAGGTGAATCTTTATCACCTGATTTAAAAAGTGGCATAACATTAGCTAATTTCCAGCATTGTGGAAAGATATTTTCTTGAATTGAACGATTAAACAGAATACACAGGGGGCGACATATTGTTTTTGAAGTTTCTTTCAGGACTCTATGACTTATTTCATCTGGCCCACTAGCTTTATTTATCACTAAAATTGATAGGATATCAGAAATTTCATTTTCAGTAATATTAATATCATTGATAATATTGATCGTCTTAGGTATAAATTGTGGTAGAGTGGCATTGGTGTCGTCAACAGTTGATATTGATGTAAAAAAGTCATTCAATAAATTTGCCCTTTCTTCGTCAGATACAGAATATAAACCATCGTTGTTCTTTAAAGGTGGTATGACGTTACAACTGTTAGCGTTTTCTTTAATTAACATTTTGATTATTTTCCAGTACTGTCGAGGATTTGCAGAATTCATATCACTTAGAGAAAATTCAAGTTGATTAAAAAATATTTCTTTAGCATGCTTTTTCATATTATTAACTTTATTTCGAAGGTCTTTATATAAGCGCCAATCAGATTGATTGCCTGTACGTAAAGCTATTGATTTTTTTCTATCGCGTTTACGAGATGCTAGTCGAATTTCAGAATTATACCAAAGCTTATCATTTGGACGAATTGTTACGAAACTAGTTGGAATGCATTCCTTCATGAGATCAGTGAGTTTATTAATAAAACTATTTGCAGCGATATCTACAAAATCTGTATGCAGAAAAGTCCAGTCTGTTGATCTCATTAAATTATTCAACTTTTCAAAATCAGCACGTTTGTAATTCCAGACTCTTCTTTGAAACGGTATATTTATACAAAATTCGCTTTTAATGAAAGCATATGTACTATAATGATCACTGATACGATTTGCTGTTTGATAAACGCCAGAATCATAAGAAGTTAAATGATTAGAGATAGCGATTGGATCTATTAAAGTGCTTGAAGTGTTAGTTACACGAGTAGGATCTTTAATTATATTTATCATATTATTAAGAGTAAGTATATCTCGAAATTTATGATTTGACAGGTTTAATTGGTCTTCATTAATGTCACCTAAGATAATGATATTTGAAGTTATTTCAGAAGCATGTTCAACGCAGACGTTTAACCTGTCCCAGAATTCAACTGCATAGTGCGGTGGTCGATAAAGTGTGCATATAAGAAAAGACTGGCTATTATCTTTAATTTCAACCCATATTGATTCAGGAAGTAAATATTCCAATTCAATTTTCCTATCTGGTCTTAAATGGGGCGAGATATACATTAATAATCCGCCAGAATGAGATGTATTATCCTTACGGAACATAGCATCAAAAGTTTCTAAATGTAACATTTCGTTTTCAATATCAGTCGATAGATGAGTTTCAGTAAAACACAATATATCAAAATCCACGAAGTTGTCTTTGATATAGTCAAATTTGTTCCTAATACTACGAATATTTTGATGTATTATTGAGAAACATTGCCTTGTGTCATAAATTGGGCCCGGATTCAGTTCTACATCTCCTGATAATATAATTAAAGTATTCATAATTAGGAAAAAGTAAATATTTTGCATGATATCGCATGTTGAAAATATATTCGGATTAGATTTATATTCATAATTAATTTTCTCCGATAATGAGTTAAACGTTTGACATACAACTAATACGGCAATGAGTGCAATATAAGGATGCGCAGTGTTTAAAAAAAACGAACGATTAATTGAGCAGCTCTTACTAAACAATATAAGATTATCTCAAGTGTCATATTAAGAGGGTGCATATAGCACGTACACGATTTTAGTATTCGCTGTCGCCTGTTATTATAAAGTCCAATAGTCGCTCTCCATGAGTTTAGGTCATTACCGATGGGGATAAATTATAACGTCAAATATAATGAAGAGCGACAATCGGACCAATGGCAAGTGAGGTGTGAACAGGAATATGCGAGACGATATGGTGAACAAACACGGGGGCACGGCAGGCACGGGAGAACAAAACATAAACAATATGAAAAGCATGTGCTTTTACACTGAGAAAAAAAAACAAAACACAAAAACAAAACAAAACTGTATCCTAGAACGAGAAAATTAGATTACAAAAAAAGAAAAAATATATATAAACTTACGTTAAATTAGTGCTTTCATTTTTTTTTCTTATAATATTTAAATCTAATATAAAAATAATAATAATAATTGTGTTACTGGTTGTATTAATGCAATTAAATAGGGAACATAATTGCGCCACTTTATAAAATATCCAAGACCACAGAATACCTAATACATAATAAACAATATACAAAAAAACCACCAAAAAAAGAAACACACACATTACAATTACAATGAAAGTTGTTATTCGCAATAGCATATAATCATTCGTAAATAACACGATATGAGTATCGTAATTTAGTGTTAATCGCATCATCCATTACATATTCATGTGGGCAAGTGAACATACAAGCTACATTTGCTCACATGAAATGATTACCCCAATTTCAACCTTATTTGAGAGCATATAGTACTTAACAGTTATTAAGACCTTATCTTCCACAAGTACATAGATTAACACATGTATACACTAAAGTGTATGTTTAAATTACGAATACATGCATACACATATTCATACACATGCTTAATTAAGGACTATGTTTTCTTAACTGTAATGCCGGTCTAAGACCCGAGAAGTGTGCCGAAAATGCAAAGAAAAATCTGCATTCACATTTCATATTCATGTGTGAAAGGGAACATACAAGCTACACTTGCTCACATGAAATGATTACACCAATTTCACCCTGATTTGAGAGTTGACGTTCTATAAAGATGTTAAATAGTTTTTGAGATTAATTTGAGATTAATTTGAGACAAGAGTAATAATACATATACATACACATTTGCATGACATAATATAAGCCAAATCAAGACAATTCAGTAATGATACTCGTACGATCAACACTTGTACTGCAGTACTAATTTAAATCTTTAGTGAATATAAATGTTATTCATCCACGTGCATATTAGCTTACTACAACAGCCGTAAAATCCTAAGTAATAATAATAGTCACGTTTTGAAGTAAGGTCATGTGTGCTGGTATTATCAATCTGATAGGCATAACAGTGAGTCATTCACATATATTATTAAATTAATTGAGCTACCATTTAGATATTAATATATACACTGCACTATATTGGTGGATTAATATGTATATAAAGCACTCATTTCCACATACTCTTTATCAATCTACAACGGTAAAAAAAAAAACGATAATAGGCACGTGCAGTATGGTCACGTGTGGTATAATCAATCTGATCATGGCATAAGGACTAGCCTATGTACAACGCAGCAAGTCATTATTTAACATAAACACATGTTTACACATTTTGGTCTGGCAATTAAGGTCTAGCGTATATCATTAATGGATTTAAACACAAACTTTAACTTTCAAGTGTTCCATGTAGTAAACATGCATAAGGCATGCTTAATGAGTGTCGAAGAAATTTAAGTGTTAACAATTTCTTGATATTCGGAGTATACCTAAGTGGATTTTGAATTCAGATTCATTTTGTAAAAAAACACACAAAAAAAAAACAACACAAAAAAACCCCGTAAGTTTATAGTAATTATCGTCTGCACAAATGCGGACAGGTAAACTGTAGGGCAGGTGTGAATATTCAATATTGGATAACAATCAATGCATAGCTCGACAAGGTATGTTTTTTATAGATAATTAGTCGATCGATGAATGCATGCTATATGGTATACTATTTATAGCACAATATTAGGTCAATATTTAGCACAATGTTTGTTTACATACAAAGACATTTGACAACTGTCAAAAACAAAACTTTATGGTGTTAGTCTTTTGGGATCTGCTTCCCTTCTTTGATGCATTGGATTGCCTCCATGCTGCGGATGGGAACACCTCTCTCTTCTCCCGGACATACGACATATATCATGCAACCGGCAATATAAGTTTTAGTCACATTTTTGGCACGAACAAGCTGTCTTGCCTCGTACGCAAGGCTTTCACGATAGCGAGTCAAATTGTCTTGAACAAATATGCCATTGCCAAGTGATTTTCGACCACCATAAAGTCTTTGCCTCGCCTTGGAGTTGGTAAATTTAATTATTACCTTGCGATTTAAAGTTCCTTTTCGCTTGCCTTTACGGTGGCACCTGTCAATGTCGGAACTATTTAGTTGAATTCCACACTCAGCAGCCTTGTTCAAAATTTTGGTCTCGACGTCTTCCGTGGGGGAACCAGAATCACCCGTGATACCAGTAATGTCGAGACACATACGTCGACCATACTGATCAAGTTCGTCAAGCTCGAGTCGTGTGACTTGCAGATCACTCTCTAGTTTGGATTTTGCAGTTTTCAAGGAGGCTATTTCATGTTTTAATTTTGATGTCTCTGCCTCAAATTGGGATATTATTTCCAGTTTTATTTCTCTGATTAAATCAGACTTGATTTCCTTAGCAACAATTGGTCCCAGGATTGCACCTAATTCAGCTAGTTGTTCTGTTGTAAAAGTTGACATATTTGATGAAGTGGGTGGGGTATCTAGATGTAGGGTATCCGGGTGTGGGATATCAGAGTTCTGAATCCGAGATATCTAGTGTTTCGAAGTATTCGGAGTCACTATCGTTAGTATCGTTAGTATTATTGTCTAAACGAAATCTATACTTTTTGACGAGTGGCTTTTGCCCTGGCGATGATTTATTCCGCTTTCGTCTCGGCATAGGGACTCAGCTGATCAATGTCACAGGTCAACAGTTATCTAATTGCCATATTTACCGCTAACTCGTCAATTAATATTCACTTTTGGAGCGTATTACCTGTTAGATCTATTGGCGAGGTAACATTATAGCACACTTTTACGTCTCGTTCTCATCTGGATACAGTTTTATTGATGAAAACTCACATTTTCTTTGTCAGCGGAAAATTAAACGCCATGTTTTTTCTCAAACCGGAAGTCCATCTGTTTAGAATTAAAGTATACTGCAATCCCTTTTCTATACGAGGGCGTCATAGTTTAACGACCACATTCATATTGACCGATTAGCTTTTGAGTTCGTGACCCTTAAACTCCGGCAACTTTTCGCCTATTCCACCAAGGAATATAAGGTTTCAGATAACATATAACAGTGGTTGTATCACACGTGGTTAGAGTATTATCAGTGGTTATTTTACCTATCTACTAGCACAATTATGGAACAGCTTACATACATGTTTAATACTAATATAACTCACACGTCAGTTATTACACCGTGATAGAGTTTGATATTTTCTATTAAAGAGTGGTTACATAATACTGTTTAAGTATTAATATGTTTATTTTGACAATGAATACTCCTTAAAATTCACCGTTATGCATAAAATTAGGTTGTCAATTTATCACACCCAATGTTTGTTTTTGTTATGGTTTAAACAGCGATTGTATTGTTGTTTCACATGTGGTTAGAGTATTACCAGCGGTTACTTTCAGTAATTAAAATAAATAAAATCCACATTTAAAAGGAATGTAGCGACACATCCAAACCATCTTAATTATTAAAATTTCTGAAAAACTTGAATAAGGGTGAACTAATTATTTATAACGTGGGGTGAGTATAAACGTTCATACCCCATCCGAAGCGAAAACGAGGTTGGCTGGGGTATGAAATAAAACCTTATTTTCGGCTTTAAAAGTTTGCATATTGTAAAATTAAATCATTTAACAGGTAATTTTAAACAAGTTATCACATTTTTCCAGTAAAAAAATGTTTTTAAACGTGTTTTATTGATAAAATATCCGTTATATAATTCGCGAACATAAACGTTCTCATCCCTTAATTACGGTGTCCTGTTAGGGCCATCTTACCATCGACCATCGACATAGGTCGATGGTCGAGGGTAATATGCGATGGTCGATGGTAAGATGCGATGGTCGATGGTAACATGCGATGGTAAGATGCGCTGGTCGATGGTAAGATGCGATGGACCATCGACCATCGCATCTTACTATAGGGCCATGTTACCATCGCAACTTACCATCGACCATCGACCTAGGTCGATGCTCGATGGTAAGATGCGATGGTCGGTGGTAAGTTGCGATGAACCATCGACCATCGCATCTTACCATAGGGTCATGTTACCATCGCATCTTACCATCGAGCATCGACCTAGGTCGATGGTCGATGGTAAGATGCGATGGTCGGTGGTAAGATGCGATGGTAAGATGCGATGGTCGATGGTAAGATGCGATGGACCATCGACCATCGCATCTTACCAATGACCATCGCATCTTACCATCGCATCTTACCATCGACCATCGCATCTTACCATCGACCCTCGCATCTTACTATCGACCATCGCATCTTACCATCGACCTAGGTCGATGGTAAGATGAGATGGTAAGATGGCCCTAACAGGACACCGTTCTTAATGGAATTAAGGCGGGCCAGGTAATGAAATTCGGATGATGATCAAAGAAGATATGATCATTTGAAGGTTCTGTTGAAATGGATATGGAAGCCGCCATTTTGAGACTGTGACATCACAGTTCTAAATGACCATAAATATGAAAATTCACTGATTTACATGGAACACACGACATTAACTGTATGAAAAACATGTATACTTAATGGCACTAATGCTTTATATGACAGTAAAGGATTTAGCATCAATTTGCAGTGATTTTCTTTGCATGATATTTATCAATATTCCAAATATGGTAATTTGGAACTATGACTTTCAATAATAGAGCTGTTTGGTTGTGCTGGATTTTGAGTGAATATAACAGCTAAAACACAGCTTTAATATAACTAGTTCTGATGTGAATAAGCATAATTTAGAACAAACTAATCCATTAAACAATATCACATTTTACAAGTAATGATCTGTTATGGGTATTATCAAAACCTCAAAGGGAGGTAATTTGATAATTGTTGATAATCAAAAGCTGCCATCTACAATAGTTGAGTTATGTTTTAGGTGAGTTTTGTAGGTGAGATTTGTTTTGGTAAGGAACCCACAGAAACTATTGTCTCGGCCAAATATAGGTATATTTCATAGGGTTGATATTTTAGGCCAAAATGCAATTTTAAGAGCATTTTTAAAAAAATGGGAGATACATTCCATGTATACTAAAATGTTATACTATTCTTTGTTTGCACTACATTGGTGGAGGTCTATATTTATTTCCTGGTGTGTTGTCCAGAAAATAAGGCGAAAAAAAGTGGGTACTTTTTATTTTTTCTCAGTATATGTACTAGCATACGGGAAGGGACTTTATTAATGTTGGAAGAACTTATGGCCCAACCCTTTGCATGTATAAAGAAGAAAAGCATAAAAATATGTTTAAAAATAATATAAGGAATTTCTTATAGAAGACGGATGCTGCCATGCAACTAACCCTTTCTACAACGCGAAAACACTAAGTCGAAAACAATAGTCCAAACAAACACTTAGTTGAAAAGTTTAGTAAACAAGGAAATTATCTACCTTTTTCTTAAAAATGCATTTTGTTTGCCTGAAAACATATACTTTATGAAAAATACTTAAAGCTATACAGTCCCTGTTTTAACTGGTAATAACTGATGAATATGAATGAGTCACGTGTGAAGTACTTTCACACCCCAACTGTCGGTATATAAGGCAGAAATCGATGCGTAAAAGTTCACATTTTATTTAGCCTCCGTACAGATAACATTTATAAATATACTTCAGAATATGTGATAAAAAATAGTTGCCCGGATCGGGATTTGAACCACTGCCTTGCATTTTTAAGTTTTGAAGGATGTACGTTGAAACCCTGGACCACGGCTATTTATAGACATGTTGTAGCATTTTTAACACTAAAAAGGCATTACGTAATAACTAACGTGCACGCACAAACTCATCAAGCGCTAAATAATAAGTCGAGATATGGTGAGGCGAAGTATTAGTTTCATATTGATAGCATAAAGTATTATACAATAAAATGTTAATTTAGACGTGCGACAATATGGACTATACATTTATTGATCCATCTTTAGTTAGGTTCAAATATATTATTTTGCCTCATAATAAATTGTAGTTAGTATACTATTTTCTAAAGTAGCGTTATAGTTCAGTGGTTAGAGCACCCGACTTGAAATCAGAAGGTCGTGTGTTCGAGCCCTGGAAGAGGTTAACTTCTTTTTCTGCAAAGGATTACTGTTACCTGTGCATAGGTACGATGTGCACTGGTCGATGTCTATACAGTTAATGTGTGTGTATAAGCTTTTATTTACCTTCGCTGAATTGCACGAAGCATTTTAGCGAGCTTGTGTGGGTGATGTGCATAGTTCTGTATATATATCTAGTCTACTTGAGGCAGATATAGTGCTGCCGCACTGGAATACCATGACATAGTACACGATACCCCACCCAGTCACATTAGTTTGACACCGGGTCGACCAGTCGTAGCACTACCCATTAATTGCTCGTCAGGCATGGGTTACAAGTAATTACTATCATTTTTAAAGTCTTTGGTATGACTCGGTCAGGGGTCTCGAACCCACGACCTCCCGAATGCAAGACAGACGCTATAACCACTACACCACAATGATTCGGTCAAATATACAGTTAATGATTTCCTGCACTACATTTGCTCGCTTAAATACCCGATTTCGACATGAGCTGGTGAACATGAAGTTACAAATAAGGACACGCATACAAAGAAGAAATCAATTGATATAGAGACTGTGTAGCTTTAAATGACAATGCAGTCAAAGTTACCAGAAGTTCAATTAGCATATATATTAGGAGCTCCTACTTCTAATAACCATTGGGAATTTTAATTGGATTTAATGACGAGCCAATTAGTAACTAGGAACACGGAATACACTATATAAGGATTAGTCAAAATATTTTAATTAGGAAATATGAATAGGACCTATGAGGATCAGCGAACATATTTTAATTAGGAACTAGTCAATAGAAATTGCTTAGGAACTTAGAACTGCTTAGGGACTAGTTATCTTCACGCACATGAAATTGACACAATCTTAATCTAATTTAATTTAGGAACAGGTTCCTACGTTCGTCTTTTGTCGAACACTCATTGTATCTTCCTTATTAAACCTAGGGTAATCATCGACAAAGTCGTCTGAAACTTAATGTTAGCTTCTTGCACACATATTGAAACGTAAACAACGTGTAATAGAGACAAATATATTGCGTCTATAAAACAACAAAATCTTCCTTGATTATACCATGGCAATTATTAACGATTATCTGCAAAAAATATTCAAGAATTAATGAAGGATGAGGTTTGCACGAAGACGCATTTTGCCCGAAAGAAATAATAATGAATAGAAATCTTTATCATTGGGAAACCGAAAGGACTTCTTGGTGTCTATCCGACTTCGTGTTTACCATAGATTTTATCGATAACTTTATACAGGTCACGCTTTAACCTGCGAAGAGCGCTGTAGTCAATTATTTATGAATACATGTAGCCTGTATATATTTGAAATTCTGAGCCATCTGATTGGTTTAAAAAGTAGGATAAACACTAAAAATCAATTAAGACGATACAAACTGTTCACGGAAATATCTCGATAAATAGACCCGGTGTCGATAAAAGTAGTTACAGGTCAGATGCCACTAATGCATTTCCAATAGGCCTACATTAAAGCCTTTTGGCCTTCAACCCTTATTTAAATCACACTGGCTAAAATAAACTAACTTTTCTTATAGAACTATCTTAGATACACTCATAAATGATCAGCAAATTGGGGATAATGTAATGCTTCCAAGTTCACTGTAGGGAGGCACCCCCAGAATGACAGTCAGTTAATTGTACTTTTTTGTTAATACACTCTTAGTACATTTTTATCAATAAAAATGCAAATTTCAATCAAAATATCCTAAATGAACATGTTTTAGGATGGAAATATATTATTTTTATGTTTTATGAGGATTTGTTATGATTTGGGTAATTTAATTCAATATGAATATACCTTACAATCTGACTATATGTCCTAATAGTGGTATCTGACCTACACCTCATGCTGGAATTTCCGATCTTCACCGAATTTCCATGAAAAAAGTGACGTCACTATGACTATGTTTATTTATGATGTTGCGTGTACATGTTTATTATTAATTTTGTTATTCACGGTTATTTAACAATAACATGTAGATGTTTCTGAATAATTCTGGAAAGATGTCTTTGTGTGAAAAGAATATTTGTTTTAAAACACACACACACACACACACACACACACTGCCAAACACTGCTCCAAAAATAAATGCCGTCTGAAACATCCACCGTTAATTAAGGATTATTTTGTAAGGGTATTGTAATTATTGACAAAATTACTTCCTTTGCAGGTTTTTATATTTTATCATGGAACTAACAGCCTGGAATTATACCAGCATATCCAGCGAAATACATCATTTCACAATTACATACCAATTAAATAAAACAACTCACACCAGGCAATGGCCTCTATGTAATTGCTCTGTATAGACAGGCAAGTAACTCTAATTATGGATAGTATCAACTATCAACAATAATTTTGCTCTTGGAGAGGCGGAACCTACTCCGCTGACAGCTGTGACAAAAACGATGGTTAGAGAAGGATTTTAGGCGGGAAACTAATTAAAGAACAAGGGAGTTCAACGTGCATGCAACTACCAAACTGGTTAGATAACCTAATCACACCACATTCATACACATACTATAAATATACATGCACTGAAAGTAGTTCAGTGTCCAGTCTAAACTGTCCAGGAAAATACAAATGCTTAAGGTTCAGTACATGGAATGTAGGCACTATCTTTAAAGGATAGGTATAAATAAATTTACGTAGACAATTCATTATCGAGGCATTATCGAGTATATGTTAATATGTCTTGCTAAATAAGTAAAACACATAAATGATCATGTATATATAATTTAAAAAGCCACAAAGTAAGTACTCAGTGACTTAGCAGAAGCCAGAGCAATACGAGAATAAACCGTTAAAGGTACGCCAATACAAGACTAAAGACAAACATCAAACGCTACCGTCCCAAAGGTTTTAGGTAGACGTCATGATAGGGTCCACAATCTGTCCGGTCATCGCACAATCAAAGAGGAAAGCATAGTTGCGAATTGTAAATAGGTTCACCACCAAACATGCAGTGCGTTGCAAAATGATAGGGTCATAACCTCTTTTGATAAACTTCCTAAGTTTAATAAAGATTGTATGAAAGTGAGTATGACCAAGGTTTTAAATTGGTGATCACGGAGGAACGAACACATGTTCTGGTTTATCTGTTTAAAGAGAGACTTCGTTATGTCGTATATAAGCTCAGTTACAACCGTGTCATGCTTTTCATGACATAGTTTACCTATTTGTTGAGCAATTTCTGTCACATGAGAGTCGTCTAAGTAACGTAAGTCAAGCACCAGTAAGTCATTAATATTATCCTTGAATATATTTTCTAGTTCCTCTAATTGTCATTCAAACTGTCTTATGAACATCTTTAACTTGTTCATGATGGCAAAGATCAGAGTCCTTTTTTTGGGCCGATGCTTTTATGCAATAACTGAAATGAACAGATAACTCAGATCATATCTGGTTCAGAGAGCAACCAATGTGGAATCTGTGCTGTGTTTACAGCACCTACAGCAGCTCCATCTTCTAACACAATATTATATTTCTGCTTGTGAGCTAGTTCATTAGGTATTGATGAGACAACACAAATGAAGTTCATCTCAAACACAGAGATCACTACTTTTAAGATTTAAAGTGTAACTGAACAGTAACACAATGGCGAATTTTTGTTTCTTCTTTATGATCGTCATGTGCAATACTCAATGGTAAGCGTGCCATTCTCACGCTTCAATGAAATGACTGTAAGCCCGGAATACCATAAGTATGGTAATCACTTGATGAGCTTTCCCTGATACATATATGTTTATTTCAGAAAGGACTCTTCAGTGTCATAGTGACATTTGCCACAGAGGCACTAGTCTTCATACAAGTCTCCGATTGTTTTAAGTGTTTCCATTTTAAATACGACGGCTTTAATACAAAATGCCATTATGATCTTCACATTGGGTTTCAGGCCAATTTCATTGTTTTTGCTCGGTAACTATATAGTTTAGACGACGCAATTAACCCGTTAGCATAACATGTCTTCGCGATTAGGTTTTGTTTACTTGTTTAGTCTTGTAAATAACGTTTACCAAGTCAAATAATGTATTTTAGGGTTTTATAAATATATTTTATAATGAACCGACAGTTTCTGATAACATAATTAGTTTAGTACCCTTCAGAAATTTCAAAGGTTGAAGAAAACGTAGAGTCAATCCGAGGTGGAATTTGATTTAAACGTGTAAATCCTTTTACGCCATAACCATAGGGTGCTTCTACTAGTCAAGAGTTTATTCAACAAACACCAATAAACAACCCAACCGCCAAACAAAATACTAAGTTGTGGGACTCTGATAAATCCGATAGTTTTATTGAACATTTTGATATATTACGAGTGGCTGAAATTGGGATGAAAATTAATACGATGTCTGAAAAATGTCTTATTACTAAAGAAGATGTTGATGAGATTGTTGAGAGCATAAATAAACTGTTCGAGACATGCTATCAAGAATCATTCGGATATACTAGGCGAAAGATAAATAATAAGAAAAATATTAAACCATTATTTGATCAGTCGTGTTATAAAGTAAGAAATCTCTATTATAAAGCTAGAAAGTTGTATAATAAATACAAAACGCCGTATTATAAAATGTTTCTAAAATCCGTAAGTAAACAATATAAAAACACCCTATCTACTAGCTATAATCGCTACCGGAACGATAGAATAATCATGTTAAACGTACAAAGCATTCAAAACCTAAACATACTGGAACATTATAAATCCGAATATCAAACAAAATAACACTAAAGCCTCTATTGAAGATTTTTATAATTTTTTAAAAAAATATAAACGGTCAAAACAATGCTAGTTCAAAATGTCAAGATATTTGATTCAGGTACAAAATGAAAGAGTTACGTTGTAAGTGGAACAACTCTTTACAATTTAAATCTTTAAAAAATTAAATATTACGTTTTCTGTCTGCTTTTAACAAAATTGAAATTAGTCTCCAGGCTGAGAATATGCATTTAAAATAGTCTACTCTTCAGGTGATAACCTAATCTATTTATTAATTTCCACGACCCGTCACCACCTGTTTAATATTAAAGTATACTGCAATAACCTCCAAACGTGGGCTTCATGACCCTTCACCATCTGTTTAGAATTAAAGTATACTGCAATCCCTCCTCTATACAAGGGCGTCATGACCCGTCACCATCTGTTTAGAATTAAAGTATACTGCAATCCCTTCCCTGTAATAGGGCGTCATGACCCGTCACCATCTGTTTAATATTAAAGTATACTGCAATCACTTCTATATACGAGGGTGTCATGACCCGTCACCACCTGTTTAGAATTAAAGTATACTGCAATCCCTTCTCTATACTAGTGCGTCATGACCCGTCACCATCTGTTTAGAATTAAAGTATACTGCAATCCCTTCTCTATACTAGGGCGTCATGACCCGTCACCATCTGTTTAGAATTAAAGTATACTGCAATCCCTTCTATGTAATAGGGCGTCATGACCCGTCATCATCTGTTTAGAATTAAAGTATACTGCAATCCCTCCTCTATACAAGGGCGTCATGACCCGTCACCATCTGTTTAGAATTAAAGTATACTGCAATCCCTTCTCTGTAAAAGGGCGTCATGACCCGTCATCATCTGTTTAGAATTAAAGTATACTGCAATCCCTTTTCTATACGAGGGCGTCATAGTTTAACGACCACATTCATATTGACCGATTAGCTTTTGAGTTCGTGACCCTTAAACTCCGGCAACTTTTCGCCTATTCCACCAAGGAATATAAGGTTTCAGATAACATATAACAGTGGTTGTATCACACGTGGTTAGAGTACTACCAGTGGTTATTTTACCTATCTACTAGCACAATTATGGAACAGCTTACATACATGTTTAATACTAATATAACTCACACGTCAGTTATTACACCGTGATAGAGTTTGATATTTTCTATTAAAGAGTGGTTACATAATACTGTTTAAGTATTAATATGTTTAGTTTGACAATGAATACTCCTTAAAATTCACCGTTATGCATAAAATTAGGTTGTCAATTTATCACACCCAATGTTTGTTTTTGTTATGGTTTAAACAGCGATTGTATTGTTGTTTCACATGTGGTTAGAGTATTACCAGCGGTTACTTTCAGTAATTAAAATAAATAAAATCCACATTTAAAAGGAATGTAGCGACACATCCAAACCATCTTAATTATTAAAATTTCTGAAAAACTTGAATAAGGGTGAACTAATTATTTATTACGTGGGGTGAGTATAAACGTTCATACCCCATCCGAAGCGAAAACGAGGTTGGCTGGGGTATGAAATAAAACCTTATTTTCGGCTTTAAAAGTTTGCATATTGTAAAATTAAATCATTTAACAGGTAATTTTAAACAAGTTATCGCATTTTTCCAGTAAAAAAATGTTTTTAAACGTGTTTTATTGATAAAATATCCGTTATAAATTCGCGAACATAAACTTTCTCATCCCTTAATTACGGTGTCCTGTTAGGGCCATCTTACCATCGCATCTTACCATCGACCATCGACATAGGTCATGGTAAGATGCGATGGTCGATGGTAAGATGCGATGGTAAGATGCGCTGGTCGATGGTAAGATGCGATGGACCATCGACCATCGCATCTTACTATAGGGCCATGTTACCATCGCAACTTACTATCGACCATCGACCTAGGTCGATGCTCGATGGTAAGATGCGATGGACCATCGACATCGCATCTTACCAATGACCATCGCATCTTACCATCGCATCTTACCATCGACTATCGCATCTTACCATCGACAATCGCATCTTACCATCGAGCATTACTCGATGGTAAGATGCGATGGTAAGATGCGATGGTCGACGGTCCATCGCATCTTACCATCGACCATCGCATATTACTATCGACCATCGCATCTTACCATCGACCATCGCATCTTACTATCGACCATCGTATCTTACCATCGACCATCGCATCTTACCATCGACCATCGACCTAGGTCGATGGTAAGATGAGATGGTAAGATGGCCCTAACAGGACACCGTTCTTAATGGAATTAAGGCGGGCCACGTAATGAAATTCGGATGATGATCAAAGAAGATATGATCATTTGAAGGTTCTGTTGAAATGGATATGGAAGCCGCCATTTTAAGACTGTGACATCACAGTTCTAAATGATCATAAATATGAAAATTCACTGATTTACATGGAACACACGACATTAACTGTATAAAAACATGTATACTTAATGGCACTAATGCTTTATATGACAGTGAAGGATTTAGCATCCATGTGCAGTGATTTTCTTTGCTTTACATGATATTTATCAATATTCCAAATATGGTAATTTGGAACTATGACTTTCAATAATAGAGCTGTTTGGTTGTGCTGGATTTTGAGTGAATATAACAGGTAAAACAGAGCTTTAATAGAACTAGTTCTGATGTGAATAAGCATAATTTAGAACAAACTAATCCATTAAAACAATATCACATTTTACAAGTAATGATCTGTTATGGGTATTATCAAAAACTCAAAGGGAGGTAATTTGATAATTGTTGATAATATGTTTTAGGTGAGTTTTGTAGGTGAGATTTGTTTTGGTAAGGAACCCACAGAAACTATTGTCTCGGCCAAATGTAGGTATATTTCATAGAGTTGATATTTTAGGCCAAAATGCAATTTTAAGAGCATTTTTAAAAAAATGGGAGATACATTCCATGTATACTAAAATGTTATACTATTCTTTGTTTGCACTACATTGGTGGAGGTCTATATTTATTTCCTGGTGTGTTGTCCAGAAAATAAGGCGAAAAAAAAGTGGGTACTTTTTATTTTTTCTCAGTATATGTACTAGCATACGGGAAGGGACTTTATTAATGTTTGAAGAACTTGTGGCCCAACCCTTTGCATGTATAAAGAAGAAAAGCATAAAAATATGTTTAAAAATAATAAAAGGAATATCTTATAGAAGACGGATGCTGCCATGCAACTAACCCTTTCTACAACGCGAAAACTCTAAGTCGAAAACAATAGTCCAAACAAACACTTAGTTGAAAAGTTTAGTATGTCACAGGATGACCTTAGTGGTTGGGCTAACTCAGGAAAGAATCAATGACGGTGAATGCATTTACATAAATTTAATGCAACTTTTAAAATATGTTTAATATATATACAATTATCTAAAAAAACAAGCGAATACACAAATGAACTATGAAAAGAATGTTCTCCTGAACGTTTAAGACGTTCTTAGTATTGTTATAAATACTGAAAGTCTAAGACACTAAAGTGTTGTTAAATCTATAACAATGTTGATCTAGCGCGATAACTGTGATGCGCGAGAGCTCATGAAGATGATGATGCGCGAATTCAATGGATGATTGTCATCAAATGCCTTCTGTAAGGGTTGATGACGCGATGCAATGACAGTTAATCTCCACTGAGATTGTGAATGATATTCCTCCAGTGAGGACTGGTAACGGGCCCACCTTGTGTCCCGGGGGTTATCGTTAGTAAAACCTGGCTGCGCAGGTACGGGGACCGTCTCCACCGCTTGTAACGTTAGTCGTGGAAGCTTAGCTCCACTCCTGGATATCCAAACCTAGATGGCTTACTCCAACCCTGGATGGCTTGATGGCTTATATCCTGGATGGCTTATATCCTGGATGGCTTAGGCTGTAATTATACATACGTTTTAGATGTCGGTTGACAAACATAACAATCTTGCATAATTATCATTACCCAAACAAATCATTATTCAATCAATATATGTAAGCTGTACTAATGATGAGTAGCAATGTATACATATTCTACAACGCCATGTATACGCTATGTACGTCGCTGTTAATCAATGCCCCTAATACATGTAATATAAACATGATCAAATAACTCATATATTACACTCACTGAGTTATGTATGCACGCATTTATTCTTGTCACTCATCTCATTGTTAACTAATATTAACAATCGTGTATTACCATCACCGAGTTATACGCCAACGTTAACTAATGCACCTATTATCCACTGTTATCAAATTAATATTGTTTTACAATTAATGATCAATTACAATAATTACATCTAATAAAGTAACTTCAAAATCATATGCTAGTCTAAAGTTATGTTTGAGAAACATCAATGCTAACCGGATGTCGTAACCGCCAAACAAGATGGCGCCGCCCACTGAATACAAATATACGATAAAAGTTTAATAAAACTACTAACCACATGTTGCCTGTGAAATTTGCCGTCCAATCTCTGTTCCAACAAGTACTATCGATGATCCCGGCGAAAGCTAGAAGACAATGGGTTTTATAGCAAACATTACGCCCAAATCATTATTTGCCCCGTTCAGTCCGTGACAAACGTGGCTAAATCTACAGTATTGAATCTACACGCGAGGCCCTTATACAATTTTGCCGTTTAAGGAAAATATACCTATACGTTTACATGCATTAGCACAAAACTAAACTTATGACACGGCCTCTCTGGTGGCCACTTAAAATGTGCACGCTTTTACGTGTTACATGAATAGATCATGAATATTGTGAAATTGTTTCACCTCGAACAATAGATTTTGGGTGTAACCGATACAAGAGCTATATACGACCAGTACGCTCTACCCGTGACATTTTGTGACAACATCTCCCCACTTAAAGAAAGTGCTACACTTTTAAAATTCAACAAAATGATAATTAATATTTACACGTTAAGAAACTATTAATTCTTCTGAGCAAACGAGCGACAAAACGTACAAGCTGATCGCTCAATCGCTTGAGTATGTTAACTATTACCACTGCAGTTATAACCTAATATAATATGTAATTACAATTTCAACACTATTCTACAATTGTACACTACCCTGTCGTAACATATACTACTATTGTACAATACACTGCAATACACTATTGTATTAAACCGGTCATTATGTGCGGCGACTTAAATAGTCTGCCCCAATATTGTCCTTTCCACGGTCTATTACACCGACTTTACCGTTACTAATAACACTACTTCCTGTCACTACAAGAACTCCAACCTTACACATTGCATCCATCGCATTACCAGTATACTGTTTGCGAAATGGAGTAGGGTCTCTCGTTTCCCTAATCGGCTTTGCTAAAGTGTGCTTAAAGCTACACTGCACTACATCTGTTGGTCTCGACTTATCGGACCGAACAGTACTACACTCAGAGTCTAAACGACTTACCTCTCGTTTCTCTGCTACACTAAGCATGCCCGATATGTCTACATCGGCTGCTCTCTCCCTACCTACACTAGTGGGAAAATACATGGGACTAGTGTCCTCACTACTGTCTTCCTCACTATCCTCAATAACGGCAACATTAACTACGGTTAACACCCCTTGTTGCACATTATCGGTTCTACTTATATACTCTTTCAGCATATTCGCATGAAAGGTCTTTAACTTTCCGTTTATCTCGATACGGTAATCCATAGTGTTCACTATCCCTCTAACGTAAAACGGACCTTTCCATTGTAATAACAACTTGTTATTGTCGGTCGGGAGTAACAGTAACACCTGGTCATCTATCTTAAACTTCCTAGCTCTAGCTTTCTGGTCATAGTACCGTTTGTACTTGGTACTTGCCTTAACTAACTGACTTTGAGCTATCTTACAAGTCTCCTCTAGTTTCTCCTTCAGATCTAAAACATACTGATATGTAGTCTTAACCTCATCACTATCTACTTCACCTGCCCACATCTCTCTAAGAATCCTCATGGGACCTCTAACTGACCTACCGTACAATAACTCAAACGGAGAAAATCCTAAACTCTCTTGTGGAACCTCTCTAAATGCAAACAATAAAGCATTGAGATACTTGTCCCAATCTTTGGGTCTCTCGGTACACATACGCCGTAACATTTGCTTTAACGTCCCGTTAAATCGTTCGACTAACCCGTTACACATAGGGTGATATGGTGTTGTCATGATTTGACGCAAAGACAATAACCTGCTTACTTCAGCCATAAGTTCTGACGTAAACTGTGACCCACAATCAGTCAGCATTTCCTCTGGTACACCTAGCCTACTGAACATATCAACTAATGCCTCAGCTACTCTCTCAGTTTCAATTGAGGGCAATGCGACTGCCTCCGGATACCTAGTTGCATAGTCTACCATGGTTAAAATGTACCTATTTTTCCTATCCGACACTGGAAAAATTGGTCCAACTATGTCTACGGCTACCCTCTTAAATGGTGTATCTATCAGTGGCATCTGACCTAAATGTACTTTGGTCACTCGACCTTTTGGTACTGTCCTTTGGCATACATCGCAGGACCTACAATACCTAGTTACATCTCCACTAACGCCTGGCCAATAAAATTCTGCCAATACTCTATCTGACGTTTTCTTTACGCCTAAATGACCTCCCATAATCGACTCATGAGCTACCTTAAGCACTGTCGTTCTATACTGGGTAGGTACCACTAATTGGTGAAACTGTCTACTACCACTATCTTCAAATTCTCTGTACAATAACCTATTCTTATGTACAAACTTACAACTACCGGACCCTTTACACTTCTTCACTACACCATCCTTGGCCTTCACCTTACAAGGACCTAATGACTCGTCTTGAGTTTGTGCTTCTATAAACTCCGCTTTGGATATGTCACCTACGGCTGCAGGAACCTTTAATTTTCTATAAGCCTGAGCTTGCTTCTGAACCTGCGCTCTAGTCTCTACGGCATTACTTATGCTACTTCTAAAATCGGACATTACCGGAAGTACTGAACCTTCTATGTTCCCCATCGTTAAATCATACATCGGGTCGTCCATACATAGTGCCTCTGTAGTCCCTTTAAAGAAAGGTGTATCTACCTCTATTCTCGCTATTGGCACGTGCTCTACCGACTTATTTAACAACATACACGGTGACTGTTTACCTACCAACTGGTCATCCGTAACTAAACTACGCCTAACTACCACACCTGTACAACCTGTATCCCTCATTACAATTACGTCCGTGCCATTCACTCTACCATCTGCCGTTGGAAGATTTGCATACGGAAAGAGACATGTTCCGATCTTCGTCATTACACCATCCGCTTTAACACAACAGCTACTACTCTCGGTTTTAATAACCGGACTATTACTACCTCTGCCTCTACCTCTACCTCGGTTTTGACCACCTCTACCTCTACCGAAATTCCATGGGTTGTTAAAACCTTGGTTCTGACTCCCTACATTGTTGTCCACTCTACTATTTTCACTAAAATTGTCTACGACAGCGGACACTTTCACCGCTTTCCTACACTCATGTGAAGCATGATTCCCATTACAGTGACGACAACGAATAAAAGGTCTACCTATGTTACCACTATTGCTACCTCCTCTAGCACCCATCGAACTACCTCCACCTCTATAGTTTCCACTCTGGCCTTTCTGTTTATGATCGTCCCCTTGCCTATCTCTAAAAGTTCTGTCTTTCGACACTACATTATGAGCTCCACCTCGAGCCTCGGCAAACTGATCTGCTTGTGTTGCCATTTCTCCTACACTAGCTAATTTTCTTTCTTTGAGAAATAAGAACAGATCTCTACTACAAACATTGAATAGCTGGTCCCGCAACAAGAAATCTACGAGGCCCTGATAAGTCTGCGCTACCTTCCCTAACTCTAACCACCTATCTAAGTAATTTCTAGACCTACTAATAAACTGAATAAATGACTCGCCTTTCTCAGGCAGACACGCTCTAAACCGCTTTCTAAAACCTTCTTCAGTTAACTCAAATCTCTTTAAAAGAGCATCCTTTAACTTGTCATAGTCAAGAGCATCTAAACTAGGTAATCTAGAAAATACATCTAAGGCCTTGCCTCTCAATAACGCACTTAAATGAACTGCCCACTTATCTTTGGTCCATTCCTGTAACTCAGCATAACGTTCGAACCGTAACAAGTAACTGTCCATGTTATCTTTGTCAGCATCAAAGTATGGTAACTTCGAACCTTTTAACTTCCCAGAATAACTATCTTTCCCTTCAGTTTTACTTTCCTTACTATGTGTCTTAGCTGCTTCCAACTCTAAAGCTAACTTATGCTCAAACTCTTTTTGCTCCCTTTCCATTATCATCTTAGCCTTAGCTAGTCTACCATCTGTTTCGAACCTCTCATGTTCTAACTCTTGCTTCTCCTTTACTATTCTACTTTCTAATTCTACCTTCTCTTTATCATCATCTCGCTTCTCTTTAGCTAACCTACCTTCTAATTCTAACTTCTCTGTAGCTAATCTACTTTCGAATTCTAAATTCTCTTTATCAGCATCTAACTTCTCTTTAGCTAATCTACTTTCTAATTCTAGCTTCTCTGTGGCTAGTCTACTTTCTTCATCTCGCTTCTCTTTAGCTAACCTACTTTCGAATTCTAGCCTATCTTTCTCTAATTCTCTTTCCTTAAGTCTAAATTCCCTTTCCCTAGCCTGTTCGTCTTTAACAAAGGTTCTAAGCTCCTCTGCAGCATAACCTAACTCCTTACCCATTTCCGTAAGATCCTTTATGGACGTCATGTCTATAGACATTGTGAACTACACACTACGATAATTACAATACACACGTCACTAATAATTCTACTCAACTAACTACTAATGGTAAGTCACTGTGTCCTCAGTAAATACCTGGGCATCATCATAGGACAAGTTACATAAACATTTGTACTAGCGCTAACTACTAACGATTATGTGTAGATAGTATCTAGCTTCCACAAAACATATGCACTACATAAAATATCTTAATTTGATATTGGACATAAACCTTAAACAATCATCGAAATGTGTATAACATGTACATGTATATTTACTTCTCCCATCAATATAAGTATACTCGAGTGTCACAGCATGAGTAGAACGTCTTGTTCGCCAACCTAATTGGATACTATGTGTATATCAGGGAGGTAAAAACAAACACCCAAATTATTGAGCAAAAGTGCCTCAGACCCACTCGTGTAGACCACTGCGACCTCGCGCCAAGGAAAGAACGGACAAAACAACAGTTTGGACTCACCCTACCCTTGTCGTGTCTTGACTTGTCTTCCAAGCTGTGGCCGTGATCGTCGACAGTCGCCGTGATGGATCAGAGGGTGGTACACAATTCTAAAATAATAAGTAGAGATTTAGTATATCATAATAAAGATCACTTATTGATTCTTTCCCTCCGTAGTCGCCCAAAATCCCACTTCTGACACCAGTTGTCACAGGATGACCTTAGTGGTTGGGCTAACTCAGGAAAGAATCAATGACGGTGAATGCATTTACATAAATTTAATGCAACTTTTAAAATATGTTTAATATATATACAATTATCTAAAAAAACAAGCGAATACACAAATGAACTATGAAAAGAATGTTCTCCTGAACGTTTAAGACGTTCTTAGTATTGTTATAAATACTGAAAGTCTAAGACACTAAAGTGTTGTTAAATCTATAACAATGTTGATCTAGCGCGATAACTGTGATGCGCGAGAGCTCATGAAGATGATGATGCGCGAATTCAATGGATGATTGTCATCAAATGCCTTCTGTAAGGGTTGATGACGCGATGCAATGACAGTTAATCTCCACTGAGATTGTGAATGATATTCCTCCAGTGAGGACTGGTAACGGGCCCACCTTGTGTCCCGGGGGTTATCGTTAGTAAAACCTGGCTGCGCAGGTACGGGGACCGTCTCCACCGCTTGTAACGTTAGTCGTGGAAGCTTAGCTCCACTCCTGGATATCCAAACCTAGATGGCTTACTCCAACCCTGGATGGCTTATATCCTGGATGGCTTATATCCTGGATGGCTTAGGCTGTAATTATACATACGTTTTAGATGTCGGTTGACAAACATAACAATCTTGCATAATTATCATTACCCAAACAAATCATTATTCAATCAATATATGTAAGCTGTACTAATGATGAGTAGCAATGTATACATATTCTACAACGCCATGTATACGCTATGTACGTCGCTGTTAATCAATGCCCCTAATACATGTAATATAAACATGATCAAATAACTCATATATTACACTCACTGAGTTATGTATGCACGCATTTATTCTTGTCACTCATCTCATTGTTAACTAATATTAACAATCGTGTATTACCATCACCGAGTTATACGCCAACGTTAACTAATGCACCTATTATCCACTGTTATCAAATTAATATTGTTTTACAATTAATGATCAATTACAATAATTACATCTAATAAAGTAACTTCAAAATCATATGCTAGTCTAAAGTTATGTTTGAGAAACATCAATGCTAACCGGATGTCGTAACCGCCAAACAAGATGGCGCCGCCCACTGAATACAAATATACGATAAAAGTTTAATAAAACTACTAACCACATGTTGCCTGTGAAATTTGCCGTCCAATCTCTGTTCCAACAAGTACTATCGATGATCCCGGCGAAAGCTAGAAGACAATGGGTTTTATAGCAAACATTACGCCCAAATCATTATTTGCCCCGTTCAGTCCGTGACAAACGTGGCTAAATCTACAGTATTGAATCTACACGCGAGGCCCTTATACAATTTTGCCGTTTAAGGAAAATATACCTATACGTTTACATGCATTAGCACAAAACTAAACTTATGACACGGCCTCTCTGGTGGCCACTTAAAATGTGCACGCTTTTACGTGTTACATGAATAGATCATGAATATTGTGAAATTGTTTCACCTCGAACAATAGATTTTGGGTGTAACCGATACAAGAGCTATATACGACCAGTACGCTCTACCCGTGACATTTTGTGACAAGTAAACAAGGAAATTATCTACCTTTTTCTTAAAAATGCATTTTGTTTGCCTAAAAACATATACTTTATGAAAAATACTTAAAGCTATACAGTCCCTGTTTTAACTGGTAATAACTGATGAATATGAATGAGTCACGTGTGAAGTACTTTCACACCCCAACTGTCGGTATATAAGGCAAAAATCGATGCGTAAAAGTTCACATTTTATTTAGCCTCCGTACAGATAACATTTATAAATATACTTCAGAATATGTGATAAAAAAAAAGTTGCCCGGATCGGGATTTGAACCACTGCCTTGCACTTTTAAGTTTTGAAGGATGTACGTTGAAACCTTGGACCACGGCAATTTATAGACATGTTGTAGCATTTTTAACACTAAAAAGGCATTACGTAATAACTAACGCGCACGCACAAACTCATCAAGCGCTAAATAATAAGTCGAGATATGGTGAGGCGAAGTATTAGTTTCATATTGATAGCATAAAGTATTACACCATAAAATGTTAATTTAGACGTGCGACAATATGGACTATACATTTATTGATCCATCTTTAGTTAGGTTTAAATATATTATTTTGCCTCATAATAAATTGTAGTTAGTATACTATTTTCTAAAGTAGCGTTATAGTTCAGTGGTTAGAGCACCCGACTTGAAATCAAAAGGTCGTGTGTTCGAGCCCTGAAAGAGGTTAACTTCTTTTTCTGCAAAGGATTACTGTTACCTGTGCATAGGTACGATGTGCACTGGTCGATGTCTATACAGATAATGTGTGTGTATAAGCTTTTATTTACCCTCGCTGTATTGCACGAAGCATTTTAGCGAGCTTGTGTGGGTGATGTGCATAGTTCTGTATATATATCTAGTCTACTTGAGGCAGATATAGTGCTGACATAGTACACGATACCCCACCCAGTCACATTAGTCTGACACCGGGTCGACCAGTCGTAGCACTACCTATTAATTGCTCGTCAGGCATGGGTTACAAGTAATTACTATCATTTTTAAAGTCTTTGGTATGACTCGGTCAGGGGTCTCGGACCCACGACCTCCCGAATGCAAGACAGACGCTATAACCACTACACCACAATGATTCGGTCAAATATACAGTTAATGATTTCCTGCACTACATTTCCTCGCTTAAATACCCGATTTCGACATGAGCTGGTGAACATGATGTTACAAATAAGGACACGCATACAAAGAAGAAATCAATTGATATAGAGACTGTGTAGCTTTAAATGACAATGCAGTCAAAGTTACCAGAAGTTCAATTAGCATATATATTAGGAGCTCCTACTTTCTAATAACCATTGGGAAATTTAATTGGATTTAATGACGAGCCAATTAGTAACTAGGAACACGGAATACACTATATAAGGATTAGTCAAAATATTTTAATTAGGAAATATGAATAGGACCTATGAGGATCAGTCAACATATTTTAATTAGGAACTAGTCAATAGAAATTGCTTAGGAACTTAGAACTGCTTAGGAACTAGTTAACTTCACGCTCATGAAATTGACACAGTCTTAATCTAATTTAATTTAGGAACAGGTTCCTACGTTCGTCTTTTGTCGAACACTCATTGAATCTTCCTTATTAAACCTAGGGTAATCATCGACAAAGTCGTCTGAAACTTAATGTTAGCTTCTTGCACACATATTGAAACGTAAACAACGTGTAATAGAGACAAATATATTGCGTCTATAAAACAACAAAATCTTCCTTGATTATACCATGGCAATTATTAGGGATTATCTGCAAAAAATATTCAAGAATTAATGAAGGATGAGGTTAGCACGACGACGCATTTTGCCCGAAAGAAATAATAATGAATAGAAATCTTTATCATTGGGAAACCGAAAGGACTTCTTGGTGTCTATCCGACTTCGTGTTTACCATAGATTTTATCGATAACTTTATACAGGTCACGCTTTAACCTGCGAAGAGCGCTGTAGTCAATTATTTATGAATACATGTAGCCTGTATATATTTGAAATTCTGAGCCATCTGATTGGTTTAAAAAGTAGTATAAACACTAAAAATCAATTAAGACGATACAAACTGTTCACGGAAATAGTAAAGCATACATGTTTGCTAACGGGAAAAGCATTCTTGCATATTAGATAAGGATATCCGCGTTTCGAAGATGTGCTGGATATCTCGATAAATAGACCCGGTGTCGATAAAAGTAGTTACAGGTCAGATGCCACTAATGCATTTCCCATAGGCCTACATTAAAGCCTTTTGGCCTTCAACCCTTATTTTAAATCACACTGGCTAAAATAAACTAACTTTTCTTATAGAACTATCTTAGATACACTCATAAATGATCAGCAAACTGGGGATAATGTAATGCTTCCAAGTTCACTGTAGGGAGGCACCCCCAGAATGACAGTCAGTTAATTGTACTTTTTTGTTAATACACTCTTAGTACATTTTTATCAATAAAAATGCAAATTTCAATCAAAATATCCTAAATGAACATGTTTTAGGATGGAAATATATTATTTTTATGTTTTATGAGGATTTGTTATGATTTGGGTAATTTAATTCAATATGAATATACCTTACAATCTGACTATATGTCCTAATAGTGGTATCTGACCTACACCTCATGCTGGAATTTCCGATCTTCACCGAATATCCATGAAAAAAGTGACGTCACTATGACTATGTTTATTTATGATGTTGCGTGTACATGTTTATTATTAATTTTGTTATTCACGGTTATTTAACAATAACATGTAGATGTTTCTGAATAATTCTGGAAAGATGTCTTTGTGTGAAAAGAATATTTGTTTTAAAACACACACACACACACACACACACACACACACACACACTGCCAAACACTGCTCCAAAAATAAATGCCGTCTGAAACATCCACCGTTAATTTAAGATTATTTTGTAAGGGTATTGTAATTATTGACAAAATTACTTCCTTTGCAGGTTTTTATATTTTATCATGGAACTAACAGCCTGGAATTATACCAGCATATCCAGCGAAATACATCATTTCACAATTACATACCAATTAAATAAAACAACTCACACCAGGCAATGGCCTCTATGTAATTGCTCTGTATAGACAGGCAAATAACTCTAATTATGGATAGTATAAACTATCAACAATAATTTTGCTCTTGGAGAGGCAGAACCTACTCCGCTGACAGCTGTGACAAAAACGATGATTAGAGCGGGATTTTAGGCGGGAAACTAATTAAAGAACAAGGGAGTTCAACGTGCATGCATCTACCAAACTGGTTAGATAACCTATGCATATCACACCACATCCATACAGATACTATAAATATACATACACTCAGTCAATCTCTCCCAGAGTCCATTACATTGACAGAGATGTATGTGTATGCAAGGAACGGCAACTCTGGGTAGAGATTGACACTCAGTGAACAGTGGGTCGCTTATATCCACAGTGAAAGCTTTGAGTCTCTTTGAGCAGTGATACGAATTGTGATGCACATGTAAAGCAGTGATTCTCTTGATGCACATTTAGAGCAGTGGGTCACTTTGACCAGGGCACTATTCAATTTTCACCGCAGCTTAAAACTTTGATGCACATTATGAGCAATGGGTCGCTTATATCCACATTATGAGCAATGGGTCGCTTATATCTACATTGTGAGTAGTAGGTCGCCTTGATGCACATTTAAAGCAATGGGTCGCTGTGATGCATAGTGTGAGCAATGAGTCGCTTTGAATCTCATATGCATATGACCAAATGTTTATATGTATTACTTGGATAAACCCAAAGGTCAATCATTTTGATTGGAAGCGGCATCACATTGTCACGAAACACTGACTAACGATATTCACTGTGCACGCACATATTAAACGACATTTACGCATTAACAAGGAGGAGGAAAGGTTAACAGCAACTATTGTTTAATGAAACTCTCTAAAGTCTAATTCAGTTTTCAAAAAGCCAATCATACTTCTAACAGTAGTGCACATCGGGTGTCGATTTTTCCTGAAATGAGACAGATCAAAATAGCGACTCAATATATTATTTTTTATGTATACGACATACGTATGAAGATTTAAAACTAATTTAAATACGTTAAATTTATTTGCCACTGTAACATAATGTGTGGGTATTGTTTATAACACATACATTTAGTCGACAGTTTATCACAAGTAAATGTGCCAGTATTTACTGTCTGAAGATTATATACTCAACTATTGGACGACTGTGTGGTAAGGTTTTACCCTCGATTTTTCTTCTTTTTTTTTTACGTTTTGAAGAGCTTAATATTTTATATTATTCTTAATAATGTTCACATTCTTAATAATGTTCACAGACTGAATCAATGCAATGGTTTATATATGTTCCTCTGTCAACGTATGTTTCAATATAATTCACATATTACAGTGCTTAAACATGCACGTAACATAATATAAGCAGCTCTCCACCAAAGAAAATAGAATACTCACTCATTTCCCTTTCCAGAAGAGCTCCAGCTCATGTAGCAGAGCATTGTGTGCCCCAGGACTGGCTTCTGTGCTTGTGGTCCATGCACTGACCAACTGGCGACGGTTTTCTACCACTTATGACAAACGAAAACGATAGTAAAATAAAATAAATAACAACGTCACTCCTACAATAAACTAATCAAATCGTGTAAGACAGATGATACAATTAAGGAAATAAACGTAATCCCGCTTCCAAAACCCGCATCTAAAACTTTTTATAGTAATTCCAAATCATTAATTCTCCACGGATAGTGTAAATTCAATTCAAATAAAGTTTGCTTCGATCACACAACAAGAATTTATAAGAACCTTAAAGCAACATTTGAATTAATATCGATGAATATACAACACAAAATGGCCGAGTCGTCTAGTTTTTCAGACCAAACATTTCATTAAGAATAATTACATTGTACGGATCTTGGGGCCTACTTAGTGCATACGCATTGCATATGGAACTAAAATACGAAACTAATAAACAGTCTATTAAATTATTTTTAGAATTATTTTATTATTAGAATTTTGAGCTTCAGGATTTCAAGAACCTCATTACTCAGTGTCAAGTAAAACCTCAACGAGTTTTGAGAATGCAATGAGTTTTAAATTAACTGGTTTCATTGGTCCAGTTTTTATCACTGAACCAATCAGAATGCTTCATTCATATTTTCATTTGGTTGTTTTTATCATGACTTACTTTCTGGTATTATGACATTACATTCTGGTATTATGACAGCACGTGGTCATGCCATTATGATGCAACTCAGTGTGTTATGAGAACTGACTGAGCATTTAAATAGCTGTGAGAAACAAATTAAGTTTGTATTTCTCAATGAGTAATGAGTTTCTTGAAACCGAGTATCATGAAATTATAAATATAGAATAATTCTAAAATGATTTAATAGACTGTTTACGATGATTTTTTCGGATTTGACTGACACTCACAATGTCTCCAAATCACCTCCCATCCCTTTAAGCTACGAGTACAGTATGGCCGCTGTTTTCAATAAAGAACAAGAATAACTGCGTTTCAACCATAAAACAATCCATAAAACATTTTAACAATTTTAAATATGGTTTCAACTTGCAAGATAATTTAAATATATTTCCCAATGAAACACCATCATACGTTTTATTTATTACTGTTACGAGTCTTAAATCTGGCTCCAAAATAAGCGTCCCAATATTTCACAAACATGTCACACCCTCGAAGATAATAGTAGTCATTATTGTTCATTACAGTTGTTAGAGAATACAAGAAATCCGCAGATTCAAATGTCTCGCCTAACGGGGGCGCCGCGGGGACTTAAATGATGCTTTTAAATGAAAGTTTGTAAACATTTTAATAACTAAAAACAATGGAGTTTACTGTTTGCTAAGATGACATTTAAGTGCATTTGTTTAACCAGACCTCAGTCTGAGAGTGTCTCGCCCACCGCGGCAAGCCTCATATGAAATATTTTATTAAATTTGTGGTTAAATGATGTCCACCAAAGACAGCACATCATATGCCCAAGTACAAAACAAATAAAAGCGAAGTAATCATAAGAAGTTAAGTTACTGATGTTAAGTAGTTTAACCAGGGTGTAGTTTTGGGAAACAATGCAAAATATGACATTGACCTGGGTATATTTTGTCATTCAGTGATGTCCGCGAATGCCAACAATACATATGATCAAGTATCAAACAAAGAAATTAAAGTTATCTGAAAAAGTTAACTGAGGTTAACTTACCTAACCAAACTGATGTTTAGGGTAAATACCGCAAAACGTGACATTGACCTTGGTATTTTTTGTCGTTTAAAGTTAGGCAACCACATATAGTTAACTGAGGTTAAGTTACCTAACCAAGGTTAAGTTTGGGAAAAATAAACAAAATATGACCGTGACCTTGGTAATTTTTGTCGTTTAGTGATGTCCACCAATGCCAACAATGCATACGACCAAGTATAAAACAAAGAAAATGAGGCAATTACATACAGTTAACTGAGGTTAAGTTACCTAACCAAGGTTAAGTTTAGGGAATATAACTAAAATATGACCTTGACCTTAGTAATTCGAGGCATTACGTGATGTCCCTTGACCCAGCAAAGCATCTGACAAAGTTTCAGCAAAACTCAAGCAGCGGTTGTTGAGATATAGTTGATTTAAAATGTGGCCGCCGCCGCCGGAAAAGTGACTGCTATGTCTCGCTACCCACTATGTGGGCGAGACAAAAACAAAATGCCATTCTATAAAAAGCAATAATAATCAAAAAAAAGAAAAAAAAAGGAAATCATCAGCTCCAAAAAGTAGGTCAAGGTCATAGATGAAATCCATGCTTCCAAAAAGATGCACTACCCAAGAAACAACTATGTCAAAATAGAATGTTTTGTCTTCCAAAGATTAAGCTATAAACTAGGTTTAAAGCATCTAGTGCATAATTATAGCTCATGAGAAAGTGATGTAAATGTAACAATCAAAGTTATCTGCCCTTTGCTTGGAGGGTCAAGGTCACTTTCACCACATTTACTGAGTCATGTTGCGATGTACCACCCAAGATACAACTATAAGCAAAGTTTGAAATGTCTAGCGCATACAGTGTGTGAGAAAATGACCTAAACGCAAAACTTGAATGTTAACGCCTTCACCTTCGCCGCCTTCGCCGCCGGAAAAGCAACACCAATGTCTCTTTTTTTCTTTGAAAAGGCGAGACAAAAATGGCAACTACAACCATGCATAAGCAATTTCCACGAGGAACATAAACAGTGTTCTTCGAACTATGTGGTACAATTTGTAGTGTTTATCTATGACACACTTCACAGGCCGAACAATGCTCCATATCACGTGATATTTCTACCACACCGCCCAGAGAGATTTGTTTGAACGGTGTTTTGCGTTATTTTTAGCACATTTTAGGCCACATATACCGTCGATTGTGGCAGAGGCTGACCACCTCATTTTTCCTGGGTAGAACCAGTACTGTATACCTCCCACCATCCGTAAAAATCGTCACTTTCTTACAAGCTGAGCTCCCAGGTGGGATTCGAACCCGTAGCGGTGAGAGGCGAGAAGGTTTACAACGCAATGTCGTTAACCCCTTGACCACGGAGACCCCATCTGCCCAGACAGAACATTGCTTCACATTATACGTGCTATGTAAGGTATGGTTTACAGTAGATTTGCTATCCATGACACACTTACAAATCAGATGACGCTGTAAAAAGTCGACCATATCCATACGTCGCGGAATTTCCTCATCAGATATCTTAGATTCTGAAATGAAAAAGTATATATATTTCCTGTCAATTTTTAAATAGTTTAAAACAAACTATAATCATACCGTTTACACGCTTAATACTACTAATGTAGTTTTAGCATGATTGCCAATACCAACTCAATACAATGTTTGATTCTTTTCACAAACAACGAGATAACGTTTGGGCAAATACTGCCAAATCCTTCACAGACAACGAGTAAAGTATGGACAAACAGTGATAAAATCCTTCATACGCAATGGTATAAAGTATGGGCAAGCACTGCCAAATCCTTCACAAACAACGAGATAAAGTATGGGCAAATACTGCCAAATTCCTTCTCAAACAACGAAATAAAGTATGGACAAGCACTGCCAAATCCTTCACAAACAACGAGATAAAGTATGGGCAAATACTGACAAATTCCGCCACAAATAACGAGATAAAAGTATTTTCAACACTGCAAAAATTATCACAAACTACGAGATAAAGTATTTCCAACACTGCGAAAATCCTTCACAAACAACGAGATAAAGTATGGTCAAACACTGCCAAAATCCTTCTCAAACAACGAGATAAAGTATGGACAAGCACTGCCAAATCCTTCACAAACTACGAGATAAAGTATATCCAACACTGCGAAAATCCTTCACAAACAACGAGATAAAGTATGGTCAAACACTGCCAAATTCCTTCACAAACGAAATAAAGTACGCACGAGATAAAGTATGGACAAACACTGCCAAACCCCTCCACAAACAACTAAATAAAGTATTTCCAACACTGCGAACATTATCGATAAAGTACGGGCAAATACTGCCAGAAGCCTTCACAAACAACGAGAAAAAGTATGGACAAACACTGCTAAAATTCTTCACAAACAACGAGATAAAGTATGGGCAAATACTGCCAAAAGCCTTCACAAACAACGAGAAAAAGTATGGACCAGCATTGCCAAAATTCTTCACAAACAACAAGATAAAGTATGGGCAAATACTGCCAAAAGCCTTCACAAACAACGAGAAAAAGTATGGACAAACACTGCTAAAATCCTTCACAAACAACGAGATAAAGTATGGGCAAATACTGCCAAAAGCCTTCACAAACAACGAGAAAAAGTATGGACAAACATTTCCAAAATTCTTCACAAACAACAAGATAAAGTATGGGCAAATACTGCCAAAAGCCTTCACAAACAACGAGAAAAAGTATGGACAAACACTGCTAAAATCCTTCACAAACAACGAGATAAAGTATGGGCAAATACTGCCAAAAGCCTTCACAAACAACGAGAAAAAGTATGGACAAACACTGCTAAAATCCTTCACAAACAACAAGATAAAGTATGGGCAAATACTGCCAAAATCCTTCACAAACAACGAGAAAAGTATGGGCAGACACTGCCAAATTCCTCCACAAACAATGGGATAAAGTATTTCCAACACTCCCAAAATCCTTCACAAACAACGAGCTAAAGTAGATTTTTTTATTTTTTTTTTATTTTTCTGTGGTCAAAAACAAACAAACTCCATTACCACTCACAACAATTCCCACGTGTTTCGTTTCTGGAATCTACCGTGGCTTTAATTGTGTTGTGACAGTTCTAACTTTATTTTACCATGTTAATATATATCTAAGATATCTTTCTTTGGTTAATTGTTACACATCGCTCTTAACAAACTGTGATTTATGTAAATTGCAATATCCTTAAAAATAATTAACGATAGGAAAAGAGCTGTGGTTTAAATATATAATCGGGGTTAAGCACTCCCAAGAGACTTTTCTGTCATTTACCTTTCGAAAGCGGCTGGTTTCTGATTTATGTCTTGTCTCATTTATTTTTGTTGATTTATGATGTTGTTGGGATAAAGCTTTTTATACACGACATACCTATTATGTCTCAGCCTTTACATTTTGTTAAAATATTGAAAGAAATTATTATTTTATTTCCAATGTCATCAAGCATAAAATTTTCGTGGTTTAACTATTTGCCACGAACACCCATGTTATTACGGTTCGAGGTTTCACTATGTACCAAGAACATCAATGTTATTACGGATCGTGGTTTAACTATGTACCACGAAAACCCATGTTTTATTACGGTTTGGGGCTTCACTAGGTACCATGAACATCCATGTTTTATTACGGTTCGTGGGTTCACTATGTACCACGGACACACATGATTTATTACGATTCGTGGTTTCTCTAAGTACCACGAACATTCATGTTATTACGGATCGTGGTTTAACTATGTACCACGAACATCCATGCTATTAATGTTCGTGGGACAGCCATGTTTTATTACGATTCATGGTTTCATTATGTACAACGAACACCAATGTTATTACGGTTCGTGGTTTAACTATGGAGCACGAACACCCATGTTTTATTAAAGTTCGTGGCTTCACCATGTACCACGAACATCCATGTTTTATTACGGTTTGTGGTTTCACTATGTTCCACGAACATCAATGTTATTACGGTTCATGGTTTAACTATCAAAGATATTACGGTTCATGGTTTAACTATGTACCACGAACCCCCATGTTTTTTTATTACGGTTCGTGGAATCACCATGTACCACGGACACTTATGTTTTATTACGGTTTATGGCTTCACGATGTACCACGGACATCCCAAGTTTTATTACGATTCGAGGCTTCACTATGTACCAGGGACAGCCATGTTTTATTACGATTCATGATTTCACTATGTACAACGAACATCAATGTTATTAGGGTTCGTGGTTTAACTATGTACCACGAACACCAATGTTATGTTACGGTTCGTGGCTTCACCATGTACCACGAACACCCATGTTTTATAACGGTTCTTGGTTTCACCATGTACCACGAAAACCCATGTTTTATTACGGTTTGTGGCTGCACCATTTACCACGAACACCCATGTTTTATTACGGTTCGTGGAATCACCATGTACCACGGACACCCATGTTTTATTACGGTTCGTGGCTTCACCATGTACCACGGACATCTATGTTTTATTACGGTTCGTGGCTTCACTATGTCCCACGGACAATCATGATTTATTACGATTCGTGGTTTCACTATGTACCATGAACATCATTTTTATTACGGTTCGTGGTTTAACTATGTACCTCAAACATCAGTGTTATTACTGTTCGTGGTTTAACTATGTACCACGAACACCTATATGTTATTACGGTTCTTTGCTTCACCATGTACCACGAAAACCCATGCTTTATTACGGTTCGTGGCTTCACCATGTACCACGGAAACCCATGTTTTATTACGGTTCGTGGCTTCGCCATGTACCACGGACACCCATGTTTTATTACGGTTCGTGGCTTCACTATGTACCACGGACATCTATGTTTTATTACGGTTCGTGGCCATGTTTTATTATGGTTTAACTATGTACCACGAACACCTATATGTTATTACGGTTCTTGGCTTCACCATGTACCACGAACACCCATGCTTTATTACGGTTCGTGGCTTCACTATGTACCACGAACACCCATGTTCTATTACAGTTCTTAACTACACCATGTACCACGAACACCCATGTTTTATTACGGTTCGCGGTTTCACTATGTATCACGAAATCCATATTATTACGGTTCGTGGCTTCAAGATGTACGACGAGCACCCATGTTTTATTACGGATCGTGGCTCTACCATGTACCACGGATATCCATGTTTTAATACGGTTCGTGGTTTCACCATGTACAACGGACATCCATGTTTTATTACGGTTTGTGGTTTTACCATATACCACGGACATCCACGTTTTATTACGGTTCGTGTCTCCACCATGTACCACAGACATCCATGTTTTTATTACGGTTCGTGGTTTCACCGTGTACCACTGACATCCATGTTTTAGAAAACTGTTAACATACAATACTAAACGGTATGCAACATTACATATATAAACTAGTGATAAAAAGGACCCATCTAGGAAATAACAACATATCATAGTACTTCACTTGTATACGTTTTGAATTTGGTGGTAAACAACGGATGGTAGGCATGTATTTCTATAAGTAATATTTATTTACAAGTCGGTACAATAACAAAATATAATAAGTTCTAATGAGTTAAACCCGATTAATCAATGAATATGATTGTACATAACAACAGCACACTGCATACCAGACTTTTAAAACAAAAGTAACGTTAAATCATGAATAACGAATCTCGAGTGTTTTGTTTTTCGATATCCAAAACATATTCGTTGAATAACGAATCTCGAGTTTTTTGTCTTTCGATATTCTAAATTGTTTTGTTGAATAACGAATCTGGAGATTTTTGTTTTTCGATATTCTAATTTGTTTGGGTGAATAACGAATCTCGATTTTTTTTTGTTTTTCGATATTCAAAACTTATTTGTTGATTAATGAATATCGAGTTTTATGTTTTTCGATATTCAAAACATATTTGTTGAATAACGAATCTCCATTTTTTTTGTTTTGCGATATTCAAAACTTATTTGTTGAATAACGAATCTCGATTTTTTTGTTTTACGATATTCCAAACTTATGTGTTGAATAACGAATCTCGATTTTTTTGTTTTTCGTTATTCAACTTTTTTTTGTTGAATAACGAATCTCGAGTTTTTTGTTTTTCGATATCCATTTTTTTTTGTTGAATAACGAATCTGGAATTTGTTGTTTGTCGCTATTCAATTCGAATATCATGCTAACTTCTGGCCGCTCTTTTTAAAATGCTAATTGTATCCATGGATTTATATGTACACTGGATTTGAAACTCCCTATACGCCCCTTGTTAATTCCCGATTTATCCGCCGAATGGTCAATAAGCTGGTTTCCTGATTATTCTGCGGTAAACAACAGGGTACCTGCCAGGGTAACAGGTGCGCGGTGGCCATTTTTGACGCGATCGATTATGCTGAAATGAGTTGATGTTGACATAAACCTGAATTATTAACATACTACTTCACGATCTATTTCAAATAACGAGCTAAGTTATTTAAATCTGATGTATTGCTTTTAATTTATTGAAAGAAATTATGGAATTCATACTATAATTTGGGTTTTAGCGGCGAAAATACGCTCGATAGCCGTGTTGATTTTCTTTTTTCTACAGTTTTCGCCATTTGCGGCTTGAAATCGAGAGTGTACATTTTTGAAAATTTAACTTCTCTTTCATTTACGTTACGATATTTAAAGTAATTATTCTTTCGTAATGTCATTATTGTATAGAGCTGCTTGCCTGTCTTGGATTTCTGTATAGCCTTTGTTCTGTTCGCAAATTACGCAGTTGAATTTGGTTGAAATTTTCTAGTTTTCGCCATTTGCGGCTTGAAATCGAGAACGTACATTTTTTGAAAATTTAACATCTCTTTCATTTACGTTACGATATTCAAAGTAATTTTTCCTTCGTAATGCCATTATTGTGTAGAGCTGCTTGCCTGTCTTGGATTTCTGTATAGCCTTTGTTTTGTTCGTAAATTACGCAATATGGAACAATAGACCACTGAATCCATCATAGTTGAATTAAACAAGGCAACTGAAGCCAAAAATCAAGTCAAATTACCTAATGAGCCAGCGAACTTATGTACTTACATGTATCATTATGCATGTATATTTACAATTTGCAGAGTCACATGCTCATTGTCGCAGTTTCACCTACGGTCATATTATTTATTTTGTTTATTAAAGTTAAAACAGAAGTCACTTTATAGAATGGAGAATAATCTCTCAGCTTGTATTTGAATTAGCCAGCTAGTTTAAATACTGTTTCCAGAAGAAATAATACAGCAACGATATATATATATATATATTTAATTTGTCGAGTCACGTCACTGTCGCAGTTTCACATACGGTCAAACGAACGTAATTGTTCTTATTTAGTTCGTTTTAAGTAAAGCTTAAACAGACATCACTGCATAGAATAAAGAATTATCTTTCAGCTCGTATTTGAATTAGCCAGCTACCTTAAATACTCTTCCCAAAATAAACAAATCAGCAACGATATGTAAATATATATTTTTTAAATTTGCCCAAATGTCGTAATTTAAGAATTACCTCCCTTTTCATTGAAATTTGAACGATTTTCGATAACAAGTATTTGCTTTATTTTTAATACCGACTTTGTTTACAGATGACGTTGTAGCATTAGTATTGGTATATGACACTATCATTTTATCACTGACCCCGAACATTCCATCTCTGTATCTCATGTATGGAAATGACATGCATTTTATGCGCTAAATTTATTTTGCTCTGTGTTACCTATGAATATTTTTAAGAATAATGTAAACATGTTATTGTGTCATCCAAGGCCATATTTACAATTAGTAACATCTAGAAGTTTCTGGATTAGTAAATAAAATATTGATGTTTATATTTTGTTGATGGTTTTGCTTCCGTTCTTGTTACATTTTACCCATAAGATCAGTTTATTTATCAGATAAATAATAACACTCCTAGATCTAATGTACTGGTATTCAGCTAAATTATACAACTTTAAGTATACTTACACACGAGAAAGTTGCAAATATAAATGCATTTCAACTAAAGTACTTCAAAAAGATAGGGTCGTTTTGTTATGAAAGCATTCAGTGCGACTATTACAAAGTGTCAAAGCACCATATTTTGTAAAACTATTTCGGTCAGCTCATTCTATTCCTAAACACAATATTTCTATATTTCATTGCAATATATACTATACTTAGACTGTTACTGTGGGTGATGCTTTCAACCAGTTTGTCATGCTAATTAAAGAGTATCCACATAAGAGTGAGACATCAACTTAAGGTTTAATTACACTAAATCACCTACGATGCCATTGCGTTCGGACGCTGTGGTTTCTATAGGACCCTATATCTCATTTTTCAATTATACTAAATCAGCCGGATGTGCTAGCCTGTGCAGTCGAAAGTAGTTCTGTATTAAAGAGTGGTGATCTTGTTTTTCTTTAAAAACTTTTTTAGTGCAATTTCCTGTTATTTTTTTGCTGTAACTGTATTCTGGACATGTTGCTGATATTTGAAAAGGGAGCTCATCATGATTTTGACAGTTTTTGTTATACATTTCAGAAGTGAAAGTAGAAAGGGTACAACTTTGCAAGGGGGTAAAGCTTTGACCTTTGACCCGGTGTTAGTATACAGCTGAAAAAAAAAGTTTCTTAGAAGGTATTAAACCCCCTATTTCCTTGTTGATGTTTAATAGCAGACATGTTTATTTACATGATACAGTAAGTTTCCCAGAATTCTAATCAGGTTTGAGTTTTTAACAGGTTGTCAACATTCTAACTTTACTGGAGTCTCATTTACGCTATTATAACCTCAAAGAAGTCTACAACACGGCGATATCAATATAAACTGGAACTGGTCCGCCGGGATTTGTAGAGATCATTAGAAGACAAACAGGCTTTTGGGATACACTTACTTTGGAATGTTATCTTGGATCTGTAATGCATAGCAGTTTCTACTGGCTTATGTTATTACCTATTCGTATAATGTCAACACTCACAAAGTGCATTTCTCTTAGAAATAAGAATTTAACAAATGGGACTGACATGGTGTTTGTTAAATGATGTTTGGTTTTAAATTCAATGTTTTACATCAAGTATTTATGGTTTATATAACATGTATAATTTAAAGTACAATTTGCCTAACGATAATGAAACTATTATAACAATCCGTTATTCTGAAAGGTACATTAATGTTGCCAAATCTTCTAAGGTTAAGACTTTACTAAGGAGACAATTGTTTAAAAAAATAGGTTAAAAAGAGAGCAAATTTGTCATGTTTCTTTAAATGCCATTTATGTTTTGAACTATCTGTAATATATTTAGAAAGCAAACATATTTTACACTGTAAAATGTTTTAAATGCCATTTATGTTTTACACTATATGTAATATTTTTTGAAAACAATACATGTTTTACACTGTAATATGTTTTAAATGCCATACATGTTTTACACTATCTGTAATATCTTTTGAAAACAATACACATGTTACACTGTAATATGTTTTAAATGCTATAAATGTTTTACGCTATCTGTTATATGATTAAAATGCCATAAATGTTTCAGTTTTACACTATATGTAATATATTTTCATGCAGCTCTCCCTTATTAATGTTTGAAACCATATTTTAGTAATATTATTTATTACATTACTTTTATCGTTCATTTTGCTGTCAATATTGAAAGCTGTTCCATGTTAAAAGTTAATGCCTAGTACATATGGTGCTTATTGCCTGGTACATATGGTGCTTATTGCCTGGTACATATGGTGCTTATTGCCTGGTACATATGGTGCTTATTGCCTAGTACATATGGTGCTTATTGCCTGGTACATATGGTGCTTATTGCCTGGTACATATGGTGCTTATTGCCTAGTACATATGGTGCTTATTGCCTGGTACATATGGTGCTTATTGCCTGGTACATATGGTGCTTATTGCCTGGGTACATATGGTGCTTATTGCCTGGTACATATGGTGCTTATTGCCTGGTACATATGGTGCTTATTGCCTGGTACATATGGTGCTAATTGCCTAGTACATATGGTGCTTATTGCCTGGTACATATGGTGCTTATTGCCTGTACATATGGTGCTTATTGCCTGGTACATATGGTGCTTATTGCCTGGTACATATGGTGCTTATTAGGATGTATCGGTACCTTTGACGACGTTATTGTTCAGTTATGTAAGAATGTCTTCTACAGTGCATGACAAGTATAGTCATAACACATCACCAGATGTAATACAACGTAAGTTTTAAGAGAGTATAACCAATTTTATTTCTGTCATATGGAAACACTAGAAAGCATTCGTTTCTATATGTGCGTGACATGTTGTATGTGGACGTTCGATATAGCGTGCATGACTTTTATACAAACCATAACTGGCACAATATCGTAGCTAGATATTCGATCTTACCCGTTCGGACAGCTAAATTAACAGAATGTAACCCAGACGTTATATGGTCAATTGTATGTCTTTTTTGGAAGTATAGGAGCGGTTTTAAAATTGAGACTTGTATTTTAAGTAATATAGAGTGCAGGATATCATTAGTTATCCACCTAGTTGATATCTTACTTATTGTATGAGGTATGCCATGTAATATAGAGTGCAGGATATCGATCATTAGCTAGTTATCCATCTAGTAGATATCTTACTTATTGTACCGTGTATGCCATGTATGTGTGTAGGATATCATTACATGGTTATCCACCTAGTTGATATCTTACTTATTGCCTGATATATGACATGTAATATAGAGTGCAGGATATCATTGTATAGTTATCCACATAGTTGATATCTTACTTATTGTATGGTGTATGTCATGTACTATAGAGTGTAGGATATCATTACATAGTTATCCACCTAGTTGATATCTTATTTATTGCCTGATGTATGACATGTAATATAGAGTGCAGGATATCATTGAATAGTTATCCACATAGTTGATAACTTGATATTTATTTATTGTTTGATGTATAACATGTAATATAGAGTGGAGCATATCATTATATAGTTATCCACCTAGTTGATAACTTGATATCTTACTTATAGTCTAACGTATGCCATGTACTACAGAGTGCGGGATATCATTATATAGTCGATGCTTGTTATCCGCCTAGTTGATACCTTACTTATTGTCTGATGTATGCTTTGCAATATATAATGCAGGATATCATTATATAGTTATCCAACTAGTTGATATCTTACTTCTTGTATGATATATGCCATGTACTATAGAGTATATGATAGAATTACATAGTCGATGCTTGTTATCCACCTAGTTGATATAGTCGATGCTAGCTATTGACCTAGTTTTTGATACATGTACACAGCTTACTTATTGTATGATGTATGCCATGTAATATAGAGTGCAGGATATCATTACATAGTTATCCACCTAGTTGATATATTATTGTATGACGTATGCCATGAAATATAGAGTGCAGGATATCATTACATAGTTATCCACCTAGTTGATATCTTACTTATTGTATAGTGTACAGTTGCGTTCAAGTACCCCAAATAAATGCAGAACGAACGCTTCAAACGAACGCTGAACGGACGGAAAATGAACGGGAAATGAACGCAGAACGAACGAAGAATGAACATTGTACAATGTATATTATAAAAATGCATTTGCATTCGTTTCGTTCGTTTTCAGCGTTTATCATTTTAAAAAAGGAACAATGAATGCATTTTTTTAAAACGCTAGACGCTGAAAACGAACGGAACGAACGAAACGAACGCAAATGCATTTTGCTATTTCGGATAACTTCTAGTATTATCCTTTTGAGTTGATATTTAAAATGTCGATTTAAACGAAGAGCGTCTTTCAGTATTTTAATATAAATAATTACACTGTGTAAATGGTGTTTTAGAACCTCTGTAGCACGATTACACATTTACTATATTGTTTACTGATTCATAATGGGAAATATTGTATTTATTGTGTAGCACCAATTTTGAATAATTTCAAAATAAAACTACTATGACATAATGCTGATAAACAAACAGACGGCATATCGTTGTATATTGTTATGTATGTTACATTTTAGATTAAACTAATATAAACCCGGAAGATAACGGAATAATCATAATGTGCTCCACCAAATAATTACAACAAAAAGACCCATTCTTGAATATGATCACATAAACATAAATCGCCGACTCGCGATAAAAATCGTATGGCTAGATATGATGCTTAATTTATTCTTGAGAGATGTTGCGATTGGTAAATGTTGAACGAACGAACGCAATTTTTCTCCGTTTGTGCATTTAAACGCAAACATTACGTGTTACTGCCTTATTTTCATTAAGGGATTTTTATCGGACATTTTGACAATAAAACACTTTTTAAAAATATATTTTACTGAAGAAAAAAAAGCGATAACCTGTTTGCAATAACCTATTAAATAATTTTATTTTACAAGAAGCTGAAATTAAGGTTTTATTTCATACCCCAGCCATTCCCGTTTTCCCTTCTTGGAGAAGGGGTTGGATAGGGTATGGAAGTTAATAAGCGAACCACGTAATGCATTCTGTTGCGTTCGTTCCGTGCATTTAAATGAAGGGTCTGTGTATGCCATGTAATACAGAGTGCATGATATCATTACAGTTATCCACCTAGTTGATATGTTACTTACTGTATGATGTATGCCATGTACTAAATTGTAAAATAGCGTGCAGGATACCTGTGTATAGTCGATGCTTTTATCCACCAATTTGTTATATTACTTAGTGCATGATGTATGCCATGTTATATAGTGTAATATAACGTGCAGGATATCATTATATAGTCAATGCTTTTATCCACCTAGTTGTTATGCCATCTAGTCACACAAATCATATACTGTATCACACTTATTTTATGACGTTTGTCATTTTAGTACGTCTTCCATATAATCATTATTATAACAAACTCATCGGTTAAGATGCCCGCTCCTGCGTAATTATAATTGTTACCCACACTGTCAACAGCAGGCAACCTCATGGGGAACAATAACCAAGGAGATTACATTCGACATTAATCTAAATACTGAGGAGGGGTCCCATGGAAGCAACATCACAAACAAGAGGGAAAAGTTGCATTATCATCTGATTTTCATCAAAAACGCTTTTATTTTTATTTTGTCTCTCTTAAATGAGAAGGATGATAAGTTGGTAGCATGGTTATATAATTACCATGTACTTGTTGTCAATTACCCTACACTTTGTGTATATGAGAATTCACCAACCATTCTTCAAACTATTCTTAGACCTGAGCTCAAGTACTAATATTTTGTTCACAAATATTCCCATGACCTTCAAAGATAAACAATCATACGAAGTTGCTATATATTAGTATTTATCATATTGTATAAATAGAAGTTTGTTATGAACATTTATACTTTAAGCTTAAAGAACTATTTGTGGCTGAAATGTGCATACTTGGGCCTAAGTCCAAGAATATTCTCAAGGATGGTTGGTGAATTCAAGTCCAAGTTGTGAAAGTGCTGCAGCGCCAACCCCACACACTTATATACTAGCCGCAACAACGTTATTATGCTAAATATTCATTTCTTTTTTTATATTTGTAAACGTTTCGACATTTAATTAAATTACTGATTAGATACTCGTTACCGATAATTAGTTTAGTTTAAACATATTTTATTCATTGTATTTACAAATTATGCATATATACAATAACAACAAATAAAGGATTGGAACGGAAGCGTAATGCTTATTAAGTTCCTTTCCTTACCCTGTTTATATGTAACACTAGAATGGAAGACTTATTATACATTACTCAAGATGAGAAAATAGAAACATAATATTTCTGATACAATGGAAAATGTTATCAAGATTTAGGAGGAAAAGTACGTTTGAAAGCTAAGAAAAACGCACTCACAAACGATAATAAAATTTATATATAGAATAATACTAATATTGTTATATATATAAAAAAATGTAATGGAAATCTGGGCGGCGACATTGGGTAGCGGCGAATCATCCGTACTAGCAGCATCTAACTTGTTCATTTACTGATGTTGATAAGTTATGTCAGTTTAAAATCGTTTGCTTTTTAATTTAAAATTTTCCACATTTTCGAAGGTCACTTCGTTTGTTTCGTAACTAAGATTGGGATCACCACATAGGAGAATATTAGTTGAGATAGTACATATACTTGAAAGAGAGTTGATAAGTTCTAAGCGAATAATGTTATAGGTTGGAAACGATAATTAGCATTCTCTATAGCTGGTGTACACCACCCATAGAATAAAATCCTTCAATATTAGAGTAATGGAAGATTGGAATTGCCGAGACTGTTGTTCAAGTCCAAAGAAAAAAAAATCAATAAATTGGTATAAGCATCCGTTCTAATCGAATCTACGTGTAGTTGTTTCTCGGGCCTTCGCAGCAGATGGCATTCTATACCGAATACACAAAGGGAATGGCCATCATAATCCAAATGCTTACTATTGTCCTCGGACCAGTAAGGTAACCAGTAAGTAAGTTACACTCAAACATATGTGTCCGTCAGTCAATAGCACCCATCAAGTGTTTGTGTCAGCCAATCAAAAGCGTCTACCAACTGTGAGTGTAAGGCAATCAAAATCTTCTATCAATTGTGTGTGTCAATCAACTGATTTTATCAATTGTGTGTGTCAGACAATCAACTGATTTATCAGTTGTGTGTGCCAGCCAATCAAAAGCATTCATTGTTATTTTCGCTGATGTAAATGCTTAATGGTAGTAACATCATCTAAGGCATTCATTCCCGTTCAGACAATCAAACCAACAGGACCATCTACAGCTCACTAGACGACGTCGACGCGTCCTGTGGTAGGATCAACACTCGCACACCTCACACTAGGGTGTGGCGAGTGACTCGTAATTAAGTAAATATGCTTTTATGCTTTTAACTATTTTAGTCAGTTTTAAACGCTTAATACGACTCCTGAACGGGTAACCTCAACTCAGAACGGATACAACATTGGAACAAGCCAGTGTCGCCTTTACCAACAGAAGCACGGGCAACTCAATCAACATGATTGACCTCATTTCAACAATTCGACACACTCTCCGGATTGGCTGAAACGTTTTCGAGCCGGCAGTCGGAGTGACCGCGTTTACCATTCTTCTGTCATCCGTGGCCGTAATCTAAGTTATTCTTCAACTTTAATCTTCTATGGAAAACAAAACATCTACGATGTAATTCTTCACTTCTACTTGATGTCTGTCCGCTTGTTATCTCTTGTAATATACTTTGACGATGGAAATAACCAGCGATCTACCCGACTCTACAAACTCTAATTTTCTTTGAAGAATTCACCAATAGGCTTCGTGCCACATGGCGAGTATAAATAAAAACTTCATTATCGTCGGTCGTCGTAATCTCCTGAGGAGCCTTTAGGAAATGTCAAGAAGTAAGAGGCCAATGATTTTATTTCCATGATTATTTCCATACGATATGAAATCAATCCATCTCGTGTTGGTTTTACCAGATAGATGTTTGCATGTCAAATGAAGCTGAACATACAACTTGGCTTATTTGGCGGACCAAATGTGAAGTTAAAGTGCTTCTTATCGCGAGGGCACAGTGTAATGGGCTAAGTTATATGGCTTTCCATTAAACAAGACATGTTATCTACATTGGTAGTAGCGACGTCAGATATTTATGAAGTAAAACAACGGTGCATATGTTGATGCATTAACATGCGGAGTATATTCACCCATGTTAAATACAAAACATATGCTTATTTTAAGGACCTTTGAAATAAATTGAACTGAAAACTCTCTGAATATTGACTTTATTGTTAGATATTTCATTTTGATGGGATGTACTTTTATTTACACTATCTTGTTAATTTAGTCTCCGAAGACAAACATAATAGGTTATTTGTGTACATATATAATCGATTTAAGCTAACCATTAGGCCTTATAGCCTACCGACCGTTCCACGTTGCTAACCATGTCTTCACCACTCTTTAGGTTGTCCCGTTCGTTGACACTTTAATTTATATCTCCCAGCTAATTCGTTTTGCTAATGATGTTAAAGAATTTCAATTATCAAAATCAAGTTATTACAAGTTAACTTCTCTTCAGCGAGGTTTTCGTTATCATACACCACGCAGATCTTTCTCAAAATTATATCGCCGCAACGAAAAGAAAACCTGCTGGGAAATTACAACACAAACCGAAAAATATTTTTCATTTTTCTAATTTTAGTGTTTGGTACAGATCCATTAAGTGGTCCGAGTATTAACTTTCATACCCCATCCAACCCCTTCTCCAAGAAGGGAAAACGGGTTGGCTGGGGGTATGCAATGAAACCTTAATTTAGGCTTAAAAACTTTGTATATTGTAAAATTAAAACATTCAATAGCATTTTCCAGTAAAAAAGGTTGTTAAACATGTTTTATTGTTGAAATATCCGTTATAAAATCCTGCTAATTTTACCCTTACTATCGTTTAATGGAATTAAGGCGGGACCACGTAATGAATAGGAATTAAGGCGGGACAACGGAATGAATAGGAATTAAGGCGGGACCACGTAATGAATAGGAATTAAGGCGGGACCACGGAATGAATAGGAGTTAAGGCAGGACCACGGAATGAATAGGAATTAAGGCGGGACTAGGAATTAAGGCGGGGCCACGTAATGAATAGGAATTAAGGCGGGACCACGTAATGAATAGGAATTAAGGCGGGACTTGGAATTAAGGCGGGACCACGTAATGAATAGGAATTAAGGCGGGACCACGTAATGAATAGGAAATAAGGCGGGACCACGTAATGAATAGGTTTATAGTTCTCCTTCCTGCAGAGTAATTTCTAATGGCATATATGGTAAAGATTTTATCAACTCTAACATGTCTAAGAACTCTAAGAAAAGGGTGAAGTAAATTATAGAGATTGACACATTTAAGGTAATTTGATTAGTTTACTTCAACTTTTCTATATTCGTTTAATCATAGTTTGTAAATTTTAGTAAACCAGGAAAACCCTACCATCGTCTTACAGCTGGATACAGCGATCATGAGTATACATTTCAAATTTGAGATAAGCAATTTAGCAGCACTCTTGACATAAAAAACGGTCAGTTATATAGGTTTAATTTTGTTTTGCGGGCGTATTACATTCATGGGTATCCAGTGAAGATAGGGAATTCCAAGACGAGGTATACATGTTTTTATCGGAACCGAGGCTCTGCCGAAGTTCCGATTTTAAAACTGTTAAACCGAGCGTTGGAATTTCCCTATCTGAACCGGATACCCATGACTGATTCTTTTTCTTGCATAATTATCATTTGCATTCTGCGCGTTGACGTCGCCATGCAATGTTTATTTACACAATGACGGCATGCATGTTTAAGATCAGGCTTTCCATCATCCATGTAAACAGCGGATCACTTTATCTGGTATGTAAGAAATATTTGTATTTATCAAAAAGTGAAGATTATAATCCTCGAGCATAATGCAAACCATTTTTCCATATATTTCAAGTCTTCATCATGCCGTAACATTAAATAGTGTTTTTTTTAAGGTTACGTGTCCTACACCCTGTTACACGCTTACGCTCCCTCTCTCAGAAGGCAATCATGTTACAAAAAAAACCCATACATAATGGTCTTTCAGAAAAATGCACGCCTATCCGCGTTTTATATGATGGTTTTCGAAAACATATGGGAACTATTGATAACCTATTCGTTCTACATGGTTTGATAAATCATATATTGAATGAAAAAAAAAAGTTATATGTAACTTTCATAGATTTCACTAAAGCTTTTGATTTGTTGGTTAGACAAAACGTATTCTATTAACTTATGCAATTTGGAGTGAGAGGTAAAATCCTTAATATTATTAAATCATTGTATACGAACATAAAATCAAGAGTAAAGTATCAAAACCAGCTTAGTGACAGTTTTAGCTGTTTTCTTGGAGCGCCGCAGGGCGATTGTTTGTCACCTTTTATATTTTCTATGTATGTAAATGATTTAGAAGAATATTTTACACTAAATGGTTTTAAAGGTATCGATAATGGGATGTTAAAGTTGCTGTTACTATTATACGCTGATGACATAGTGATATTTTCGGATACTGAAAAGGGGCTACAAGATGGGTTAGATATACTGTACAGTTATTGCCAGAAATGGAAATTGGTCGTAAATGAAAATAAAACGAAAGTCATGATTTTTAAAAAAGGCTGTCAGATAAAAAGGAACCTATTGTTCACATATAATAATACTGTAATTGAAATTGTAAATAAGTTTACCTATTTGGGAATTGTCTTTACCACAGGCGGTTCTTTTGATCAAACGTTCGAATCATTAAGTGGACAGGCATTAAAGGCAATCTTCAAAATGAAGTCGTATATAAATCAATTTACTGACTTATCGGTCAGTCACACTTTAGACATTTTTGACAAACTCATTTTGCCAATATTAAATTATGGCGCAGAGATATGGGGATTCTCAAATGCGGAAAAGTTAGAGAAAGTACACCTTCAATTTTGTAAACAACTTTTATGTGTTAAAACACAAACTCAAAACAATTTCATATATGGAGAACTCGGGAGAGTCCCTTTAAAAATTCAACGTATGGCCTATATTATCCGGTTCTGGTTAAAAATTACACGTACGAGTGATCGCAAATATATAAAAAATATGTATAATGTTATGTTAGATGATCTGATCGTAAACCCAAATAAATTAAACTGGGCATCTCAAGTTAAAGGGTTATTGGAACGAACAGGATTTAATGAAGTTTGGTATTCTCAAGGAGTAGAAAACATAACGTATTTCATTAATATATTTAAACAACGAATTAAAGATATGTTTATACAAAATTGGAATGCTGAATTATCGGATTCTACTAGAGCTAGTACATACAGAATAATATCAGATTTCAGGTTTAAGTATTATCTAGATGTACTAAATATAAAGAAATTTAGAGCTTTTTTTACAAAACTAAGAGTCTCTAGTCACAGGTTAGAAATAGAAACTGGTCGATGGCATAGACCAAATAAAACACCAAGATCCGAAAGAAAATGCCAGCTATGTAATATACTAGAAGACGAATTTCACTTTGTATTGGAGTGTTCACTATATCAAGATATAAGAAAAGAATATGTTAACAAATATTTTTGGAAACGGCCAAACATACCAAAATTTATTGAACTTATGACAACAGAAAACAAGAGTTTATTAAAGAAACTGTCCGTTTTCATTTATAAAAGTTTTAAAAGAAGAGACGACATGTGTTATAAATAAATATCACTTTTCTCCATTTTTGTCCACAGATATAAATGTGTTCTGATCAGTACTTAGGAATATTAATTTAAAAATATATATTAAACACTTATATACTTAATAGTTGTCAAATACTTTTTAACTAGTAACATATACAGATGATCTTGAAACTCACCTATGAAATTATACAAATTGTCATTAACTGGAAAATATTGTGTGTATTTCATATACATGTTTATATGTATGTACTATTTGCATGTGAACTGTTGGGCGTAATGCCTTTTGTTTGAATAAAATATCTATCTATCTATGATGTGCGACATCACATCCATGTTATATCCCTAATAATTCCTTATTTGTCTATTTATGCTTTCATGCTTTTGTTGTGGGTGCGTGATATACGGTATATTGAAAGGGTTATAAAACACATGTGGATGGAAGAAATGGTTCCGAAACTGCGGCATATGTTTAATATAAATTATCTAATAAAACAAGCAACGGAACAAACGTATGACTTTTATTTATTTATTTGTATTTCGTATTAACCGTGCTTGGCGCTTTCCAAAGGTCCACTCTCATACTCTTATTTGGTAACACGTATTGGTATAAGGTGACACGTACTGACGTGTCAATAACACGTACTGACGTGTCAATAACACGTACTGACGTGTCGATACCAGACATTATGAGATGAAGTAAGGAGACGAAGTTGTCAAAGCATATCCGGAATGTCCAACAATATATTTTATATGGACACATGTCAAGGATGTTAATCGTGTGTTTGTCATTAATAAATAGTTTCAATAATGTATTGCTTGTCACGAGAGGACTGGCCGTGTCTGGCTAATAATGCTGTGTTGGAGTAGATGTTAATTTCCTGTCGTTTGTTAAATCTTAAGTAATCTTTATTACTTTTTATCAAATAACTTACGGTGTGGGAGTGGAGTAACACCATTCTATATTTTCAATATACCACTAGTTATATATGTATGCAAATAAGCCTAGTATGCACTGTCAATTGTTTTTTATTAAACTCGTTAGCAAAAATGATATAATGCTCGGCAAGAGCCTCGCATTCTATCATTTTGCCAACTCGTTTAATAAATTCTATAATGAATGAGCACTTATGTAAGATCTTCTATCACTTTGTCTGTTTGTATCATCTTCGAATATAAAAACCAATAACAATGAATTTTAACAATCAGCTACTGAAATGGAAAGAAATTTCTGGAAGATAAAGTTGACATAATACATCTGTTCACTGTAAAATGTGTATATATATATATACTCGGTAAAAAAAGTTTTGGACCAGGGTATATAAAGTCATATAAAGATAAAACTAGTGGACAGAATTTAAGTATCTTAGTAACCAAGGTCTACCCTACCCGGTTAATTTGGTACCAGAAACATTAAATTCCAAACAAGATTTGATTTTAAAAAAATATCGCAAACACACAAAGGGTCTGTAAAAAATGTTGCAAAGTCCATAAAAAGTAACAGTTACGGACACATTCGAGTAACCAATAAAAAGATTATTATTTTTTCGCAAACTTTCATTGTAAACGATAATTATTGTTGATTGTTGATTTATTGTGAATTTCAATCTATTTCAATCCATATAGCCGAAATGTATCAGAGCTGTCCAAACAATGCATATGTCAAAGCTGCCCCTACACTGCATATGTCAGAGCTGTCCCTAAACTGCATGTGTCATAGCTGTCCCCGACACAGCATGTGTCATAGCTGTCACCGACATTGCATGTGTCAGAGCCTTCCCTACACTACATGTGTCGGAGCTGCCCCTACACTGCATGAGTCAGAGCTGTCTCTAGTCTCTACACTGCATGTGTCAGAGCTGTCCCTACACTGCATGTGTCAGAGCTGTTACAACACTGCTTGTGTCAGAGCTGTCCCTACACTGCATGTGTCAGAGCTGCCCCTACACTGCATGTGTCGGAGCTGCCACTACACTGCATGTGTGAGAGCTGCCCCTACACTGCATGTGTCCTCTACATTACATGTCATGATGTGTCAGAATTGTCCCTATACTGCACGTGTCAGACCTGCCCCTACACTGCATGTGTCAGAGCTGTCTCTACCCTGAATGTGTTGTCAGAGCTGCCACTACACTGCATATGTCAGAGCTGTCTCTACATTGCATGTCGCAGAGCTTTCAATTACATTGTATGTGTCAGAGCTGTCCCTACACTGCATGTGTCAGAGCTGTCCCTAAACTGTATGTGTCAGAACCGTCTCTACTTTGACATTACATGTGTCAGATCTGTCTCTACATTGACATTGGATGTGTCAGAGCTGTCCCTACACTGAATGTGTCAGAGCTGTCCCTACACTGCATGTGTCAGAGCTGCCCCTACACTGCATGTGTCAGAGCTGCCCCTACGCTGCATGTGTCAGAGCTGTCTCTACGTTGCATGTCGCAGAGCTTTCCCTACACTGTATGTGTCAGAGCTGTCTCTACACTGCATGTGTCAGAGCTGCCATTACACTGCATGTGTCAGAGCTGTCTCTAAATTGCATGTGTCAGAGCTTTCCTTACACTGCATGTGTCAGAGCTGTCCCTACACTGCATGTGTCAGAGCTGTTCCTACAACAATTGACTGTCCCAGCACGACTTTACATGGCAACAATGGAATATCAACATCCTGCTTCAATGGCTATTGATGAACGCAATAAGCAAGATAAAAGTTGCACTCATTGTATTTGATTTTGTATACTCATGGTTCATAATGCTAGCTTGGCACCTGCTTAAGCAATGTTACCGTTGAAACTATTTATTAAGTATTGATTCACATTGTTTTGGCATGTATGTTGTTTTAAATTCCGTTGACCGTTATAAAGCCATGACATAAATAGCATTATACATTAACTAGTGTAATAAACATGCAAATGAATGCTGAATCATCACTTTCTTTTCAGTTCAGCTCGGTCTACAATCAGAATAGGCTTACCATTACCAGTAGAATTCAATGAGACATCATACATTATTAGGTAAATAATGAAATAGACAACATACTATATATACAAATTACATAACTCTGTAACCTATTTTGACAAAGTTATGCCCCTGTTTTATACTTAGTCAAATTGTGATAAATGAGTATGTAAACTGATAATCGTAGGACTGAAATACTTCTATGAATAAATATTGTTCTGACAGTAGAAGATACATGATTATCTCCAATCTTTGCAATTCAAAATTTTACATAGAATTATTTTTACAAGTGCAAGATTATATCAATGTGGAATGCCTGAAAACGAACCGTGCTTTTTTGGGGTAAATTTCTAAAGAAAGTTATTTTACATTTATTTTTACTGTATGACTGCATCTTTTCCAGAAATATTCTTTAATAGAGCTTTTAGTTCATTTGAAGGAAAAATGCAATATTTTGGTAGAAATTTAACCAGATGATATTTTTCTAGGCACTAAGTGACATTGACAATATTTTATTTATTTTATTGCTTAATTATCTATATAAAGTATATATTCTTGCAAACTTAAAAAATGTCTTCCAATTTATAAAAATTTAAACGGGTTAGACATATTGAACTGTTCGCAATACACATGTACTCATTAGCAAATGGTAATAAAATATTTAAAAAAAAAAGAAGAAAAAAATAGAAATTTAGCTGTATGGTATTTATATTGTATAACCATTCGCTATATGATCAAATTCTCAATAGCGTGAGCAGAGAGGTACTGTTAAAAGTAATATCTGTATTGAACGAGGTCATACAAATAACATCTGCATACTGTATGACGTCTAAATTATAATCATGTAGACTTGATATTTGAAATAAAATGTTATAATGTAAATGTTAAAATAAACTATTTAATTACTGGATAGGTTGAAACGAAACTTCATACCTGTATTCGGTATCAATAAAAAGCATGCCACGCAAAAGTCACATAACTCTGCAACGTATGTTGACACAGTTATGCCCCTTTTTTACTTAGGCAGAATGTAAGTGTAGTTAACTTTTATCTATTTAACTACTGCACAGATTGGAATGAAATTGCACACATGTATTTGGTAAGAATGAATAACATTCCATGCAAAAGTTGTACAACTCTGAAACCTATTTTGGCACAGTTATGCCCCTTTTTTTAACTTGGGTACATTTTGTTAAAAATCTTATGTGTTACCACTGGGCAGATTAGAATTAAACTTCACACGCACATATTAGTCAAATAAACCCGTTTAAGACTTTAAGTAATACTATTTAAAAGTTAGCATATATATATTTACATGATATTTTAACAAAATTAATATGCCCCTTTTTCAACGTAGTTGCCCAATAAATAGACAAGGCCTCGAAAGTGGAGCGCGCAACTTTACAGTAAAACAGTTGCACTTCTTATTTTAATCATTTTTATTTTAGGCTGATGTAAGAATTTGATCTATCGGTACATGTAGTACTGTGTGTCATTGGTGGCGAAAAGGAATGTTTAAGCGCAAAGAAGCGAAAAGGAATTCCCGCGAGCGAAAAGGAATGTGTTTAGTATATTTTGGGCATAATTAAGTTGTTTAGGGACATAATTATTATTTGCTCATTAATTAAACATGATATTACTATAATAATACGGCGCGATTCTCATTTAAACTCGGACCAGATGAAATAGAACTCACAAACAAGTAAAAATATCTAGGCGTCATATTCTCTAGCTCTGGAAGCTTCCTTAATACACGAAAACATCTTGTTGAACAAGCCAAAAGAGCAATGTTTTTACTTTACAGACGAATTAATAATTTAGACCTCCCCTCAGATCTCCAACTAAAATTATTTGACCATACAATATTACCGATCTTAACATATGCTTGCGAAGTCTGGGGATTCGAAAATGTAGACATCATAGAACGTATTCATACAGATTTTTTGAAAAGAATTACAAATAGCAAAAAAAGCACTCCCTCGTATATGTTGTATGCAGAACTAGGTAGACATCCAATTGTTATAACTATACAAACCCGTATGATACAATTCTGGAACAAACTTATCATTGGAAGCCAATCAAAGCTAAGTTTTCTCTGCTACAAATCAATGGATAACACTGAAAATTACGAATATAAGTGGTTAAAACACATCAAATCCATTCTCAATAAAACCGGCAATTCAGATATATGGACAAACCGCAATACTTTACAACATAGTAGCATTCACCTCTCAATTAAACAAACGCTAGTTGACCAGTTTACACAATCTTGGAGATCAGACTTACAAAATTCGTCGAAAGGGAAAAACTACAATCTTTTTAAAGATGACCTAGCATTCGAAAAATATCTTAAATTACCAAGAAGCAATTATATTTATTTATTTAAATTCCGTACGACTAACCATAGGTTCCCCGTTGAAACTGGCAGATTTACTAACACTGCGTATAACCTCAGACGTTGTACACTATGCGAATCCGACATAGGTGACGAATTCCACTACTTATTAAAATGTCCACATTTTGATCAAATGCGCAAACATTACATACCGCGTTATTTCTATCAGCACACGAATGTCATTAAATCCAAGGAGCTTTTAACCCATCCCGCAGTCAAAGTCCAAAAAAAAATAAGTGTCTTCGTCAGAATTCTTTTGCAAAATGCCAAGTAACGTCGTACATGAGACGTATTTTATTGATAATGCTTTCCCCCTTCACATTTAACATATGTACTGATCCTTGTATACCGTTTAGTTGTACCATTTGTATGTATGTAATGTACCTTTCGCTCTTGTTGTAACCCATGTTACCTGAGATTGTATATAATAAAAGATTTGTTCTTGTTCTGTTCTTGTTCTATATCAATATTCGTTATTAAGTCCAATTATGAAAATTAAGATGAAAGAGGTGTAGTTTAGTCGGAAGCAAACAGGAAATCCCGCGAGCGAAACGGAACCTATTGTTATAGTTATGTCTTAATTAAGCTTTTTAATCACATAAGTATTATATTAGTATTATATAAAAGGAAATCCCGCAAGCGAAAAGAAACGTGTGGTTTATACCTGGGATGAATATCCGGGATGAATTCATCCAAGTTTATAGATAGATACTTTTATTTCAAATTTCCAATAGGCTATAAAGCCCGTGAGGATACAAATACAAAGTACAACATGGTAGCTACAATGTATAACATGGTACCAGTGCAGTAATTATACATGTATATATATATGAAAACGGCAAGTAAATATTATATCACAATATAACTTCCATAAGTCATTATGCAATCATGTGTAATTGAGGTGTTAACAACTGTACATAGAGATTTACTACGGTGTCCTGTTAGATGTTACCATCGCATCTTACCATCGAGCATCGTCCTAGGTCGATGGTCGATGGTAAGATGCGATGGTCGATGGTAAGATGCGATGGTAAGATGCGATGATCGATTGTAAGATGCGATGGTCGATGATAAGATGCGATGGTAAGATACGATGGTCGATGGTAAGATGCGATGGACCATCGACCATGGTAAGATGCGATGGACCATCGACCATCGCATCTTACCATCGAACATCGCATCTTACCATCGACCATCGCATCTTACCATCGACCTAGGTTCGACTACACCTCTACACCTCGGAGGCTTACATGTAATTAGTGGTGGTAAACCTAGACACTTGTTTCGGAGGCTTTCATGTATTTAATGGTGCTAAACCTAGACACTTGTTTACGTTATAAGGCATATGCGCATTAATTTGTACAGTATCAAATCCCTTCAAAAACAGCGTATTACTTAAACCTAAGTTAACATCACTTAATGTTTACCAACGCTTACATATTTATCATTATATGTTATCAGTATACGGATCTTTTGCCCATTTACAGCCTTGAAAATGGTACTGCATTTATCGCTCTGTAATCTGGTGCTCTTTGGTTTCTAGTAGAAATTCTTTGTGCGCCAGAATTACCACTACTTAGGACGGTTGCCTGAGGGCATCGTCCAAACATCAGGGAAATATCAGGGAATTTTATATTGAGATTTCTGTGGCCACTCTGCTTTTAAGAAAGGCAAATTCACTATTATACTTTTAAAATGTAATGGATATATATTTTAATCATTTTTATAATTTGAGTTGGACAATTAAAATCACGAAATAAAAACAAAAAATCCTATTTGATCTTTTATTTATTGTATTATTTCTATGTTGGTGGACACACAGGTTTCACCTTGTCCGTCGTCAGTCGTCTATCGGTAGTCACACTTTTTTGCGTCTTGACAATAACTTCAGCTCAATAATAATAATAACTTCAATATTCAAAGCTTGCCGTTTTATTGCCTCAAGTCTACTAATGTGTAGAATGCGGCAATATTTCCGGGATCTTCCGGGATTAAGATGAAAGAGGTGTAGTTTAGTCGGAAGCAAACAGGAAATCCCGCGAGCGAAACGGAACCTATTGTCCGGGATATTTTACGGAGCATAATGAAACTGAATGAAACGCAAGTATTGGAATGGAATAAGCGCAAATCTGTATTTTAATGGAATAATACCTTTTTATTGAATAATACCCATTTATAATGCGGTATTCTCGTTATACCGCCGTGTTATACATTAGTCGATGAGTATATTCGCTGCTTATATGGTTTTCATAATTGCACATGTAATGGTAAGGTAGCAGTGAACAATTTCTTTGAGTTTTTCACTTTGATAACGCAATCTTATAATTGCACATCGTAGCAGTGTGACGTCTGCTGTAATGCACACGCTAACGCACACGCTAACGCACACGCATCCCTTACATGTCAACAACTGTTCTGTGCTGATGTGTACTACTAGCACGTCGTGGTCCAGAGTTGAATTGTAATCAGTATGTAAGGCAAATCAAGGTATTTGAACAGAGAGAAGCGACAAGGTATTTGAACAGAGAGAAGCGAGGTCGCCCACATTGATTCAAAATGTTTGGTAGGAACAACTGATGGTAAAACTCGGGAAGAATGTGTCTGGTAAGAAAAAAAACGGTCGTGGCATGTTATCTCAACATTATATTTTTTTCAATATTGTTTTAACACCCGTGACTTGATATGTTTTTATGTTTAAGTTTGTGTCCAGCCTCTACCCAGATATATGCTATTTCCTCTCAGCAGCTATTTTAGGCTTGCGTAAAACTTTGCTTGTATTTCATTCTTATTTCTTTCAGGGACGATTCCAGACGCACAGCAGAGGATGGTTGACACGTTTCGCATTATGACTTTAAACTGTTCAACTATATAACTTGAAATAAAACCTGCCATAACTGAAAAAAAAGAAAAAATCAATGTTTGTCGGGCCTGTTTATCGCGGCTGACGTACAGGGATCACTTTTAACTGTGTCGTATTTGTCAAAACTCGTAATTGCATTGAATTGCAAGTTGTTTAACGGCCCATTAACACAACATATGTTATTTAGACCTGCCTCAAAAAGAATACATAGGAATCCATCGAGGAACCTGCCTATATTCATTTGGTTCTGCGTGGAGTGTAGGTAATGGGCAAGTATTTTACCCATGCACACAACGACATACTGAGTGGCGCCGGTGAGGCTTGACGCCGGGTCCTCCGGATTTCAAGTCACCGCGCTATCCACTGGGCCACATTAATCGTAATGGAGTGGTGTGTAATGGAGTAGTGTAATTTGATCAGACATTATAGCGTCGGTCGGTAAGTCTACCTGATTTACGTGTTTTTTTTTTAGAAAATAAGTTGTACATGAGAAACAAACTACTAGTATATTAAAATGTAACCGTGTAAATATGTTTCGTAACTTATCAGAGAACATAACATGTCATGAATATAGGTGTACCGGAAGTAAAACGAAAACCATTGAGTCCTGTACAATATTTTCCAAGCTTTCTAGTAAGCCATTGTTCAAAATGAAGTTCAACTACAATTCACTTATATATTCTTAATCATGAGACCCTCCTCTCTAGAAAACAGCTGAGAATAGTAGGGGTCATGTGGCATATAAGAAAATAAAGTTCTGATCTTTGCTGACACCTTGAACAAACTGCATTCATTCAGCACCTCTTACATGTGTTCTACTTTCACTTTCAAAACTTTCAAGTTGATAAATAAAATCATCATACAATCATGCAAATGGTTCTTAGCTCTCACTAAAAAGTCAATAAAGTCATTTCAAAAAAACGGGCCTTAAATACTCAAAAATGCATTTTATCACAAAAAAGGTGAGGGGATTTTATATTTGGGAACTCCTTATCGACCACGGTGATTTACTTCCTGTATGCCTATTAGTTTCATGCATACCGGAAAAGGCTATCCACATTGTTCATGGGGGATGGAAAGACTGTTCTTGCATACCGGACAAGGAAATCCGTCATTTTACCGGGGCTAGATATTTCCATCTCACCCTAGGGTCGAGATAAAAGTCACACGCACCAACATCCGGTACGCAGGAGAACATGCAAAACGTTAGTAGCTGGCGGCGTAAACACACAACATGTCTCTGATATGCAAGAAAAAGAGTCTATCATGGGTAATCGGTTCAGATAGGGAGTTTTAATCGGAACCTCGGCAGAGCCTCGGTTCAAATAAAAAACACGTATTCCTCGGGTTGAAATTCCCTATCTTCACCGGATACCCATGAAAGAGTCTTATAATCTCTATGGGTAAAGATAAAAGTCACGCGCGCGATGTTTATTCAAAGGACCTACATGCCTACATGTACACGTCCACATATAGAAGTACTACTACTGGAGGGGATGGGTGTCAATTCAAATAGGTCTGCCATGCGTGTTTGCGTGAGTCTGGTTCTAAAGGATTATAGTCCCTCAGCCTTTTAACCATTAGGACACCCTAACTGTATATAGATACACTAGCGTCTGGATTGTTTGTGCATACGAACTGAACTAGGACATTTATTCGTAGGGATTTGATTATAACGCTAGTCTGGTATTGTTTTGTGATATAAGTATACTTTATTTTAACGATATGATAACAAGGGTATACTAAGTAACATATATGAAGATGGCGATTATTAATAGGATAGAAATACACATAACTAGTTGCATGAAACATTCTGAAGAAGTAAAAAGCGTTCACACACTGCTGGTTATGCATTATACCTGATCTTGGCTAATACATGTTTTCATTTGAGTAAACTGTTAATCTAAAACAATGTACACTCCAATTAAAGCAAACACGATACCAAAACCCAGTGATTTAAGAATGGTTTATTACACGTCTCTGCAAACCCTTACATTTTGTTTGATAATATATTTTCTAAATTATAATTAATCATTGACTTATTGTGTCTCTAGATACAAGTACACACTATTACATTATAAAAGTATACTAACTTTGAAGATGTTGGATTGTTTATGTGCCTGACGTGTTAAATCATGACATTACACTATTCCCTTTTAAGATCGGCAAATATGTCAACAATGGCATCTGACTAATTTCAACATCCTTGTAGATTCGCAGCTTCAGTTTTTGTGTCGTTCTACTCAGTCGTACCCATATATATTTAGGGTGAAATAATGAGCAAGCCCAGTGTTTTTGCGTAATGACAGCTTTGCCATTGGCCTGCCACAATAATCATCACGCATTAAAGAGAACATAACATACTTTTGAAGTAAAGTGTACAACATCCAATTAACGACCCAATAAAACCGTTAAAAATCGACGTAATATGTGCATTATGACGTCAAGATACGTCTTTTTCTTGACGTCATTAATGTCATATTGCAGCGTCATAGAATTATAGATTTCCAAGTACAAAGTATAGATTTGAAGTTAATAAGCTCAGTTTTGTTGGACAGGTGCTCTTCAATTAACGACAGGATGTCGTCGTTGCTACGATGAAATGCTTATCTTCTGTATTAAAGAGTATCCTACGAAAAACTTACGATTTTTTTTATCGTAGGCGTACGCAAATACTTACGATGACGTTCGAGAAACGCACGTAAGAAATTCTTAACTTTTACGTAAGTGAAAAACTTACGTTAATATTGAACGTAAGTTTACGACGCTTCGTGAAACGGCACCCTGGTCTGGGAGTGTGTGAGAGTGTGTTTTCATCACAGGCTCTATCTATTGCATTTTCATAATTTTCTATCTACTGACAGATTACAACTGTTCTAACAATGAATGAAAGAAATGAGTTTTACATCCCGTTAACACATCATTTAATAAACTCGTTTAATAAATTCAGTAATGATGAGTACTCATATGAGATCCTCTATTTATAAGAAAAATACATGATATATTAATGTACAGAAACAATAGGGTGAAATTTCTACCTATATTTCTAACCCTCGATTAGCTTTTCGTGAGGTTTTCGTTATTTGAATACTTCTGAATAGATTACACTGATCAACCGGCTGCAGCGAAGTCAGATGGTTGCAGAGAGTAAATATGTTTAGCAACATCATCCATAACATAACATTTAGTAGCTAAGTGCAGTACCTATACAATAAGACCATAAGCATGCTTCTATCATATTTACAAGTGAAATAATTCAGGATTATGTGATTGAGAGTAACGCGTGGATTCGACAAGTTCCCGCTGTGAAATAAAAGTCCAAAACATGTTTTCATAATATGTAGCATTTGTGCCTCAGTCTTCATGAGATTTTTACCACAATCTCCTTTTGTCATCTGCTATCTTATAATTATGATTAAAATAATATTAGTTCATATCATGGTATCAAACATATGTATTCAATGATCAACTGCTGAAATTTGAATAGGAAAAATATCATTTCTTTCTGTATCCATGGTAACAAGATAAAAGTCTAAAGTATACCAGTCAATATCTATGCATTTAGATTCTACATGTCAAATTAACCCCCAAATAAGCTTAGGTCTGAGTATATGAAAAAATATGAAAGTCTGAGTATCACTTGAATTTTGGCGGTATTGTGCCTTTAACATAAAAATACACAAGAAACGCCACCAAATGTAGTATTTCTGTAATATATCTGCCATTTTTGTCTCAATCTGCATGAAAATTTCCCCAAACATGATCTGTGTCACCTGCTTTCAGGAAATTCAACACAATACATAAATACCCCATATAGAATAAAAAATAATTGAAGCTGTAACTGTAACTGTTTCGGTAAAAAATTAAAAAAATCAAGAACTGCACCTCTTTCGACTAGATAACAGAAATACAATAATGAGAAATTCCACCTAAACAGAACAGCCACATTATTTGTCTCTGTAATAAATATGGAGAACACCAACAGAAACTTGATAGTTGGAAGATACAACAACAACAACAGCAGCAACAACAATCATTTATGTGATCACTGTCCAGTATGGCATACAAAGATGAGTTGTTGACAACTTTAAATTTGAGACATCAACAATATGGGAGATATCAGATATATCAAATTATATATCTGCTGTCTCTGAGATATTTCCTTACAGAAACATGTGGCTTCTGACACAATGCACATGTATACACCAGAAAACATCATGTTTTTATTTATCACATGAGTTGTCATGATTACTTTGATCACTTACATGCACACAAATTGCTCGAAAATGTTATTATGAGATTTATATCAAATACCTCATATGGGCATATACTGGACACAATATGTGCCAAACACATTTTTCTTCTGTACCAACAACTAGTTGAAATTGTCTGACAAATCATTACTTTGAAACTAAAACACAAATCAATTGAATCAAGGTGTATAACGGGCTTTAAAAAAAAGACGTCTGCTTGACTATGATGAAAAATTAGCTACTCTTCAGGTCTCACACCACAATTAATTTTCCCATAGGGTTACTGTACAGCCTTTTCCAACACCTGAGCGTCAAAGCAGGGCAGCAGACATTGTTGTTGGTTTAATATCTTCAGTATAGCCAAGACCAGTAATTTAAATCACTAAAATACATAAGATAGCCAGGTGTTTTTTTTCTCGCTCATGTTTTGTGAACCCCATGACAAATACAAAATTCATACACTATCTAGCTGAATATGTGGTGCTTCGGTGAAACAATTTTGAAATTTGAATGAAACCTCATACCAACATGGGATTTTCTTATCATCTGTCTTTTACACTGCAGATGTATGCTAAAGCAAAGAAAAACCTATTTTTCAAATTAAAAATTGCCAAAAATTGAGAAGAAATAGAATTATTTTCTGTTTTCCTTTTGTCTCTAGGTCCGTGAGCTTTTAGGGGAGATAATAGAGGTGTGAGACCTGCAGACAGGTCAAATTGGCGAAATTGGCGGGGTTAGTATTTTTGCTTTCTGTTGCGTATTTTACTAAAATGTTTGGAAAATGATTAAGCAGATCTGAAAAGGAATGACAGAGGAAGCTTTCACTTTAAAAATCCGGTAATAAAACGACGTTAGTGCGTATAGCACCCAGTATAAATGCCCACTGATTTGTAAAAACAATGACATTTTCAGAATAAACACAAATAACGAAATGATATTCGCAATTGTAATTCAATTTAAAACGCTTGTCAAGATCGTCAATCTTTTCTGTATAACTGAACAAAGTATCTCATTGAAATAAAAAAAAACTTTCCGAGTCAGGATTTTTAAAGTGAAAACGTCCTCTGTCATTCCTTTCAAACCTGCATAATCTTTTTCCGAACATTTTAGCAAAATACGCAACAGAAAGCAAAACTACTAACCCATCCATTCACTTCCAATAATTTCGCCAATCTGACTTTTCCATCTGACTTCGCTGCAGCCGGTTGATCAGTGTGTAGATAGTATTGCGTTTTGGCCCTCTCTAACTTTAATGATAGTTACCATTTTTGAATGCAAAGTTGTTTTCAACTTGCATCTAGAGCCATTTCTTTTGGCGCCTCCTCATCGCCATCTGGCGGATAATCTACATTTTTTCTCATAAATCGAGGCTTCAAGTCGTAAATGTATAGCAACAACAAATCAATCAGTGTCTGTCTCAGTCAACGCTGACAGTTTTAACAACATGACATCATCCAAAATGGCCACATCTCTGACCGTTGTGACGTATGACGTCATCCAATTTGGAAAGCCCATGTTTGATCAGGTTCTGATCAAAATCTATTCATTCACAACAAGTGTCAATGTCCAGATTATCTGAGTTTTCGTTCATAACATGTATCAAGCCCCAGTTTATCAGTATTCATTCATAACAAGTGTCAAGCTCCAGATTATCTGAGTTTTCATTCATAAAGAGTGTCAAACTCCAGATTATCTGAGTTTTTATTCATAATGACAAATGTTTAAACCGAGTTGCATCTTGTTAGGATGTTTATTTTTATTAGCATGCATATTTTAAAAAACGTTTTTATGTCCATTTTAAAAAACATTTTATGGCGTCTTAAGCCAATTACTATTCTCAGTAATCAGTAATGTTTGGGGAATTCGGGCACTGTACTTACAAAAAGATTGAATGTTTTGTTTGTAAACATGTATTTCGAAATCGACTAAATCATCTGCGGAATTTTAACCTATTTCGTCCATCTAGGTTCTTCTGTTTCTTGTTGTTGTTGTTTTTTTATCAAAATTATGGCCACTTTTACCCGTGTATTTACTCATAGTCAATTTCAGTTCTTTTTTTCATCTATTAATCTGTATATTTATTTTTTTAGTAAAGACTACAGTAAAGTTTCTTTTCAATGTGTGCAACAGGCATAGGGAAGTTGAATCAACGGGTAGTGCCTCTTATTAAGTTATTTGTCCCTGCAGCAGAAGGCGTTTTCTAGGTTTCGCCACTGACCCCTGATTATAGAATGTCTGTCTACAAAATGTATATAGAAATTGCTTTGTTACTCAATAGTTACTCTACCATTCTCACCGGTCTTATATGTCTGTTTATCAAAGTCTTTAATATGTTTATGATTTCCCTTATTTTCTCCTTCCTTGACTATTGGAGGCAATATTTTGGAAAAAGAACTTGCCCACAAGTAACTGGCTTCTAATTTAATATGCATAGTAGGTCCCATAACGCTTGTGACTTCCTACCATTGTAAAATTTAAAGCCGTTGTAACAGATTGTCCGTCATTTGGCCTTTGAATTTTTATTGTTAACACTCTAGCACCTTCATTATATATCCAATATTTCCTAAACTTGGTCAGTGTCTTCATATCCATGAGAACTCGGACAAATTCGATACACCAGTTTTATATATATACATTGCCCTTAATATAATACAAAATCCAATAGTTTGCCTTGTGAACACACTAGCACCTTCATTGTGCATCCGATATTTACCAAACTTGGTCAGTGTCTTTATATTAATGAACGGTCAGACAAATTGGAAAACAGTCCATACAGGATAATGAACGCCAGAGTTATTGTCCTTGATTTAATGGAAAATCCTATATTTTTCTTTCTGAATACTAGAATTCCCTTCATTTTGCATCCGATGTTTACCCAACTTGGTCAGAGTCTTTTTATTAATGGAAGCTAATACAAGTTTGAAAACCACCCATATCGGATAATATACGCAACAAAGTTATTGACCTTGATTTAACTGAAAATCCATATGTTGCATTGTGAACACTAGCCCCTTCAATTTGCATCCGATCCTTACCGAACTTGGCCAGAGTCTTAATATTAATGAAGGCTCAGACAAGTATGAATACAAGCCATATCGGTTTATAAAATTCAAAGTTATATTGCCCTTGATTTATTGAAAAATCCTATACTTTGCCCTTTGAACTCTTAAAATAGGCCCCTCACTTTGCATCCGGTCTTTACCAAACTTGGTCACAGTCTTTATATTAACGAAAACTATATATATCGTATAATAAACACGATAGTTATCATTGCCCTTGATTTAATGACAATGTCCTATATTTGCCCCGTGAAAATATCTTTCTTTCGATCGTTACTAAATTTAGTCAATACATTTATATCAATAAAAGCTTGGACAAGTTCAAAACCAGTTGCATCAGACTAGACACATTCAGAGTTATAGCCCTTGCTTTTTTAAAAAAATGATTTTCCAGTAGGCCTTCGACTATTCAAGCCAGTTGTGTATCTTGTTCCCGGAAGACTACTTAATAAACGCCACTCTGTAAATGATATAATTTTAGACATGGAGTTCATCTTGAGTGACGGTTTGGTCATAAAACACACATCTATCAGCAATTTCATAAAATAATATTCTAGTCTAGATTTGAAACAGTTTAATGACAATTGATCACAATGTATTTGGAATGGATCGACCCTCTAAGATTTCTGTAGGTCGCCCAAGATCGCCAACTTGGCTAAAACTATGTTAAATTGGAACTTTTAAATGTCCAACAATCGTGCAAATATTCATACAGTCTTTCCTATCAAACCTTACATTCTCTGTACTTTCAGTACTTTGATTATATACTTAAGTCGTCTGAACGGATTGCGGCATATTGTTAGAAATAAACATATGTCAAAACCACATCTCTACCCACCATCTGTGCTCATACTGTCCAAAGTCATAATCCTTACACAGTAAAATACTTGCTATTCAAGACTATAGACATAAGACTTTAGATTATATTTAAGTATGAAATAAAAACAATATTGAAGAAAAACACCTGCAAATTAGAAACTTTAGATTTTTCCATTGAACTATTTAAGCATGCTACGACCCGGAAGTACTTCCTAACTGGTCTGACATCTACATTTCTTGGGGATGGTAATAGCCATAATTACTGGTGTACAGCGTGTTATGATGACCCTCACATTTGGATATCCGTATAAATCATGCGGTAATTTAGCTGTCTCGTATGCAGCCTTAGTTAGGCTAACTAGTCAACATCGTCACATACAGAAGATGGATGGCAACATGAGACAGACAATACGCGCGTACTAAATGACATTTCGAGAAATGTATTATGCTTGTCGATTTCGAAGGCTTCTGATAAGCGAAGCATTGGTCATCTTTTTCAGTTCTTCACGACAACATAATACGTATATGTCCTTGTTTGACATGCGTACACCAGAAACTGATCTAGGCTACGTGCCGTAATCAGAACCCCGCCCACAAGCACTATGAACTTCATGGTATGAATAACGTCTACATTGTAACGTACGAGCATTCAACATAATTCTAACATTAAATTGTAAGTCTGGGTCCGATCTGTTTGATTTGAAATTATTTTATAAAGGGAACTTCTTTAAGGAATATCGGAATGGACTGAATTGAACTTCCTTGCGGTATGTCTATGAAATCTGTATATACTGCGTATATCAGGAGGGCAAATGATCTGTACTGCGTATATCAGGAGAGAAAATGATCTGTACTGCGTATATCAGGAGGGAAAATTATCTGTACTGCGCATATCAGGAGGGAATATGATCTGTACTGCGTATATCAGGAGGGAAAATGATCTGTACTGCGCATATCAGGAGGGAATATGATCTGTACTGCGCATATCAGGAGGGCAAATGATCTGTACTGCGTATATCAGGAGGGAAAATGATCTGTACTGCGCATATCAGGAGGGAATAGGATCTGTACTGCGTATATCAGGAGGGAATATGATCTGTACTGCGTATATCAGGAGGGAAAATGATCTGTACTGCGTATATCAGGAGGGCAAATGATCTGTACTGCGTATATCAGGAGGAAAAAAATGTTCTGTACTGCGTATATCAGGAGGGAAAATGATCTGTACTGCGTATGGAGGGGAAATGATCTGTACTGCATATATCAGGAGGGGAAATATCTGTACTGCGTATATCAGGAGGGAAAATGAAACCCACCATGCATTGCTTAAACCTCATTCATGGACACAGTACAGACGGTTAGGGTTAGGGACAGTGTGTTTGTCATAATATGCGTGTCAGACATTTAATTGAATTGTAGCTAATGTATTGCGTTTAAGCGTTCCCTATATACATATATGGTGTCTGAATATATACTGAAACGAAAAAGAGACGCAACTCGGGAATTTCCGCTATATATTATATGTATATTATGCTGCTGTTAATCGAATGGTACGTAAGACCTTTCCTTTCGGAAGAAAATTACTAAAACAATACATAACACATCCAAAGGTATTCCTTCAAAGTTTCATTAATGACAGAGTACGCGTTCGCCTCAAGCATGTGAGCAAACTTAGGATGCAAAATTGTGCAAATTCTTTACGTTAAACAGAGTACTGAAATGGCTCAATTTTTCAAAGAGAAACATCAACATTTATGCATTTCTTGTTACAAAGTGTACAGTGATCAAAACGTCTACAACATCACAGTTGTGTGCTTTTTCTTACTACCTGCAACTGCTTTTTTACAAAAAACGTCTTGGGATTTCTTTGGGATATTATGTGGAAATAAAGACACATTTCCCAACTGAATGTAGTCGTTGAAAAATCATGGATAGCATGCTCTTCTCGCCGACTGATTACCACAGGGACATTATATTCAGGCCCCGTCACAGTTTTTTTCTTTTCATTTACTATTACCTTAGATTTTGATATAAAATTAATTGTAACTAAAAACACTAGATTGTTTATAATGGGGGAGCATATAGTCCCCGCTTTTTCCGTCCGTCCGTGTGTGTGTCCATGCGTCCGTGCGTCACACTTTTTGTCCGGAGCATAACTCAAAAAGTATGCTTGATAAAAGTTCGTGTTAATAATTAGGACAATGAGACGGAGTGCAGTTCATAGGAACCATAACTCTAGCTTCACTACTTTTTTTTAATTATCTCCCTTTTTTGCCCGGGTGGGCAACGGGGTCTTCCTCCACCAGTAAAAAGCTGGAATGTCGCCAAATGACCTTAGCTGTTGGTGCGACTATAAAATCCATTTAAATGAATTTATAAAAGATTTGGTTGAATTCCGATAAGCGGTTTCTGAGAAAAGGTCGTCAGAAGCAAAAGATAACGACGACGACGGACGACGGACAGACAACGGACGGACGACGGACGAAGAGTGATTCCAAAACATCACACTGAGCCTTCGGCTCAGGTGATAAAAAACACTGACAGATGACAACGATTTTTGAATTGTGAAGTCCCGATGAGTTTCTTGCATTTGAGATTTACTAAAACGTGGCAGAGAAGTAAC